>OX439132.1:26661742-27261742 GCA_949318235.1 Ecdyonurus torrentis | reverse complement strand
ATTATTCTCACTAAATTTCTATGTTTATGATTACAATTTTTTGATCAAAAAAAAAAAAAAAGTTATTTAATGTTAAAATAGAAAACAGCATTTTACTAAAGTTTTCTTTAATGAGTAGGTGCTTTTTTTATTACTTCTATTTTTAGATTGATCGGCACTTTTACGACAGTATGTGTTGTGTGTATATAATATAAAGTTTTCAGAACGCACGTAAAATATCAAGAAAATAATAAAGGCATACCCTATAGGTATATTAAACAATTAAAAAATCCCTTCAGATACAAGAAGTTATCTTGAAACTAAAATAGTCCCATAATAATAATAATAAATGCAAAGTAATAATAAAATATATAAAGATAATATTTATTTGAACGTAATTTTTATAAAAGTGGCTTGTTGTTTTGTCAACTGAGCATGACTAATAGAGTGACGTCACACTTGAAAATGATAATGCTGACACATATTATTACAAACAAGAGATGTAAATTAGATAGTGGGTTATAAAAATTATTAAAAAAAGTGGTCGCAAAAGAATGTGGGGTACGTGCATCATTATTGTGTGAATTTAATTACATTAAAGCTGAGAAGTATATAACATATTATATTATATATATATATATATATATATATATATATATATATATATATATATATATATACAATATATATATATTATAAAAAAAAATCAGAATATTCTATAGGCCTATAGATATTTCCTTCTCTTAAACCTATATTTATTCATAATGTGCTTAGGTTTATATTTAAATAAAATTCGTAATGTTAGAAATTAAAAGTTAAACATTCCTCGTTTTCAACCTTTCTAATTTTGCTTTATGTGTATTATATTTAAGAAAAACAATTATTATAGTTAGGGTATGCTTTTAATTTTCTATATATATTTTACTTCATATGTTATAATTAAAAAAAAAATGTGTCTGTTCTATATGTGACTTTGCACACTTGATTTGGTGCGGTAGTTGTAGTAACTTTACTGCAGCTGTTCTTTTTGTCCTTATTTGTGCAACGTTTAAGAATCTTGTATAACAAAAAAAAAAAAAAAAAAAAAACTATAATATATTTTCTTGTACTTTTATAAAATATTTTGGGGTTGAGACGGCCGATGGTTTAATTACTTGTGCCTTACCATATATTATGTAAAATGTTTGACAAAAAAAAACTTTGAAATAATTGAAAATTGATTTTTTTTTTTTATATTATACATTTTAAATTTATAAAAATAAATATTAGTATTATTCTGTTACCTTTATTATGTAGTTGTGTTATTATTATTGTGTTGCTTTAGTTCATTTTTTAATTAGTTTCTTGTATAATTTATTATTGGCCTACGCCACATTTTTGCACCTTATAAAAGTTTCTATATGCAACCAGAATAATATTTGTGATCGAAGAGTTGCATAACTTGTAGGCGCTTTAACTTGAGAAAACGCAATCTTTTGATTACCATAGTGTGTAAAATAAAATATTTTATAATAAATACATAAGAAATTATAATGTAAGTATTTCAACTTCTATTTTTGTTACTGTACCAATTATAGTGGTGCATTTTTATTAAAATAGCCGCCATAAAAAATAGAATATGGGTTAATTATATATGCGATGAAGTCGTTACAACATAATTTTTCGTGCTCAAAAATTATTTTAAAGCATTGTTTTATCTGACATTTTTTGACGACAAACATTTATTTTTTATTTTCCTCCTTTTCTCCCTATCATGCAATGAAAATGAAACTGTGAGTCAAATTTACTTATAATATAATAGAATTACACAATCCCATTGTGGACATTTTATAAGTACATGGTGCATTTTTTTTCAAATTTTTTAGATCACGACAGATTGCAGGCAATCATTTCTTTGCATTATTATTATTGCTTATGTTATGTATAGTCATTTCATTATATTTGTATTCATTATTTAAATTTAATTTCTCATACTAGACGGGTTGTATTGTGATTATTGAACGTTGTTTGTACTTATTATTCATTATATTGATTGCATATGAGTCTGCGCTTCGATATGCAATGTGAGGAAACGTTATAACGTTCGACCGCATGCAGCATGCAGTGTAGAACGAATGCAAATCGCGGAGCAATGCGCACCCAAATTTCACATGTTAAATGAAATGAATTATGAATGAGGAAGACCAAAAATAGTAATAATAATTTAGGGGGTAATTTTATTTCATTTTAGAGAGCATTTTGGTCTAAATCGATTGACATCTTCAACTTTCTTTATTTTTTATTATTATTATTTTATTTTTAATTTTACTTATATCTTTAATTGATTTTTGAAAATAAAAAATGACATCACGGGTCACGGGTGGCAACTTATGCATGTGGAATGTGGACATAGGAAAAAGTCTCGAAAGTCTTTTGCGACATTAAGAAATTAATTATAAATACTTTATGAACTCAAAATATTAGAAATTCGAGTCATATATTATATCTATTAGAATATGAAATAAAATAACTCCCTAAATTAGAGACATTGAATTGAAAGGTGTGCAATGGACAATGGATGGGATGGCGAGGGGGCGACTACCATGATCTCTTCCTTTAGGTCCTCGATCAAGCCTCGATCCGTCCTCGATCGACGTGCGGACGTCAGATCTCCCGAAGACGTCATGCTATCTCCCCCCCTCCCCCTTCGCAGAGACCCCTTTTTCACGGTTTCTGATCGCTCCCTGCACTTTGGTGCCCTGCAGTTCTTTTTTTGTTTAATATTCAAACACAAATCAATTAATAAAAGCAGACGGAGACAATAATACGTACGACGACTGCGTACTGCGTACTGAACTATAAAACTGACGTGGTTATCTCTAAACGTGGGACGAGACGAAAAAAAAAATTCAAATTTTTTCGCGGTGTTGTGTAAGAAAAGACAAATGAATTTTGTATCTGTCATAATCAGCTGGTATAATTGTGGGTGTGGAAAAAAAATAATTTTAGCAATAATTTAATTATTTTGTGGTAAAAATGGCCTTTATGGAGGTAAATATATTACAACTTGATACTTTCAATGTTGAAGTAAATCTTTTAAGAAGTTTTTTTGTGCTAATTTGCTTCTAACTAATTTTTATTTATTTTTTTGACTATAGTGGCGGCGCTTCAACTTCTTTGAGCTAAATAAAAATATAGATTCTGGAAAAATAAACGAAGCTTTGAAGGTAAATACATTGTTAATTTTTTGTACTTAAAATCATGTACATTCATTTTAAACTAATGCACATATTTAAACAGGGCGCTAAAGTTACGGCAGCTACAAGCGGTCATGGCCAGCTTGTGTTTGGAGACTCTGAAGGAAATATTCACCTTGTAAATAGATTATTTCACGTGATTACTTTTAGAGCCCATGAGCAGAAAGTAAGCTTAGCTCAGCAGTTACAACATACTGGGCTTCTAGTTACTGTCGGGGTAAGTATGTAGTGGATATACATACATACACCTATGTAATGTAAAGTCATTGTTTTTATCAACATATAGAGCTGTGAACCCCATCAATAATTTTATCTTGTTTTTGTTTACATTTAGGAAGAAGAAGGTGGTGCTGCAGTGTTGAAAGTATGGGATTGTGAGAGATTGGATAGACAAGGGTTGCCGATGTGTGTACGAGTGTCGAGAATCTCACCTACCACCAAGAATGCCTCAGTGTCTGCGTTGTGTGTTCACGAACATCAAAATTTACTGGCACTAGGGTTCTCTGATGGAACAATCATTCTAATTAGAGGTTTGATATAAGCTCATTATATCATCAATTGTTTATATACTTTTTACTTTTAGTTATTTTTAAGAAAATACATTTAATTTTGATAGTATGGGTGGATATACATGTACCTTATTTACTTCTCTGAATCTGACGTGATGTAAATTTTTCAATTATCTCAATATTACCATTTTATAACTTTCTGTACTAAAACAAATGTATAGCTTCCTGATTTTTTTCTGAAACTTAAACACTATTTTTTTAAAAAAATTTTCCAGGTGATATAACGCGAGAAAGAGCTAGTAAGCAAACAACTCTAAAAGACAGCTCATCAGAAATTACAGGTCTTGCATTTAGAACAACATCTCGTGTGTCTTATTTATTTGTAGCAAGTACTAATCTCGTCCTCTACTACAATATCACAATCAAGGATAAAGAACAGAAGGTAGGTACAATCTCAAGATTGTGGGTTGTTGTTTCTCTGTGCTAACTCTGAATCATTTTCACAGGCACATCTGGATGGTTTGGGATGTGAGAAACAATGCAGTGTCTTATCAGATTCATCACCAGAGACTCACTTTATGATTGGGAGAAATGATGTAAGTAAAAATATTAGTATTCAAATAAACTTTGATTTCAACTACAGTAATAATTATAAAAGAGTTGATAGAAAAACACATAGATAGATTAGAAAAAATTGGGGAATGGAAGATAGTATGAGACTGAGAGTACACTTACAGAGACGCGAGGTAGAGAAAATATTCTAACCCAGGCCGAAATTAAATTTATAAGTGTATGTAAGTGGCTCATATTGCTCTGTAGAAAGCAATGAGCCACTTACATAAGCTTATAAATTTAATTTCGGCCTGGGTTAGAATATTTTCTCTACCTTGTAAGTGTAAGTTCATACTATCTCCCATTCCCCAATTTTTCCTAATCTATGTGTTTTTCTATCAAATCTTTTATAATTACTGTATCAACTATTGCATAAACAATTTTTTGAGGATATTTGATTTCAATTATGAAGTTCAGTTGTACACCTCTGGACTAAAGTTTCTGAACGGGGCTGCGGTGTCAGCTGCATTTTCTCATAAAGATAACATAGTATGTATGGTTGCTGGCTGCACGATTGCCCGATTGCCATACAAATCGTTTGGCAACTTTTGTCCAGAGGTGCACAGCTTTATAATATTCCCATTAAATCAATTAAGGCTAAAAATGATGTATACTATAATAATTTGACTAAAAGTTATCAGACGCAATTCATCAAAGCACTTGGGTCTCTGGAATTCTCAGAATTCTTATGCTTAAACAAAGAAAATCCTATGGACTCAGGATTTATAAGGCCATTAGGTGACCTAACTTGTAAGTGCTTTAATGAATCACACCTGTATTTTTTTTTTATACAAAATATTTTAAAATTATGGATCTTTAGATACATATAAAAAGAATGGTAGGAGTTCTCTATGCAAAGTTTTGAATTAACAGTCCTTGCAATTTAAAGTCTACAAGACTCATCATCATTATTATTATTTTTAATGTGTCTGTTAGTCAAGGGTTCTGAATGTTCATCATACGCGTAGCTTTTGTTAATGTCTTTCATTAGTCACCAAAAAAGCAGACCAACTTTTGAATGTTCGAGATATGAGCCTTATAACAACAACTCTTAATTTAATGCTTCTATGTATTTATGTCCTTTTTTAAGGCAATTTACTGCTATACACCAGATGGTAGAGGTCCATGCTATGCAGTAGAGGGTCGTAAACGCATGATGCAGTGGTCAAGAAGCTATCTTGTGATTGTCTCTCAGGACAGCAAAATAAACACTGCAGAAAATACTAATACCAGGTAATATAACCCATGCTGCTTATTATTATTATTTTTTGTACGAGTTTTTATACTTGGCGAATCACCAGGTGGGCTCTCAAGGTGTAAGGGCCCTGAACTTCTTAAGACACATTAACATATTATAATATTCAACTCCCCTATAATCATATTATACTCAAAATATAAGAAATATAGAACATAAACCATTACTGTTGGACAAAAATTAAAAGGAAAAATAGAGGAAACCAGCACGATCCTTACTATAATGTCCTATAGTTTTGGTTGAAATCTTGCTGGCACAGAGATAATAAACACATTGGTAGCTTTTAGCACAGTACTCATGCCTGGAGAAATGTAAACTCTCTAAGTTTGAAAAGGCTAATGAAGGCACACACCACACACACATACTCTGTTTCTCTGGAAGTATTATCTGTTTGTCTGCTTTTTTTTTTTTTTTTTTTTTTTTTTTTTTTTTTTTTTTTTTTTTTTTTAATTTCAGTGCTAGCAAGATTTTTAGTCACTGATCTTTAGAATATCTGTTAACTGTTGTAAATGTAGTTTGCTGGTTTTCTCAATCCTTAGGCCTTATTTTTTTTTTTTTAATTTTTTTAATTTTTTTTTTAATTTTTTTTTTAATTTTTTTTTTAGTTGTTTAAATTTGAATGCCAAGATATTCATATTCCTTCACTTCTTATTCAAATTATGAGAAGTTTAAACATAACAGTTGATATTGACAGTTTTGATATTTTTATGTGATATTTTCAGTGAGACTGTAACAGTACTGGATTTACAAAACAAGTTCCTCGTATTTTGCTCCCCTGTGAGAGGGTCAGTTGCAGCTGTACTTTCAGAGTGGGGATGTTTTCTGGTCCTAACAGAAGACAATACTTTACTAGGCCTTGCTGAAAAAGACCTGCACTCAAAGCTAGCAATGCTATTTAAGAAAAATTTATATGACGTCGCCATCAGGTACATCTTATTGTCATTTGTTTTAAAAGACCATGTACTTTTAAATTGAAGTAAAAATTAAATTTAACTATTGATTGAACTATTTAATTTAGGATTGCAAAAAGTCAGCAGTATGATGCAGAAGGTCTAGCTGATATATTTCGACAGTATGGTGACCATCTATACAGCAAGGGAGATCATGCTGGTGCCATAGAACAATATATTAAGACAATCAATAAATTGGAGCCATCTTATGTGATACGCAAGGTTAGCAAAAAATTGTTTAAATGAAATAGGCAATAATTACAGTCCATGCTACCTAAGGATGCAACCAATAAGAGAGTGCCTAAAAACTCTGCATTTAATTAACATTACCCCACCTCCTAGTGACCTTGAGCGTTTGAGCGTCTATTGGTGCATGGCTCGATTTTGATTAATCGCGAACATCCTAAGGTGGCATGGACTGTATGTACTTTCATTTTTTTCTGTAGCTAACATAAATAGTAAAAAATGAATTACTGTACAAATTTTTTTATTATTGTTAACATCACTGACAATATATTGTTTATTTTAGTTCCTCGACTCTCAGCTAATAGAGCATCTCACAACCTACCTTCAAGCACTGCACAAACAAGGTCTGGCAGGGGAGGACCATACAACACTACTGCTCAATTGTTACACTAAGCTCAATAGAACTGACAAACTCAAAGAGTTCTTAATGGTAAGAAATAGTAACAATAGTTTCATACCTAGTAAACAATTTTTATGTACTGTTCTCATCACATCAATGTGGAGTTTTACTTTTTTTTAGCTCCACTTGCAAGCTTTAGTTTGGAAATTTAATTTAACATCCACTCTTCAATGTACTTGTTAGTTGATAATTATTAGGAAATGTTTACAAAAGATGTTTAGTAATTCTTTCACTGTACTTAGTCCCTACTAATTAATTAATGCAGGACTTATTACTTTTACTGTTGAAAAATGACTTAAGTCAATGTTTGTTTGACAGACTAAGGATCGTGAGCTTGATTTTGATGTGGACACTGCAATCAGAGTTTGTCGTCAAGTATCGGCAGAGGATGCATTGTTGCTTGCTAAGAAACATGCACGGCACGACTGGTACCTCAAGATTCAACTAGAAGACCGACAGCAATACAATGAGGTTCTACAGTATGTAGCACAGCTGGATTTTGCCGAGGTGGGTAAAATTAATTTGATACCTTTTTTTTTTTTCTTTGATACCTAACAAAAACATGTACACTTTTTCAATATCCTGCAAACTGTTATACATAATTTATATTTTTTTATAATTTCCAGGCAGAGACAAATATGCGTAAATATGGTTCTTTGTTATTACAACATGCTCCTCAAAAGACAACAGACTTCCTGAAACAGCTTTGCACGGACTACAAACCTAGCAACAAGCCTCTCATAGACCAGGTAACATTTCAATTGTGTCTTTAAGTATCTACTGTACTTACTTAACTATGTTATACTTTCAGAGTGAACTGGATGGTGGAGTTTTGTCTCCTGTTGACAGAGCTAGTCCAGAGGATTTCATTCATCTATTTCTAAACAACTCTGAAATGTTAGTGCAGTTTCTCGAGCATATGATCAAGGTAAATCACAGTAACTTATACATTTTAAAGTATGAGAGTTAAAACAATTAATTGCTTATATGGCCTGAACTTGTACTATGTTATAATTGTAAAACAGGAAATTTGGAACTTATTTTGATATATTTGTTTTAATCAATGGAAAGAATAGGTTAGTAAAAATCTCAAGAAGCACCTTACAATAATGATGTCCATATAGCTTGGTGTATATCTTGTTGGCATAATATACACAAATATTTACAATAATAATAATACAAATCTAGGGCAACGGCTCCCTTGCTTAGATGCTTAGGTAGCTGTAGAGAAGACCGTTACCTTAAAAATGTAATACATATTGATGCTTCCGCATCAAAATAGACTATCTGCACTTTCCACCAGTGTGGCGAGTGGAGCATCTGCACTTTCCACGCAGCACCGTGCGTGGACTAGCGGCCATTCACTTAACATACCACGACATGCCATGCTGTCGGAAAGTGCAGATAGTCTATTTTGACGCGACAGCATCGATATTAGTAATGTTTGAGTAAATTGTGCCATCAAAATCTTCAGTGCGCTATGGACATTGTATGATGTAAATATTTTCTATTCTTTCCTTTCCCTGTCTCCACAAACGTACTAAATAACTACGTAACTTGTAAGTAACTTGTACGTAAAATTTACTTACTTAACCTAGTAATTTACGTACATCGAGTACGTAAATTTATATCCCCATTTACATAGCAATTGCTATCATTTTATTAATATATTAAATAATTGCACATTTCAAACAAATATTTACATTGATTATAAAGTTTTGAGCGTAATAGTTCTCTTACTCAGTTGTGTCAAGTGTAGTCAAAGCAGCTTTACAAACTGAAATATATATATGAATAGGTAATAATTTCCAACCATACTTCTAGAAAATAGTGTATTTGATAGCAGATTCTTTGTTTGTGAAGGTGGAGCCACACTCTAGCACTCTGGTATATAACACTCTGGTGGAGCATTACTTGAGAGTTTGGGGAACACAGGAAGAAGAACAACAACCAGAGATTGAGCAGAAAGTACTGAGACTACTGCAGAGTCCTGATGCCAACTATGACCAAGCACAAACCCTCATTCTATGTCAATTACACCACTTCTCTCCTGGTATTCTGCATCTCTATCAAGAAGCAAAAATGTAAGTGGAACTCTCAAACAGGGGCGTATTCTGTCAGGTCTGAAAAAGCATTAGCAAAGGGGGTGGTTTCCCCCCCGGGGGGGGGGGGGGGGGGGGGGCTTATAAGGCTGTTGTGACGTCACGTGAACCGTTTTGCCCATAAGGTTAACATTGCTTTTAACTATATGCGTGACGTCACAACTGCTAGTGAGCCCCCCCCCCCCCCCATTGTTTCCCCCCTTTGGCCATGCTTGCTATGTTGCAAAATCCTGGCTACTCTACTGTTCTCAAATATATCGTCGGGTTTCGGGTTAGAACACAAACTGTGTATCTGCAAAAGCAACAAAGTTCAAAATAACATAATACTGTACAAAAAGATAAGATTTTTGACTTTGCTGCTATTGTAGATACACGGTTTATGCTCTAACCCGACGATATGTGTCATAAAAAGGACTTTTTTAGTAAGCTTAAACTGATAAAGAATAAAACATGCAAAAATAATTAGAATATAAACATTTATAATTACAAGCATTATTATTTATTTTTTCATGCATTGGTTGGATTTTTATAAAAAAATTCTTTCCTTATGACATGTGCTAATTTTTTTTTTACTGAAATGTGTGTTTACAGGTATCAACACATGCTAAGATACCACATTACACATCAGAACTATGATGCTCTACTTGCATGCTGCAGAAAATTTGGTACGCAAGACTCCAGTTTGTGGGTACAAGCTCTATGGGCATGTTCGAAAGATTCTACTACACCACCTAGAGTTCTCTCTGAGGTTTTGCAAGTCATAGGTGAGATGTTTGTCAACTTGATACAATCTAATTCAACTTATTGATTATTTAAAAATTTGCACAAATTTCTATTAGCTTAAAAAAAATAATAATAAAAATAACAATAATAAAAAAAAAAGCTAAAGTGTGTCTCGTATCCCTCATTTTAAATTTTAAGTTTAGTAATTCTTAAATCAAATTTCTTAATAATCAATGCAGTAGTTTTCATAAAAAGAAAAAAAAAAAAAAAATGACCTTGCAATGCTAAAGCATAAGACATTTGGGGACCCATAAGCTTTTCCCATGCACCTCTTTTAGTACCAAACAAAAAAATGGGGCTTACCAGTGGAGCATGCTAACCATTCACAGATGATGCAGAGAAGGCTTCCATATAATTTCCTATCCCCTAGCATTGAGAAACCATTTTTTTTACGGAAAACTAAAAGCTGTAAAATTTTAAAATTAGGGATACTAGATACATTTTTACTTGTTTTAAGTACAATTGAAACGTTGTGAGACTTTTTCATTACTAACACTATTCGTTGCAGGAATAAAAAAAGTAATACTATACTTATTATCATGTTAATTTTTTTTTCTAGAACGAGAGAGGCTGCTGCCACCATTACTAGTGATAGATGCTCTGGCAAGCAGTGCAAGTGCTACATTGGGTGATGTACGAGGATACTTGCTTGGAGTGCTGAAAGCAGAGGAGGAACTTACCAAACAAGAGCAAGCATTGATAGACAAATACAAAGCTGAAACCAATGCCATTAGACAACAAATTCATGCATTACAGACCAGGTATTATAACTTACAATTGTTTAGTTTTATTTTGTTTGTTGTACTTTGTATGACCTACAGAAAAGTTACATTTTAACCTTTAAAAAAAAAAAAAAAAAAAAAAAAAAAAAAAACTGCAACTTTCAGATTTTGCTTGATACATATTAGTTACTGCATTTCAGTTTATAAGACAATATTGTAAATAATTTTTTAGTAAATTATTGTATATTTCAGCAATGTGATATTTAGAGGAAATCTCTGCAATGCTTGCAATCAACACCTGGAACTGCCTTCTGTACATTTCCTATGTCAACATTCATTTCATCAACAGTAAGTACCTCCATTAGTATGTACTTGATTTCATTTAACTGAGCAAAGAAACATTGCCCCACGTTATACTTATACTACAGAAAAATGTAATTAGTTAGGAAAGGTTAAAACCATTTCGGTTTGAATTGATAATCAAAGAAAAGGATAGGAGAAACCAACAAGCGCCTTACCCCGATGAGGTCCGCAGCTCGGTGAAAATCTTGATGGCACAGGTTACACACATATTTACAATTTTACTAAGACGTTTCGAGGGCAACAGCCCTCTTCTTCAGTTGCTATAGATATAAGACTACACTCTAAGCAACTGAAGAAGAGGGCTGTTGCCCTCGAAACGTCTTAGTAAAATTGTAAATATGTGTGTAACCTGTGCCATCAAGATTTTCACCGAGCTGCGGACCTCATCGTGGTAATTAAGGCGCTTGTTGGTTTCTCCTACCTTTTCTTTGATTATCAATTTATACTACAGAAAAAGTTACTAGTTTAAATTATTTCTTTCTAAGATTGTCAAATTTCAATATTTTTCATAAAGAATTCAGTTTTTGTTTCTTATAAATCGATAAAATAATAATCTAATACATGTAACTGAAATTCTGTTGTAGTTGCTTTCAGAGTTGTGCTGAAAGTGAAAACGAGTGCCCTGTTTGTCTGGCAAACAACAAGAAAATCCTGGATATCATCAAGTCACAGGTATTATACATATCGATATTGTTGTGAACAAAATGTCTATCTCTGTTTTTTTCTTTTTTTTTTTTTTTTTGGTCATGGGAAGCAAAATGTCTATCTCGTTTTTTTGTCACACGTAGCAAAATGTCTATCTCGTTTTTCGTTACGGTAAGCAAAATGCCTATCTCGTTCCTGAACGTAATGTAGATGGCGCTTGAGTTACACATTTTGCTTCGCGTGACAAAATACGAGATAGACATTTTGCTTCCCGTGACAAAAAAATGAGATAAATGTTTGATTTGCAACAAAGTCAATATGCACTTCAATTATAATAATAAAAAATTAAAATAAAAATTTTAATTTTAACAACCTTCTACTGTATTCTGATATACCTGTACTTGTTTGTCTCAGGAGCAAGCACGGACTCTACATGAATCATTCCATAGTCAGTTAGAGAGAGCGCAGGATGGATTCTCTCTCGTCGCAGATTATTTTGGACGAGGTGTCTTCAATCAGTTAACAGTGCTCACAGATCTACCTGCTTCTCGTATGTAATAAATACTATTTTCTCATTACATTATAATATGGAGTATTGTAATATAAACATAGCTACTTTATACTTTGATGAAGCTGATACTATATTCCCTATACCATTACTAATATTTTATCAATTGCTTAAATTAAATTTTGTAATTATATGTGTGTATTACAGTACTTATAAAAAATAAAAACACTCATTACATTAAAACTTTCAACAGACTTCATTACATAAAAATATCTGATGTATCACAACACATAATAATTGTAATAATATACCAGCATATTCAGTAACATTTAATATGATTTGATATTACAGGTGGTCAAGGTAGTGTTTCTCAAGTCTCACAACTGAGCTCAGGGCCTGGAGCTGAGGCACGACTTAGGCTTGGTGAGGGAGTGCCATCAACTTTTAAGTATGGAGAACCAACATCAGCAGCTGGTAAGTGCATGCATATACAGTATTTTCTGTCTATGCTTAAACAACTTTTCTTTTTTAATCACAATACCATAAATTGTAAAATCATTATTTTGCATGAACATTTTAACATAAAGTCATAATAAACCAGGGTTTCTAGCAGTTTTAAACTTTTATTTTCCCTACATTTTCCCTGTTTGTTTGTTTGTTTGTTTGTTTGTTTTTTTTTTTTTTTTTTCCCCAGATATTTTGTTTATTTTCCAGAAATTTTATTCTATTCTTTTATAATATTAAAAGGTCAGATATTGATGCAATAGGGTGCAGTTGTCACATTAGACAACTGAACTATACAGATAACAGCCTATACTAAATTAAATCATAATAAAATACATAAAAATTTATTGATTATGAAAATCATTTACCAGATCTATAAATGAAAAAAGAGAGAGGAAAAAATAGATGATATTTTAACATTTTTATATAGCTATCACAGATGCAGCCCATTAAAATGGGTGCCCGGGGGATAAAGCTGCAGTGCGTCCATCCCCAGAGATAAAGCAATGAAAAGAGTTGGGTGCAGCCCCCCAATTACACCGCAGGCGCGATTTTTTTTTTGAGCCACGTCCCTTTCTGGCAGAAAATGCAAAACTAGTATATTTAAAATAATTTGCTATTACATTTAAAGTATTTAAATTTATTATATTTTACACCGTTTGAGTATAAAACTGAGAAAAAATCTTGACCTTTTTCTTTTTCTTTAATACAGTATAATATATATAAGAACAAATTCTAAGTGACTGAAATTTTCTTTCAGCGGTTTTAAAAAGTACTAGCTTTTTTGTTTTCCAGGTTGAAATTTTTTTTTTTTTTTTTTTTTTTTTTTTTTTTTTATTATTTCAAACACACAAATATACAAAGTCCAACCAAGGCATAGCCTTATCGGTTGGTTCATTTATTGTTACACAATCATGTCTTATTATATTATATTACTACATATACATATTTTTTATTATATATATTTCAAAAGCAAATAAAGTACGTATTTACACAAAAACATTTTTTTTTTTTTTTTTTTTTTTTTTTTTTTTTTTTTTCATTTAAGAGAAGTATTTTTATAATACAAGAAGCAAAAATTAATCATCATTAATCAATACAAACAGCAAAAAATTGTTCAACATTTTATAAATTATCAAGAAAGAATTTTTTCATATTAAATTTCGTTTCATTTTTATTTGCAAAACTTTTTAATTCTGATGGAATTTGATTCCATAATTTAGGAAGTAAAAATTTTTTTGTCCTTTCAGTGAATCTATTTACAATTTTTGGTACAAATAAAGGATTGGTCACTGCTGTTCTGGTACTATAAATATGAGTTCTCGGTATACCATGAGAATTTTCAAAATAATTTTCACAAATAAAAGAACATTTAAACATTTCTTCTATTGGCAATATCTTAAAGTACTTAAAATATTCAAGATCACTTTTTAGCTTATTTCCTTTTTTTAAAATTTTTAATATTCTTATTTGCATTTTTTTCAATTCCCATAATTTACCTGATTTAGTACAACCATAAGATAATAAACCGTATAATATATGTGGATGTACAAAAGAAAAATATAATTGTCTCATCGTCTGTTCATTCACATATGATCTTACTGTTTTTAATTTAAAAATTGCAGATCTCAATTTATTTAACAGTTGCATAATATGCAAATCCCAATCAAATGTTTGATCAATAATAGCTCCTAAGTAATTATAATTATTTACTTGTTCTACAAACTCACAATTACAATTTAAAGTAAAATTATGTAAACACTTATTAGTATGAGCTCTTAATTGAATATTTTGCATAGTATATGTATACTTATTAAAAATGTGCATAACTTTTGTTTTTTTCCTATTAATTAATATTTTCCTATCATGCGACCATTCCAAAACTGAATCAAAATCATTTTGTAACATTTTATTTGCAACTTCAAAGTTACTATGAGCCGCTATCATAAGTAAATCATCGGCAAACATTTTTGCTTTACAATATTTTAGTAAATTAAAAATTTTGTTAACATAAATTATAAAGAATTTAGCACTTAAGACCCCTCCTTGTATTATACCGCATTTTATTATTTTAATTTCACTTACAATATTTTTAATTTTGACAGCAACTTGTCTATTTTTTATAATATTCGCAATTAACATTAATGTTGGTCCTCGTATTCCAATTTCTTCTAAATCTTTTAACAATAAGTCATGGTCTATAGTGTCAAATGCTTTGGAATAATCAACAAATAAACAAAGAACATGATGCCCTTTTTCTAATTCTTCATTTATAAAATTGGAAACATCATATAGACATTTTGCTGTACCCTTTTTTTTTTGATAGGCATATTGATTTTTATTTATAATATTGAATTCTTCTAAATAATCAGACAATAATAATTCAATATGTTTTTGTATAAATTTATCAACAAAAGCAGATACAGCAACTGGTCTAAAATTATTATATAGTTTATGATCCCCACCTTTATAAATTGGCCTTATCAATGATAATTTTAGATTATCAGGATATACTGAGCTTTCAATACACATATTTGTTAATCTTATTAAATATTGAATTAATGATTCGCCACCAAATAAAATATCCTGAACACCTATATTATCATGACCTGGTCCTTTTTTCTTACTTAATAAATTAATAATATAAACTGCTCGTTTCTCATTTAATTTTGGTAGATACATTGATTGTAAATTACTATTAAATTTAAGCGAATTTTCACTTAATATTAAATTACAATTAATCTTTACATCTTCAATTGAATTTACAAAATGATTTACAAAATTATTAGCAATATCTTTGATAGAACTTACATCAGACATATATTTAATAATAATATTATCAATATTAAGATTTTCTTTCCCTAATATTTGATTAATAAAACACCAAGATTTTCTTATATCACCAGCAATTTCAACAAATTTAGAATGATAATAATTATTTTTTTCTTTATTTATTAAAAAATTTATTTTGTTTCTTAATTTTTTATATCTAATTCTATATTCAGGCATATGTAATGAGTTTTTAAATTTTTGAAAATATTTGTCTCTATCTTTCATAAGAAATTTTATTTCATCAGTACACCACACATTTGAAATTTCAGATTTTGCAAAAAAGATTTTGCAAGATTTTTTTTTTCGACAATTGAAATAATTCAATAATTCATTAATTGGAATATTCGATTTGCAATAATTTTTTCTCCGTAAAATAATAATAATAAAAATCGTTTAAAAATCACTTTAAAACTCAAATTCAATACAAGTTGGTCTGTATAGAACACGCTCTAATATAAAATATAGTTATACAAAATACAATTAAAAAATATATATCCTATCCCAAAAAAAAAAAAAAAAAAAAGTTTTAAAAATTAATAATATAAAGGAAAAAACCATCGCGGTTGGTATTAATTACGTTTAAAAAAAATAATTAGAAAATAGTTGGTAATTTAAATAGTAAATTGGGACTAGGGATGCAAAATCATTCTAGCTTGCGCTAGATAAAAATAGACGTTAAAAGGGATGAGTGGTATAGTGTCAATGTAAAAAAGTCTTGCATCCCTCTAAAAAGTGCACAATATTATATTACAGTGTGAGGATGAGAGGTTTTAAATAGCAAGCCGGGTTTGCGCGCGCGATTGTTCAACCAATCAGCGCGGGTTTTAAACGTAATTAAAAATTAATAATAATAATAATTATTATTTTTTTTTAAATTTGTATAAAAAACTATTTTATTATTAGACCTATAATTAAACTATTTCATTCTCCAGTAATTTATGCCTTTTTCCCTGCATTTCTCCTGTTTTCCAGAGGGTTTCAAATTCTCTGCATTTTCCCTGTTGCTAGAAACACTGAATTAAACTCAAGTAAAACACAATAAAATCACAATTTCTTGAATAATAAGTAAACATTTTGTTACAGGCACAGGTAGCATGAGATCAAGTGGTTCTGCATCACTAGATACTCACAATATTCGCGCCACTCTACCAAGAGTATCTCCCACCCCTCAACCAATGTCTCTAACTCCAATATCTAATGTACGTAAAACTCCCAGCCCACAACCTGCTAACAACGTATCATCTCGATATAGCCCTCAGCCTGTAAGTAAGAGCATCACCAGTGCAAGACGTAGTCCACAACCTGTATCTAACCCATTTGAAGATGAAGAAAATTATGATGAGAGTAAGAACCCATTTGCTGAGGAAGTTGAGTCATCAAATCCATTCGGAGAAGACAATGAAGATGACGACTATGATAAAAATCTAAATCCTTTTGAGTCTTGAGTTTACTTTGAATTTCATGTATTAAACATAAATCTACACATATTCTTATGTAACTAAAATTTATTCTTAACATGCAGTGCAAATAATTAAAACCCTGTTATAAGGGTTTTCTATATAAAGTGCTCCTTTAAAAATTTTCCATTGTGAGACTTATAATATGCATACAAGTCACTGACAGTTAAATAGGAACATATTTTAAAACTTGTGAAAGTCTATAATATAGACAATATTATTGTTCTTGGATGTAAAATTTCCACACAATTTTTTTTTTAATAAATCATAATAAGTATTAAGTACACTGAAGGCCATACTAAACCCAACATCAAAGACGATGCTGCTTCCTAAAGAATTCATTCATGATTTTCAGAGTATTTGGCATCCCTGCTTTTACCTGACAATGTATTTTCTATCCTTGTCTTTAGAAAGCGGCATCGTCTTTGATGTTGGGTTTACTGTGGCTGTCAGTATATATCGATCTTGTTGCGAACAAAATGTCTATCTCGTATTTTGTCAGCATAAGCAAAATGTCTATCTCGTTCCTGAATGTTATGGAGATGGCGCTCATGATAGACATTTTGCTTATGCTGATAAAAAACAAGATAGACAATTTGTTTACACTTACAAAAAACGAGATAGACATTCTGCTTCCCGTAATAAAATACGAGATAGATATTTTGTTTGCAACAAGATTGATAATACAGATAGTAACTTTAAAATCTTAGTACTGTATATGCCTTATATAATGTGTATTAGAATTAAGATTTTGAGTTAGCCATATATAATGTGTATGTACTATATTTTACGCCATCTAAAGTTGCTCTCTTGTACCTTTTAGTTTTCATTGGAATGGAAGCTTTTAGCCATTTTTAAATTATACATTGAAGATAGGCATTCAATTTTTTTTTTTTTTTTTTTATTATTATTATTATTCAAAGTCAATTTTCCTATATAATTTTTATTTTTTTTTCCTGTTTTATATGCACCTGTTTTATAGCAAAGTCCTTTCTTTACATATAGAATTTAAAATATAATTTAATTTTAAACTTTCTCATTTGTTTTATGATCTGTGGTATGTATATTTGCATTATATGATGTTACATTTTTTTTTTTAAATAAAGTTGGTGTAGTTCATGAATATAGGGGTGACAATTAAAAAATAATTTAATATTTTATACACAGTTTTAAATGGTTTTTGCAATTGTAGTTTGTAAATTTTGTCAAAAAGTATTCTGAAAGTATAACTTCATTTTGCATGTATTGAAAAAAATATACATTTATTTCCCCCCATACCGGCATGTATGAAAAACTAACACATTCCCATTTTTTTGTATATGAGTTGCTAAATTGTTAATATCAATTTAGGGAAAAACCATCGCGGTTAGGATCAATAATAAAGTAAAAGATAGAATTACCAGCAAGGGCCTTACCACAGTGGAAGTTCTATTATAGGTCTCACGTGGCACAGTGTTCACAGTTCTCACTGTTCATGACTGAGAGCGTTCGTCATATTAATCAAAAAAAGATATTTACTTCAGCATATCACTGAGCAGCATGTTGTCTTCAGGTATGTGCTCAAGTAAATTTCTTCTTTGATTGATAATGTTATTAATATATGACGGACGCTGTCAGTTTTGAACATTTTTATACCTAAAACTCTGTGCCACGTGAGACCTCGACCTATCCATAGAACTTCTACTGTCGTAAGACCCTTGCTGGTAATTCTACCCATTTCTAAATTGTTAAGTTTTTTTTTTATTATTATTTTTGAATAGAATTAAAAGTGATTTATAGTTTCATTATAGGCTTATATGTTTAAAAAAATTCTATAAATAAAAGTTTTGTCAAGAATTTATACATTTTCTATGATCAATCTAATTTTGCTTGATGATAAAATTTTTTAAGAATGAATACAGTAACTAAAATAAAACAAGAAAAATATTATGTTCTTTACATTAAAATGTATTGTACAGTGTATAAAAATAAATAATACATTATGCTTTACAATATAATGATTGGAAATTATACAAATATTGCCTTTTTTATTAATATATTTTATGAAATTGTAAAAATGTAGGACACCCACATTGAGGTTAATCTTTGTGTTCCATTAATTTTCAATTTCTATCTCCCTTCTATTTTTTATTATAAATTTTTTAGCATCATATATTTTATAAACTTGTATTAGCTATATAAAACTACACTTTTCACACCTAACTATTAGTTTCATATTATGAAAAGGCAGTGAAAGTGTCGAACACAAATATTTGCAAATTTAATCAGGATATTGACATGAACACTTGCCATAATGATTTGAAACTGAGCAAATTTAGGACGAAAGAAAATTTATCCAGCTTTTTACTTCTTCTTCCCCTGTTTTCCCATTTTGTATGCCATGCCCTGAAACAAAAAAACACAAAAGATTTAAAGCATTGATGTTATTCAAAATAAGTAACGATGGGTAATATCATATATTTGACAGTTTAGGTATACTATAAATGAGACAATAATAATATGAGGTGTGTTAACCCCTGTCATCTACACTCATGAACCAACAAAACTGGTAATAAAACGATAGTTGTATCCATATTACCTTAGAAAGTCTTCCATACTGTCCAAGAATTCCACCTCGGCCTCGAAAACCTCCAGCAGAAAATTGAGACTGTTTAGATTTTTTAATTTTTTTACCCAAAGCTTGCATCTTTTCTGCATCAATAGCTTCTTGTGTTTCTATTTTCTTTTTTGCCATAAGTTCTTTGTAATTTGTATATTTATTTTTAGGAGGAATTGCTCCTAATTCTATGGCCAATGCTACTTTTGCATCCTGTTTTTCTTGTGCTTTGTATCCAGACATGGCAAACTTCATAACTTCAAAGCGAGTTCTTTTCATATTTATTTCTGTAGTAGGATCTTGTTTCTTATTTCGTTGTTCTACCTTTACAGGTTCCTCACGCTTCTCTGTTGCTGTCGATTTCTCTTTTTTCTTGCGAGTCTCGTGTACCACGACTTCAACAGGAGGGCGATTTATGCGCATTTGTGCAGCCTTTGTCATTACTCTTTCACTTCCAGCCATTCTAAAAAACTATTGGGTTTGTTAGTTATAATATTGGTTTGCTTAAATATAGCAATTATTCCTGATAATGTTGAAAAGTTCACATACCTTTTCCTTTAATTTGTAAAGCACCCTATTGCACCCTATAATGTTTTCCAATGCTATTCCAATGTTTTCGACCAGTTTTCGACGTGTTGGTTTGTTTACATAGAGTACCAACATAAAACAAAAAAATCTCCAGTTTTGGAGATTGGTAGTAACTTAAAATTGTAACGATTTACTTAAATTTAATGTATAAAACTTCATTTCACAAAAAGAACTTGCATTTGTAAAAGAAAAATAAAACAAAGAAAGGTGAAGAGAGAGAAATAAAAAAATATATACATTTTTCTCATTTGTACCCAGTTTATGCTTTAAGCTTATCATCTTGGTACGACTGCTTTGGTTGGTAAGAATTTCAGCATTTCAGCTGGTGCTGGTGCTGAGCTGAAAGCAACACACGTGGGATATGTTTCTCAATCTTAATGTTTACTATTTTGTGAAATTCAATCATTAATATTATTTCATACTTTTTTACTAACGATCATGGAAGATCACAAACCTCCATCTATTAAAAATTTAACATCAGATAATTTTGGTAGACCTCCAAAAGAAGAAAATCCTGTAAGTTGACTCTTTCGTTTTATGCATACATACCGGTTATTGTGTATGTCTTTGTTTTGATGCTTTTTGTCTTTTGTGATGCTTTTCAGTCTATAGTTGTGCAGGTTTTTCATTTCCTTGCGGTACATACATAACTAGTTCTACATACACTCATATGTACCATCCATACACATATGCATACGTCATAATATATAATACCAGTTTTTTGTTTGTTTGTTTGTTTGTTTGTTAATTTTAGCAATTTAATGCTATTTTATTAACACTTCATTAACACTGATTTATTTTGATGTTACACTTCACTTTCAATCATAGGGTATATAGTTTATAATAATTTCTTCGAGATATTGTAATGCGCATTACAATATCTCGAAGAAATTAATTCTGTAAAAAAACTGTAAATTCAGTTACATATTACATATTATTATTAGTAAATATTACTATGACATCATAGTACATACATAGTTTGAGAATTACGTGGTGGCATTTACACTGACTGCACGCGCTTTGGAGCATTCGGGAGATACTGTTCAGGTAACTGACCAGTATCGGCTGTCTTCTCCAAGGTTTCTATGGTTCCCTTGGACGGGTAGGTAAATACCGAGACAGTTCCCATTAGGCCACAGCCGCCAAACCTTCCCTTCAACCCTTCATCCTACCTCCTATCTCCCCCGTACTCGAATGCTATAGCATTCTGAGGAAATTGACAATTCCATAAATAACCTTCAACAAGTGCATTCAGTGCATCTTGATTGTAAGGAGAATGGAAGTATAGTGGCAAAAAAAAAAAAAATGTATGTAGGCAACCCGCAACCACATTGCTATCTTAATGAGAAAACGCTGTGGCCGCCGCTGCCCTCTGTTCTCAAATTAGTGGCCAGAGCTGTACACTCCCAGACAACATAAAGTTAGCATCAAAAAGACGATGCAGCTTGCTATATAAGAGTGCATTTGGCAACGCTGCTCTTACACCTGACAATGTATTTCTATACATACCCTTTTCTTCAGAAAGTGACATCGTCTTTGATGTTAATTATGTACTGTATATAATGGCCCAGGAGTGTTCATTTCATACATATACATATATCATATGCATATAGTACTATTATATTTCATGTAAGTATTGTTTTTGTTTCAGGTTTTGCAAGCATTGGGGAAACCACACATTGAATCTTTTGACTACATGCTCACAGAAGGATTGTCATTAGCCATAAAGCATTTAGATGCAGTAGAATTTGAGCTAATTAACAAAGAAAGAATATCAATTAAGTGGCAGGTAATTATATATTACATATTGATGCTTACCCGTTGAAATGAACGTACTACACTTTACAAATTTTGTTGAAAACGACCGATCTACACTTTACAAATTCCAAGTTCACCCATATAGTTCTCCTGTTAAAATGCATAGAAGCGCCAAACATAGATCGTTCATTTTGAGTCAAATTTTTAAAGTGTAGTTTGTTCACTTTGACGGGTAAACATTTATATGTATGTTGTATTCAGTATTATATGTCTATATGAAATAATATTTTGAACTTAAACGTAGAGTGATTCCACCCTTCATTTGACTTTATGTGCAGTATAAAGAGGCAACTTTTTTTATATATCTTTACATAAGTCTGTATGCACACTTATTTATGTTTGATATGTTGTAATTTGAAATAAATTTCTGTAGAGTTGTGTGCTGCATCCCCCACAAGTTCACAACTCCTTGATTCCTATCAAAGCATCAACCATTTACCCGACTGAATGTCGTCAACGTGCAGAAACCTACAAGGGCTTGTTGATTGGTTCACTTGGCTGGTCTGTCGATGGAGTACAACAAAAAGCTATGAGTGTAAACTTGGGAGAAATTCCTATCATGGTTAAGGTATGGATCACCATTTAATAATGTTACTTTTATGAATACGGTTTTGAATTCGTCAATGTACCTATACCATCATATTTGAAAATATTCTCCATTATATATGAAAGAAAATTAGTCATGATTGTTATGCACTCATGTCACTGTATTACTGCAGTTTTACTTTATGTAGAACGTAAAATTAAGGAAAATAAATTATTGTGGTTAGTTCGATAATATAAAAGAAAAAGATAGAGGAAACCAACAAGAGCCTTTAGTAAGACCAAACTTTTCATCAAACTATGTAAAAAGAGTCGCATAGTTTGATGAAAATGATGCTAGCACAGAGATATAAAACAAACACATATTGGATAGCTTGTGGCACTACTAAACCCCAAGAGAAAATGGAGTATGTGTGTGTGTGCCTCTTCAGTCCTTACAGTCTTGGAGAGAAATAAGAGAGTCTGCTGCTTGCTGAGAGTGTTGCTTGTGGAGAGTCTGTAAAGACTGAAGAAGGCACACACATATACTCCATTTTCTCTTGGAGTTTAGTTAGTGCCAAATTTGATCTAATATGTGTTAGTTAGTTAGTTATAGTTTGTTAGTTAGTTTTTTTTTTTCTTTTATTTCTGTGCTAGCAAGACTAATTATGTCAAATTATGGGACTTTTCTCTATGGTAATTGGTAAGGCACTTGCTGGTTTCCTCTATCCTTTTCTTTTATAATATCAACTTGTATGTAATACTATATGAATAAGGAAAAAAACACTGAGGTTTATAAATATGATGTTAAAAAATTAAAAATAAAATTTATAATAGAAAATATTAGGAGAAAGATCAGAGTATGTTGAATGAAAAAGTAATCAAATACAAAGATTCTCTATTTTATATAGTTAATTAGAGCTTGGGATCAAATGCTCTAGAGTAGACAAGTGCTATATATTTTTATTTATTTAAATAGAAATTAAAAGGATGGGGATTCTGTGATATACCTAATATCTGATGTTCTCACACTTCATCAAAGGAACAACATTATAAAACAGATGAGTAAGTCTGATGCTGTTTTATAATGTTGTGCTTTTAATGTAGTGTGGGAACCCCGGTGAGAACATCAGATATTATATTTTATTGACACAGTATTCCTATCCGTTTCAAGTATTGAAATAAATATATATCTGGCACTCGTCTACACTAGAACATTTGATTCCACATTCCAATTAATTATAAATTAAAAAATCTTCATTTATTATTAAATCTTAATTAAAATTGCTCTAATTTCTCTCCTATTATTTATATTATACTGTGCCTACATTTTTTAAAAAAACTTTATATCCTACTATATTTTAAACAATAATAATAATAAAAAAAAATTCTAACCTCATATATTTTTCAGTCAAAAGCTTGCCACTTGAATGGTTTGAGCCCATCTCAGCTTGTTGAAAGAGGAGAAGATGAAGATTTGTGGGGAGGTTTCTTCATAATTAAAGGTCATGAAAGGCTTCTACGAATGTTAGTACAAACTCGTTCTAATTATCCATTGGCACTTCAGAGAGGAAGTTGGAAAAATCGTGGAGCAAAGTTCAGTGATATTGGCGTTATTATTCGCTGTGTAGGGCCAGATCTGTCCTGTACGGTAAGTTTTTTTTTTTATTATTATTATTATTTTTTTATATATTTTTAATTATTTTAATTCTTATTCTTGAATAAAGACAAAGATGTACTTATTTATCTTTAATTATTAACTATCTATCTCATTTAATTATTTATGAATTAATCTTTGCAAATATTGTCTATTTGGTTGACATTACCAGAATGATTTTTTTTAAATGTATAATACTGTAGGTCTATGTATATATAAATTATTCTTGCACTTTACAGAACAATGTGCTACACTACGTGTTGGATGGAACAGCTAAGTTAATGTTTTCTTATCAGAAACATCTTTACTTTGCACCGCTCATACTTGTGTTGAAGGCACTGGTTGATGTGACAGACGAATTCATCTTCCAACAGCTACTTCTTGGAGCTGAAGATGATCTATACTATAAGGGGTAAATACTACTCGTACATTCAACATTCTCTAAATGCACCCATCAAAGCGATGCCGCTTTCTTCAGAAAATGGTCAACATGTCATCTAAGGTGACAGCAGTGTTGCCAAATTTTACCTTGCCGAACACCTACCCCATACCTATTAGTGAGGAAATGCAAGTGGTTTGCGAGGTTAAATTTGACAATGCTGTGACTTAAGATGACATGTTGGCCATTTTTTGAAGAAAGCGGCACCGCTTTGGTGCGTATGTACATTTAGAAACTGTTGAGTGTACACACAAAGGTGATGATATATTGTACCATTCAAATTTGATTGAGGGCAAAGCGGGAAAATTGGTATCAATGCATAAGTAGTTCATAGCTTTTTTTTACATACATATCAGATAAACATAATTTATTTGTCCCCAGGTAGATGTTGTCCCAGCTAGATGAGAGTACTCAAGATACTTAACTGTTGACAAATAAAATATTTGTATCTGATATGTAAATAATCTAAGTTATGCAATGCTGTAATTGTGTCTCACTTTGCTGACTTTGCAGTTCATCAAATTTGAATGGTGCCAATACAATATACACTATCACAATCAAGTGTACACTCTTGTTCATTACATTGTTAACTTTAAAGAGATGTCAATTTTAAAAATAAAATTCTAAAAATATATATGTCAGGTCTTCCAGATAAAAATGTTGTATTAGAGTTTTTTTGTGATGCGTCCTTGAATCTTACCTGTTCTTTTCATAGATCTCGTAGTCGCATGGCAAAAAAACTCTAATGTGACATCTTTATTAGGAAGAACTGATATATAAAGGTGAGTGTTATGTCATTAACTCTGTGCTCATGTGGCTTCATTATTTGCCATGACCAACAATAACTTTCAGCACAGTTGACAACAAGGCACTTAATTTGACATACTTTTTAGCATTTTTCTTTCAAAAGTGACGTTTCTTTTAATGTTAAACATAGAGTTACTATAACCAAAGTGAACACTCCACCAAGAATTCAATCTGCACGTGTCATAATTACATATTAATGTGTTGACAGATGTGTGGCAAACATGCTAAGAGAACTGCACGACAGTGGAGTTCATAACCACAATGATGCTAAGGCAATGATTGGCAGCACATTCAAAGTCAAGTTAACCCACTCTGCACCATGGGGTAGTGATAATGATGCTTGTAGTTATGTTCTCAAGTAAGTAGTATGTTATCAATTATTATCTGTTTTACATGTGTGATATTAAAGGTGTAGAACACCTTGAACAAAAAAGTTGCGTAATATCCTAACAAACCTGAAAATCAACGTTGATTTGGCCGGAGTCATTGATTTCTAATTTATTTTCCATTCACAAAATGCTGCTGCCGGTCACTGACGTCACAGCTGCGGGTTTATGACGTCACAGCTCGCATCTTTCTGTGTGCATGGACCAGTGAGCTGTGATGTCATAAACCTGCAACTGACATTTTCTAAATTAAAAATAAATTAGAAATCATCAACTCCTGCCAAATCAACGTTGATACTTAGGTATGTTAGAATATTAGACATGTTTTTTTGTTCACGGTGTTCTACGCCTTTAACATCATAAACAGTTGGGCTTACCTGAGTTTAACAGGTAACTGGAAGTTAGGTGGTAGTTATTACTTTGTTAGTAAAATAGGGCTATATTACATCATGCTTCAATTTTGTCACAGCTCAGGCCATATTATACCCATCTTATATGTTTTGATTGGCATCCTTTTTTTTTTTTTTTTTTTTTATTATTATTATTATTTTTTAGTTGCTTTTTACATTTTAGTTGTGATTTTTATTAATGATCAGCATAAAATACTTTGTAATCAACAATTTTATCATGTTCTTTTACTATATTACAATCCTTTTTATTGTATAATTAATAACGCACAAAAATAGTAGTACAATGATATCTAATAATATTTTGCTTTACAGGAAATGTGTCCTAATCCACCTGAACAGTAACCTGGACAAGTTCCAATTACTTTGCTTCATGTCTCGCAAACTTTTCTCTACTGCTCAAGATCATAGTAAGACAGAGAACATGGACAGCACAATAATGCATGAAGTTGTACTTGGAGGTGTTGTCTATCAACAATATTTAGCAGAAAGACTTCTCAGATGGGTGCAAATGCTTAAACTGAGCATCGTAAAGAGATCCAATTCAATGAGTGCTTCAAGTTATAGATTTAATTCAGGTAAATATGTAATAATTTACCTAGGGGAAAAAGATGGTAATTGCTATTTACTAATTTTGATGCTATTTTCTATTTTTTTGCTGGACATTTATACATAACTATTACAAGCAAGCAAACAAGTAAAGCAAATAACAATAAGAAAAATGTGGTCTACCCCACACAATTAAATTTCTCCCCTGTACTTTAAATTGCTAAAATATTGTAATTTGGAGGATGCAATTTGGCTATAAATGCAAACTTCTTGTCAGTTCATTGTGCAATAGCTAAGTTTAAAATGTCATCACAAAATGATATGCAAAAAGCAATTAACTATCTTTTCCTACTGTAATACAAATGAATCCAAAGTACACAAGTAGTAAGTATGAGGATGTATTAGTTAGTAGCAGTGGCATAGCCAGTATTTTGCAACAGGAGGGGTCCAGCCTATAGTAAGCATAGTCGGGGGGGGGGGGGGGGGGGGCACTCCCTTTTCCCATGCTTTTTCAGACCTGATAGGGGGGGGGGGGTCTGGACCCCCCCCCACTCCACCCCCTGAATACTCTCCTTGTTAGTAGTACAGTAAACTCTTGATTTTGTGAAGTTCAGTTCTGTGAATTTCTTGATTTTGTGAAATGGGCAGTTGGGTCCACAGCATGCATGGCAATGTTAAAGCTCTCAATTTTGTGAAATAACCAGTTTCTGGGTCCCTTGTGATTTCACAAAATCAAGAATTTACTGTATTGTGTAAGTAAGCACAGATAAGATTATTAATATTTTCTTTAAAGACGAGTGTGTAAGTACATACTCACAAAATTACTTTATATTTCTTTACAGCTGAGATGGCGAATGTATTAAGAAGACAAGGCTTAATTGATGGTATGATAACAAATTTCCTTGCCACTGGAAACATTTTCTCCGTCACTGGCCTTGGATTAATGCAGAACAAAGGTAATTCAGAATATTCAATTCAATATAAGACTTAAGGTTTGACATTATTATTTGAACTGCAGGTCTGACAATTGTAGCAGAGAATATCAATCGTATGAGATACATGTCACATTTTAGAGCAATCCACAGAGGTTCATACTTCCAGGAGATGAGGACTACGTCAGCTCGTCAGCTCTTGCCTGATGCTTGGGGTGAGTTGAGTTATTTAACTGCTGTCATTTCAATGCCACTAGAAGTTTCAGTTTATGTACATTAGCAAATGGCATCAGTAAAGGGTTCTGTTAGTGTGACACTTATAGCATTCCTTGTTGTCAGTATCCTTGCAGATGCCATGTGCTGCCATGTTACTTGTCGTGAGTGTAAAAATATTTTAATTTGAACATTAACCAACACTTATCCTCTACCTAAAGGTTACAGAAAAGGAGATACTGCTTTGTGAGGTTAGTTAAGAGCAAGGTTACTAGTTCTGTATTTGCAACACCTGCAGACCATTTCATTGACTTCTTGTTACTCATAAAATACTGTTACCATTGTCCTTATATTTGCTACAATACTGAACATATAGTGGAAGTAACATACGTATTATATTTAGAGACAAGAAGTCAATGAAAATATCTGCAGGTGTTGAGAGTGCAAGTGCTAGCACTCAGCTGCACTCCGTTTTTGCACACCTTTCTTTTGAAAGCTTTGTCTCCTTTCGTATGCCACGGATAAGTGTCACCTAAATATTTCAATACGTTCTGCTTATGGCTAAATAGTAAAAGTGAGATATCTGTGGCAACATTGCACATATGTTATTGGCTAAGGGGGGCAGAGTGCTCAATTAAAATAGAGTAGAGCTGGCATACTGTAATGCATTTCCTTTTATTGTTATGAAAGATTTACACAAATGTCACTTTCAGGATAAGCCAACAGTACTTTCCTTTAACCTAGTAATTGATGTATGTACACAACTTTTTATTCTGGTATTCATCCCTTGCTTCACCTAGACTCCTAATTCACTTCATACAATTTCTTTTACACCAACATAATAATAACACATCAATTTATAGCCTAAATATTATTTTCTTTTCTTATTATATTTTTTGCTTTAAAAACAACAACTTAATATTGAAATATATAACAAGCTAGAAAGCAGAGTAGTTGATCATGTTTAGTCTTATGTTAATGCAACAACACTATAATTTACATATTTCTTGTTTGTTAGGATTCATCTGCCCAGTGCACACTCCTGATGGAATGCCTTGTGGTTTGTTGAACCATCTTGGGCGACACTGTGAAGTAGTCACATCTCCTACAGACATCTCTCAAGTGCCCTCAGTACTGGGTAGCTTGGGTATGGAACCCATAGGTGCAAGGTCACTGGGTGGAGTACCCAAGTACTGGGTGGTCTTGGACGGTCGTGTCCTCGGAGTTGTGAGTCAAGATAAGACACAAAGACTGGTGGATCAGATGCGGTATCTCAAGACACAAGGAGATAGGGTGAGAAAATTTATAGTTTAATAATGGATGCAAACAGTGGTAAAGATGAGATATCAATTCTATTTTAGTTTAAACCAAAAACCAACCATCTCTATTAGAATAAATATAATTTAAGGAGAAAAAAAGAGGGGAAAAAAATAATAATAATAATAAATCTGACTGCAGCGTTCATGTCTCTAAATGTTAAATATATGGGGAAACTTAAACATGACTGGTCAGATTTATTTGGGAGGAGTGTACCACTTATAAAAGAAAATAGTACAGCCTTTGATGTGTTTAGGATGCTAGTTGCTAGGTATGTACACAGGACCGTGATAATATATTTTACCATTAAAAAAGTTGTAATTTGTAATGTTATTCTTATGAGACAAACACGTGCTGGACTTAATTGGTAAAATATATTATCACGGTCCTGTGTAGACTATCCTTTTAATGTCTATTTAATAATATATAAAAATATTAACTAGTTTACATCTATGCTAGAGATTTGATCCCATGTCCCAATAATTGCAAATTAGAGAATCTGTGCATTTCATTAGCGTTCAGTGTAACATCCTCTAATCGTTCAATGTAGTATTTCGAGGGCTACTCGACATTTCAGTACTTCTGCAATATCCGCGGGTGCAAATTTGGCACATGTAAAATCTTCGTCACACCTCACACCTGTGCAGATTAAGGGTATAAAAGAGGAGAGCACGGAGAATGCAGATGTACTAAAATAACACCCGCGGAGATTGCAGAGGAACCAAAATGCTTCGTAACCCTTGATTTTTTTTTTTAAACATTTATATAAATAAAATGAAAGGGTGAGGTTTAGGCCTCACATTAAGTCTGGTCTACTCTTTCACCTTGCTCCTTGGCTAAACTGTCTTGCAAAAAGTAATTTTGAATTGAATTTAATTGTTTCAAATTAAATCAAAGGAAGTATTTTGCTTTGTGCAATGACCATTTTATGTGTGACCCCTATGCAATTTCCAATTTCTCAAAATTACGCTTTACTGTATTAATTTAGTTACAATAGCAATCTTTGCTTGGTGTAGATTTATTATAAAAATATTCACTTACTGTAACAAAGTTGAAAGCACACTTTTTAAAATACTGGACAATAAAATAAAAAGCAAATAAATAAAAATATATTTTCCCCACATTTATTTCAGAACCAATTTTAATTTTTTTTCCACCTATATTTTTCAAAATAACATTAATTTCTAAATGAAAAATATTCAAGCATATTACATAAAATTGTGTGTCTCGTTGCAGATTCCAAACACCCTGGAGATTGTACTAGTTCCACACGAAGCAGGTTTAAAAGGTCTATACCCTGCTCTCTTTCTATTCTCTAATATGTCCCGCCTTGTACGTCCTGTCTTTAACTTAGCTGCTCAGAGAATAGAAATGGTTGGTACATTTGAGCAGGTGTATCTGAATATTGCAATTGTACCATCTGAAATTGTACCTGGGGTAAGTTAAACATGAGTCTTGTTTATAGACCTTTTTAATTTTTTTTTTTTTTTTTACTTTTTTAAACTTTTTTTTAAACTTTTTTTAAACTTTTTTTAAACTTTTTTAAACTTTTTTAAACTTTTTTAAACTTTTTTAAACTTTTTTAAACTTTTTTTTAAAACTTTTTAAACTTTTTAAACTTTTTAAACTTTTTAAACTTTTTAAACTTTTTTTTTTTTTTTTTTTTTTGTGCAGGTGACAACACACATGGAAATCTCAGAGACAACATTCCTGAGTAACTTAGCATGCCTTATTCCAATGCCTGATTGTAATCAGAGTCCACGTAATATGTACCAGTGTCAGGTGAGTCAACCTTCAACCTAAATAAATAAATAAAATAAAAACGATCAACAATTGTATCAATAATAAAGAAAAGGATAGAAATACCAGCAACGATCTTACCACAGTAGAAGCTCTATGAAGAGGTCGAGGTCTTGCGTGGCACAGTTTATAGCTATAAAATTACAAACATGTTTATAACGGAGAGCTTTTGTCATATTTTAATGACATTACCAGTCAAAGAAGAAAATCACTTGAGCACATCACATTGTCGCTTGTAGTCTTGTACTGTGTGACAATATTTCAAATATGTAAAACAACAACAACATGGGATCATAATTTCATGTTTTTAACTAACATATTCTTAAATGTTAAGGCTCTTGCTGGTTTCTCGTATCCTTTTCTTTCAAATTGATCATATGTAACAGCAATGATTTATTTCCCTTTTTGTTCTTACAAAATGGAAGTAAATAGCTTTTGTCATTTCAGTAACTATATCTTGTATTTCATAGATGGGTAAGCAAAGTATGGGCACACCTGTACACACATGGCATCTACAGTCAGAGACTAAGCTATACAGACTTCAGACACCAGCTGCTCCCTTATTCAGACCTGCTCAATATGATGCTGTAGAACTGGATAATCATTGCATGGGAGTCAATGCTATTGTAGCTGTCATCTCTTACACTGTAAGCTATCATACTAAAAATATACTGAATGTATCATTGAAACTCCACTTTAAAATAATTATAATATTGTTATCATTCGTTGCTAGGGCTATGATATGGAAGATGCCATGATCATCAACAAATCTTCTTATGAAAGAGGTCTTGCTCATGGTTCTATTTATAAATCTGACTTTGTTGAACTGGAGGAAGTAAGTAATCTATTTTCCATATTTCTTTTTTTCCCTCGAATATTTGTTGCTAATTTAAAAATATATATATAGGCATTCATAATTACTTTAGGTACAGTGTTGTTTCAAAATATTTATGCCAATTCGTAAAACTTCATTTTTTTCTTCTTGAAATCTTGTTCCCCTCCCCTGTGTTTTTCCCTCTGTAATATTCTTCAAATAGGTAGTAAATGTGCAATGAAAGTGGCATACAAATTTTAAGTTCTGCAATGATAATGGTTTTCTTTGAACCATTTTTTTTAATATACAAATTAAAATATGCTCTTGTTTGAGCAGAAGAACTTCTTTGCAAGAGACCCAGAAAAACTGGAACTGGCTCAACACTTGGACAGAGATGGTCTGCCTTATGTTGGTTCCAGATTGAAAGAGAATGACCCTTATTACTGGTAAGTTTTGTGATATATAATATAACATTAAATTAATTCAGAAAGTACTTTTAATTTGATGCCATTTCCATGTCATCTTTATAAGTCAACATTTGCGCTATTATTTAATGAATAATCAATTAAATTAAAAAGATAAATAAATAAATAAAGGTCTTATGAATTAACACATTAATATGCATTTTTTTTAATAAAGACGATTATTTATTTATTATTATTTATTTATTTATGTAAATAATAATGAGAAAATATAATTCTGTGATTTAGCTAACTTGTCATCCCTTCTTGCAGCATATTTGACCATGAGTTATCTAGATACCAAGTGAAGAAATACCATGGCACAGAGACAGTGTATATAGAAAGTGTGAAAATGTGTGGGGAGCCAGTAACCACCAGTAAGAGCAAGCCTTTGAAAGCATGTATCTCCATGAGAGTACCTGTAAGTATCCTCTACAAATGTTTTTATGTTGAATTTGTGTGCAGTGAATGAATACAAACATAAACTTACATAACATAAATCAATAAACACTCCTTTCAGGGCAATCCAACAGCATTGCTCTTTAACTTGGAAGGGAGGGGGGATTAATATCACAAACTGTCTTGTAATAAACTTTAATTATTAAAACTTCGTTTATTTTTTTTTCTATTTTTTATTTTTATTTATTTAAAACACATAGTTTACGTACATATTCACTTCATATGGTCGTTATATAATCTTAGCTTCAGAGAGCATGAAGCTCATGTTGAGTACGTGTTGGTACTTCACCAGTGTACTTGTAGTGATTTTGCAGAAAAATGATGATCTCCCTTCCCCCGCCTGAGATTAAAGTAATATGGTTCATGAATGTAGGTGACACTATACCCACAAATTCATTTCGGCTTGGGTTTGAATATTTTCTCTGTTGCTTGGGTTAAAATGTGACAGCTAAAAAGCTCATCAAACTCCCTTCCCAACCATATTTTTCTATTTATGTGTTCCAATCATATTTTTTATTAGTATCCTTAACCAAGATGTTAGTATAAAACGATCCTTGTGATACTAATTTATTATATGTATAGCATCCATCTTCAAATAAAATTTGAAATGAATCAATGTCATGTTGCTAGGTTATTAATTAATGACTTTGGTATTGACAGAGGAACCCAACAGTGGGAGATAAGTTTGCAAGTCGTGCTGGACAGAAGGGAATTTGCAGTCAGAAGTGGCCAGCAGAAGATCTGCCTTTCACAGAGAGTGGACTTGTTCCTGATATTGTCTTCAATCCTCATGGCTTCCCCTCACGTATGACCATAGGTAAGAATCAATGCAATGTGACTTAAGTTATTGGTGTCCATTATTTGCATAGTTTTGTAAGTGTGAGTTTCAAAAGTAAAACATTTTTTTGGGGTTGATTCTATATCATTGATTAATAATTAATTATAGCCTAATAATTACTATCACTTTTTTTTTTAAAATTAAGAATTGCTATGCTAAAATGAGATGTATTAAGGAAAATTGCAGTTAGGTATGATAAATCTGAAAAAAAAAAAGGATAGAAGAAACCAGCAAGGGCCTTACCTTAGTGAGGAGGTTCCCTTAGTTTGGCAAAAATCTGAACTAGTTTGGTGAATTGTTGCTAGAAAACTAACAATGCTGAAATGGACAGAAATTAAAACTCATTTTCCAACAATTTGAAATCTATGTGTTTTTACTATCAGATCATTTAAGGGGCCGTGTATGTTGGTAATCCCCATAAACAAAGCACGGGAAATCGTATTTACGCCTTCAAATTGTCAATTTTGTATCTAGAAACTTGAAATTAGAGCATTAAATTGTAAATTAAATTCCGCTTTGAGCGGCGTTAACAAATTTTTTTAAAGATATGCAGGAAAAAAGATATTAATTTTTCAAATAAGCAAATGAAAATTAATAGCTGTAGTAAGAATTTTCATAAGTTGGTACTTGGATTTATTTTCAGGTATAGGTATAGTAAAGTTGCAGTAAAAAGTAAGTGAAAAAAGAGAGATAAAAGGGATCTATACTACCTGACAACACGACCCAATTATCTACGCGTCAATGATTTTGATAACTCGAGAAGTAATTTTCACAGTAAATCAAATTTATTTTAGATGTTAGTTTTATTAAAAATCATGCATATTTCTTTTTTGATCGAAGTTCTAGCGATATTTTAAACTACCGTGATTTAAAAATAATGAGTAGTATGTAATATTTTTTATTTGAATACTGTATATTACTTTAATATGAAGCTATAACTTCGATCAAAAAAGAAATATGCATGATTTTTAATAAAACTAACATTTAAAATAAATTTGATTCACTGTGACTGTTACTTCGCAAGTTATCAAAATCATTGACCGTAAGATAATTGGGTCCCGTGTTGTCAGGTAGCAGGTAATCTCTTCTATTGAAAAACTGCTCTTTGTTCACTTACTTTTTACTGCACTTTTTGACTTACAAAGGTGCAGCAGTGCTATTGTATTATATACAGTACGCAGACTTATTGACGACAGTAAATGTTACCACTAAAATAAATATACAACTTCACTAAAAAATTATCAAACTTTGAAATTAATTATAAAAAAATCTATTGATAATATAAAAATTTTATCAACAGGCCTCAAAGCGAAATTTTATGCTGGTTACAGCATAATAAATTTCAGTCATAATTACATCATATTCAGAGAGAGAGAACGTAAATACTAAACGTCTCTTTTGCATGCTAATCTTACGGAGCCTGTTTCAACATACACGGTCCCTTAATGTACAGCTCTGGACAAAAGTTCCCGAACGGGTGAGTGGTGGCCACTGCGTTTTCTCATAAAGATAACATAGTGTGATTGTGGGTTGCCTATGCAAATCGTTCAGGAACTTTTGGCCAGAGCTGTACTGTATCATGTATCATCAAGGAATTTGATTTATCCTCAATAAAATTACAACTCGCTGAAAATAACTGAAAAAGGAAGTCACCAAAAGGTGTCTTGGATAAATGCCCTATAAAATGCTTAAAATCACTTTGTGAGCCTTGCAGATTTATGAGCTATTATTTTTATTTAATAATAATAATAAAATAAAACTATGGTGGGAAGGAAAAAAAAAAAAAAAAAAAAAGGTAAAATGACACTTTGACCAAGCTTGTAATGATAATTGTGAAAACAGGGTTGACTTGTAACTTAATTTCTCTTTATTTCTAACTTTTGAACAAGTGAGTGATTAATCATAGCACAATGTTGCTCACAATGCAGAGTTGGCAGTTATTACATACAAGAATTTAAAGTGTACAATTTATAATAAATTTTTGATTTTGGAAAATGGCTAAGAAATGGTCATTTAACAAAATCAAAAGGTTTGAACATTGGAAAGCCTATATCCTTTTGGTCAGGAACCAACGATTGACTTCACAAAATCGAGAGTTTAGTGTATAATATTTTACTAGAAATGTTTACTAGTTAGAAGCTATGAGCCATAAGCTGTAGTCATAATTTATGATATTATATTTTGATATTATATTATAACTAGAGCCCGGATTCGTAGGCAAAGTGCCTTTAATATGCACCGGGTCTATTTTGTTCAAACTTCATATCTCCATCGATCGTAAGAAGGTGGTCAGGAAAATCCAGTGTCTTTTTTTTGTGCCTTTTTTTTTTTTTTTTTTCACGCCTTTTTTTTTTTTTTCTAAAAAGTGCCTTAATTGCATTTTTTTAAACATTTGTACAACTTTGCACTAAAAATGCAAAAATGCAAAAAAAAAAAAAAAAAAAAAAAAAAAAAAGTGATTTCCAATTCAAAAAAAAATTTAAAAATTCAAATTAAAAAAATAATAAATTTATTGATAGCTATAATAAAAAACATTCATACTTTAAAAAAATTCTTTATTGCTAAATGTATTTAAATAGTTCTTAAAGTAATTAAATATTTATAAAAACAAAGTACTTTATATTTCTTTTGAATTAATTGCATCAAACTAGCTGTATTTATATTAGAATGTCAAGATAACATTCAAATTATGATTATTTTTTTTTTAACTGTTGCATACCTCATTTTATATCCCATATTGCATTTTTAGAGTGTTCCCCCCCCCCTTTTTTTTTTTGCCTTTTTTTCCAAAATAAACTGCCTTTTTTTCGAAAAAAAAAAGTGCCTTTTAATCACTTAATTATCACAGTATAATACGTATAACAATATGGGGCGTATTCAGGATTCTGCAATGGGAGGGGTCAGCCTATAGTGAGCATAGGCAAAGGGGAGGAACAGGAACCTTCTACTTTTCCTATGCTTTTGGGGGACCTGATTGGGGGGGGGGGGGGGGATACGCCCCTGGTATGATACCACCACTATAGTACTATCAACCCTATTTTTGTATAAAGTGGGATGACATTTGTATTCTTGCATTTTGTTTCACAGCTATGATGGTGGAGTTGATGGCAGGCAAAGCTGCTGCCGTGCACGGTCTGGTTCATGATGCATCACCTTTCAGATTCTCAGAAGAAGACACTGCCATTGATTACTTCAGCAAGCTGCTGCAAGAAGGTAAATCACTCTATTCTTCATCTATTTCATACATTACCATATACATATCGTCGTTGGCCCGCTATAATGTCCAATGTCCAATTGACCTTGAAAAAATATATTTCATCAGATCGACTCCAAATTTTGGATTTTTCCATTTCAGGCCATTTGCAGCAAAAAATATTTTTCAAGGTCAAATGGACATCTGACAATATAGCAGACCTGCGAAGATATATTATTGCCAATTAGGGAATAAAAACTTTGTTTTGAGTGGTAATAAAATTATGGTGGCAAATTGGAGAAATATGAGGTGTTGAACACCTTGGACAGAAAACTTGTCTTATATCCTAACATACCTAAATATCAACATTGATTTTCAGGTATGTTAGGATATAAGACGATTTCTTTTGTTCAAGGTGTTCTACACCTTTAAATAAATAAATAATAATTAAAAAAAAAAAAAAAAGCATTTTAGGCATTAGTACTGTACCAAAATTTTGTTAAGATTTATAATGTTTGAAAATATTTTTAAATATTTTTAAATTCTCTCCCCCCCCCCCCCCCCCCCCCAATATCTAGTGACCCTGTATTGTAGACCTGTAGACAATATTACAGTATATTAAACAGCCTTTTTTTTTTTTTTTTTTTTACCAATGCACATTTATTTTAAAACACTAATCTTGAAAATTTGATCTTTAATATTAAAGGTAATAGTATTTTTCTTTACAATTTTAAAACTACTTTTGCAATATAAAATTAGATATAAATACTTTTTGTTTTTCCAATGTATAAATTGTCCAATAATATGGGACTGACACTCTTTGTGTGTAATATTATAGGAGGCTACAACTACTTAGGCACAGAGAGGATGTACAGTGGTGTGGACGGCAGAGAAATGAAAGCAGACATTTTCTTTGGCATTGTCTACTACCAGCGACTCAGGCACATGGTCTCAGACAAGTGGCAGGTTAGTCGTCCAACAGCACTGAAATAATAATATATTTATTGGCTACTTGCTTATTCTGACCCTCAGGCCAATCCTGTAAACAGGATACAGTTATCAAATCAAATCAATTAAGCGATTTCGCTTACATCCACTTCTGTTTCAACATACTGCACATGCGTAGCAAGTCGAATGTGAGTGAAATCGCTTAAAGTTGACCTCTAAACAGTTGCTCCTTTATCAGTCAATAGCACCAAGCATTTGTATGATGATGATGATGCTGTAATACAATGTTGTCTACAGGTCCGTAGTACAGGAGCAGTAGATAGTGTAACTCATCAGCCAGTAAAAGGACGACGTAAAGGAGGTGGTGTCAGGTTTGGTGAAATGGAGCGTGATTCTCTTATTTCTCATGGTGCATCATTTCTGCTTCAAGATCGTCTGTTGCATTGCTCGGACAAAAGCTCGGTGAGTATTAAATGACAAAACACAAAAACATGCTATTATTACTGTAAACCACAAAGCATATTTGCACTTGATTGCGTGGTTGTAATTTTTTTAATTTGGTCCTAAATTATAGGGTGTGTGCGCATGACGTCATTCTGAATGCTTTTCGATGCTCTTCTTGAGCAATGAATAACATAGCTCAGCATAGGATAAACGTAGTTTTTGGCTATTTTCTTTGGAATATTAGCTATTTTTTTGGTCATTATGATTTTTCTTGCATACTTGAGATACTAATTCAACCTGTTAAGAGCACCAATGCTCTCAAAAATATTGCGAAGCATTTTTAAACTGGCAAAATGAGTCATTTCCCCATACTGGCCCATGTTATTTAGTGCTCACTTATGGTGTTGACTTTAACATGAATGAAACCACCCTATTGAGGTGGTGGGTGAGGGTGATACAAATCTCATTGTAGTAGTTATATTGAAAGTATATAAGGTGTGCACAATAACCACTTTCAAAATTAATTCAAAATTAGTACATTTGATTTAAAAATCTTAAAAAAAAAAAAAATTTAAAAGAAGAAGAATGGAATAGATTAGAATAACCAGCAAGGGCCTTACCACAGTAGAAGTTCTATGGAGAGGTCGAAGTCTTGCATGGCACAGTGTTTTGTTATAAAAAAGTTCATTTTATAACAGAGCTTTCGTCATATATTAATGACATTATCAATCAAAGAAGAAAATTACTTGAGCACATCACTAAGCAGTGTCTTGTCTTGTACAAAACACTGCTTAGTGATTTGCTCAAGTAATTTTCTTCTTTGATTGATAATGTCATTAATATATGACGAAAGCTCTCAGTTATAAAATGAACTTTTTTATAACAAAACACTGTGCCATGCGAGACTTCGACCTCTCCATAGAACTTCTACTGTGGTAAGGCCCTTGCTGGTTATTCTATCCTTTTCTTTAATATTGATCCTAACCGCGATGGTTTTTTCCTTAAATTGAATGGAATAGAATAGACAGAATAATAAAGAATAAACTTTAAAATACTAGTACTTAATTGTCATTTTTATAAAGCTTTTACTGTTTTGCACCTATAAAGTAGGCAATCAGAATTAATATAATAATGTAGTATTTATTGATTGTAATGTCTTGTTTCAGGCACTGGTATGCCGTGAGTGTGGCAGCATGCTGAGCACCATATGTGCTGCTCCCACCACTGACAACACCCCTTCCAAGAGGATGTGCAAAGTATGTGGTCCCAAAGGTAATGTGGAACTTGTGGAATTACCTCACATCCTGCGCTACCTTGTAGCCCAGCTGGCTTCTGTCAACATCAGTCTAAAACTGAACCTCACTGAGAGTCAAATCACCACCTAGGCTGGCTGGCTGGCTTATGATATTGGTGATAAAGGTCATGCAACTCTTACACTTTACAGAAACAAGTGAGGAAACTTGTTGCTTTTATTTGGGAAATCATTCAATCAGAAACTAAACCTTGCATGTAAAAAAAAAAAAAAAAAAAAAAAAAAAAAAAACTGCCTATGAATTTGGTGTAGTTGAAAGAATAAAGCTGCTATTACCAGTGCATGGTAAAGGAATGACCATGTATTACTTAACAAAGAGATTCTTTTCTTTTTTCTTTTTTTTTTTCTTTCACCACCAAGAAGCACCTCAAAATATAATGGTTGCAAAATGTATAAAAGTGTTTATGTCCACATGATTGTATGTAGTCTTCATTCATTATGTTTCCACATTGGAAAAACTCAAGGCCATTTTTCTGACAATTGTAAGTGTAAATATAAAAATATTGCAACACTAATTTGTACTTATTTTGATAAATATCCAAATTTATGCTGCAATGTGGTATTATAAAAACTTTTATTAAAATTTCTAACTTCTGTATAACTGATATTATTTTATATTTGCATATCAGTTTATTAAAATGAATAATTTTGCTATCAATTGTAATCCTCTAAGCTTAATGAGTTGCATGATAAGGTCTCCAATTTGGTTATATTTATATTGCTCATGTTGAGGAAAATAAACTGTTCTTTTCTAATTAAATTTTCTCATTCTTGTACACTGGCGGTCAATAAATATGTCAGGCTATCATTTAAATCTCCTATATAAATAACATTAGGAGAGATCAATGCAGTCAGACATTATTATTGCCCGGGAGTGTACAGTACACCCAGATTGGGTTGTAATTAGTGCAGACGAGATTACACATTACCTTTTTATTAAGTAGATTAGATAAGAAATTGCACATTTTCTTTGTCCTAAATAAATGAACTTGTTTCTTCTATTTCTATATGGTAAATACAACAATGGAACTGTTTTCTTATTGAGGAAAAGAAAAAAAAAAATTTAAATTATATAATGACTTATTATAAAATCTCTCTCATTTAATCAAATTTTTTTTTTGTAGATTTAATGATTAGTATGAGGGTTATAAATAATTTAAGAGTCAATTCAAATTTGATTCAACAAATTTATTTGGTCGAACACAATTGCGGAGAGGCTAAATGTACAGAGGGGAATCAAACAAAAGAGAAACAAATTGTAGTATAAAACAACTTTCATACATTGCAAGAAAAATTAAAATATCATTTATATGGGTTATTATAATCCAGGAAAAAAAAAACACATTTAAAATTATAATAAATAATTCTGTACAAGGCCAGCTTAACAGTTTAATTATCAACATATTATTATTATTATTTTTTTTTACAACACAAGTAATTATTGAATTAATTATTTGCTGTTGCTACATTTTTATCATTATTTTTTTTAAATACTAACAGTTTGTTCAGCAATCAAACTGTCTGCACCCAATATAAGTTACTTTTTCCCAGTTTCATTTTATTTTTACCTTTCAACCAGATCTTGAATCAAATTTAAGAAAAAAAAAATGTTTTAGTCTATTTAACAGCTGAACAAACTATATAAAAACATTTTCTTTTAAGTCTACTTGGTTGAAGCTTGGAGGTATGCGATGAGATCCGCGCGCTCCTGAGGTTTCTTGAGACCAGCAAACACCATCTTGGTGCCTGGGATGTATTTCTTAGGGTTCTCAAGGTACTCAAACAAGGTATCTGATCCCCAGGTAATGCCTACAAATAAAATCAAAATATTAATTAAAATTCAATGGTATTGAGTTACCAAATAGAGAGAGAGAGAGAGAGAGAGAGAGAGAGAGAGAGAGAGAGAGAGAGAGAGAGAGAGAGAGAGAGAGAGAAGAAACAGGCATACCCTGTTTACATATTCCCAACAGTTTACATATTTTAATACAACTAAAATTAGAAACTACATTTTACAACAGCGTTCTTCCCTTTTTGCTCAAACAAGTTTTTCCTCTAGTAGCTAACTCATTTACAGAATTTTTACATTCATTTGTACATCCAACTTCTATTAGGTTTTAATCTGAACTGTACGTACCTTTTGCCTTGTTGGCATCAGTGTATACAAAGCCAGCAGCCTGGCCAGTCTTGCGTCCAAAAAGTCCATGCAAGTTGGGACCTGTCTTGTGCTTGCCACCAGCCTCAACGGTGTGGCACTGAGCGCACCTCTGGACGAAGATCTGTTGGAGAAACATTGATAATTTTAATATTTAATACAAAAGTGTATACAGTACTGAAAAAAAAAAAAAAAAATTTTTTTAATTAGTACCCTATTATTTGAGTTATGTAATATGTAATGTATGTATAGCCATGTTTTCATAAACATGAACAGGGCATTTAACAAAGTTTACTTGTTTGACTTGTTTTTGTTTACGCTTTATAATTATGTAACTTGATTTGAAGCTAACTGCCGATTAATGCCGAAAATAATATTATATAATAATTATGTAATATATAACTTTTTAAAAAAAATGTATATATGAAACTTTATTTTGCATATTTTTCAACTTAAAATATTGTTTCAAAATTGATTTGATTTGGTAAAATCTGTAGTTATGATATATATATCATTACACATACATACCTTCTTTCCCTTTTCTACATCTCCTGCTGGGACACCCATGGTTACTTTTTGCACCTAAAAGGCAGACAAATATACACTTTAGAACTGATCAATAAGAAGTTCAGATGAATTATGCTATAATGTTTCAGCAACAACGCATCTGCTTAACCTTTAATTTATTAAAATCGAACGTTTGTGCCAAGTCGCCAAGTCCCAGTATTATTAGCTCATCCCTCTCCCCCCATCACCGATGACCTAATTTCGCATTCGAGTATGGAAAGAACAATACGACTATGGATGCCTTCATAATGCATATGGTAAATTTAATTTGCCTAACAAGGAAATGCAAGTGCAGCAAAAATCTGACGCAACAATGAGTGCACGAGCTGCTTAGGAATTTTTTTAACCACACGTCCTGAATGACCGTGATATTATAATTTCTCATAATTTAATAAATATTACATTTATAATAAAAATTTTAGTAGAGTACACAATTGTAATTGATTCTTTACATTTTAAGCATACAAAAAGCCCTTTATAGGGATTAATTTATAAATAAAAGGCAAAAATGTTGCTCACCTGAACCGACACTGGTCTAGCAGACACCCTGAACAGTAATCGAAAGAAAGAATAATCGATCTTTATCTTACTATCGAACCGGATTGTTTGAAACTGCAAACACAGAAAAGTAAAGTGTGCGCAGATAGTGCGCTTGTATTAAAATGTTTCGTGTGCGCATTAAAAAAAGCAACCCAGATAAAAACTTCTTGGCCTGCAGCAACTTTTTGTCGTCTGCTAGGATTACAGCTGTTTTTTTTTATTTGACAAGAGGCGGAATCTGTCACCTCTTGCATTTTTATTGTTTTTTAATCTAATTTTGAGAGATGGAAATGCGTTTGCGATCTCTACATATACAATAAACTCACCTTGACTGAAGGAGTTGAAATCAGCCTAAAGAAAACTCGCTAAAGGTAAGAAAAATTAATTTTCTTGCAGTCCATTTTTTTGCAGACACAAACATTGTTGGTGAGTCATCACTCGCATCAATGATGCTGATTTCAATTTAAAAATAGTGTCAATTTATTGACATGAAACATGACAACAAACCGATTTCTCATCAAGGTATAAGGAAAATTATAAATAAAAAATATAAAGGGTAACATAAAAAAGTCGAATGTATATAGAAGGTATAAAAATATTGATCCACACTCATCCTATTTATCGATCGATTTTTAATCCGCGGGCCTGTTTTTTTATATTTTATGTCATAATGTTATGTATATTTTTTGACATCAAATCTAAAGTTTTTGTGCTAATAATAAGATTGCAAATTTCGTAACAAAAGGTATCAAATGTTTTGGTTCTCAAATAATAAAATTTAGCATATATATGTAAAATTATTTGAATAATAAATGCTCTATTATATGAAAATACTAATAAAATTGAATGTATATATGTATTTAATATATATACTATAGTTATTTTTATAATTTAATTTATATTTCCGTCTTACGTACGCGTCAAATTGATTTTCTGGTAAAATATAAAAGAAATCAAAAGTAATGACCCAGTAAACCATATTATACGGAAATATACATGGCAAGTACTTTTTATTATAAAACTACGTGAAAAGTACATGCCCTCAGATTTCTGCATGTGCTTTTCATGTAGTTTACAAAAATGTAACTGAAATGTATTTGACATGTACATGAACAGAGCTTTTAAGAAAGTGCTTGCAAAGTGTTTTTTTATTTTTACCTAGGAGAAGTTCAGCAGCAAAGTTCACGCGCATTCTACTTTAATTCTAATAAATAAACTTTTAGCACAATTTAAAACTTTAAATTAATATTATATATATTCATTAAAGTTTTAATAAAAAAAAGGATGCAGAAAACAGGAAGAAAAAAAAAAACATACAATTTTTTTTTTCTTTTCTTTAATTTTTTTTTTTGGTTGCAAAAGGCAATTAACAGTTAACTCAATATTAATGAAGTTATTAAATTAATTTAAAAAAATTAAAATATTAAAAAATTAATGTAAAGAAAAAAAAACTACTTTTATTTGATCCATTAATTATGCACATTTCATAGCATAATAATTTACTATGCTATATTTTATTTTAATATAAAACAATATTTTTATGCCAATTTTTGTTTACATTAATTTTAAAGATATATCAATAAAATAAAATATTTTATTCGTATTCGCATTTTTTTTTTGCCGCAATATATATTTAATTATTAATTATTTTTAAATTTTTATTAATGTTTAATTTTCCAATTAAAATAAATACATTTTTTAGCTTTTATCTGTAAAAAAAAAAAAATTGTACATTTTTTAATTATAAATATTTATTCAAAAAATAAAAAATATTAATAATAATAAATATCCTACAATATATGCAACCATCGCTATATACAATCATTTATTTAAAAAAATTTAAGTCCGCTTATCCTGAAAGGTATGCAACCTGGTGCTACACACGTTACCGTCTATCTATAGAGAGTAATTTCTACAAAGTTGCGAGAAATTGACTTTACCCGCTAAGTAGATGGTAAAGAAATCTTGTTAGCAGGTAATATTTAAGTTACCTGCTAACAAGCGCGTATTTTACCTATAAAGAAGCAAGAGCGTCGAGCTAGGGTTGCATGCACTTCACAAGTACATGCAGTGCCAACCAATCAGAAGCGAGTAAAAAATAAAGAGAAAGATAAATATATGTTTTATCTCTATCTTCTATATCATGCGACTATGGCTCAGTGGTAGAGTCTAGGTCTCATGATCGGATGGTCAGAGGTTCGATCCCGATGAGTGCCGGCTAGGTTGGCAATTGAGGGGAATAAACTTTTTATATATAATAAAAAATCATAAGTGAAGGAAAAGTGCTTGCAAGGCAGAAAGTACTTGCCAAGTACATGACCCAGAGTGACACTCTTACATGGGTCAAGTACTTGTAGCAAGAGCCAGAAAAGTACTTGCAGGAAATCAAGAAATGTACTGGAAAAGTACTTTCCGTGTAAAGTGTGGTTTACTGGGGAATATCTGAATATGTATAACGTTATTTGCAGTTTTGCTTCAGGTATAGCATATATAGTTATTTAATTTTTTTATGAATTGAATTATTTCCATGACTATATAATTTTTATATAATTATATATATTATATATATATATATATATATATATATATATATATATATATATATATATATATATATATATATATATATATATATTATATATATATATATATATATATATATATATATATATATATATAAATATATATATATATATGTATATAAAGAAGAAGAAGGAAAAAAAAACTACTGTAAATTATATAGCCCCCCTACATTTATTTATTATGTGTGGCTTAGATTTGATATTTTACGACAGGGCTGGTGCATTTTTTTTCCCCATGTTATAATTGAGTTATTTAATATACAGTATAATGAAATACTGCAATAACTGTTATATAGGTATAATATTTTCATTATTATTATCTTTTTTTAATGTCAATCATATATGGACATTACATAAATATGCATTTTTATTATTTTTATACATTTATTTTTAAAGTTGTGTTTCATTGCTGTGTACGCACTACGCACAAATGACACACTTTTATCATTGATTGATATTTTTAAGGCTCGTTTAATTACTTGCTTTCTATTCTCGAGTGCGTAAAATTTTGTATTTGAAAAGAAAATACGATATACTGTATAGGCATTGAAAGTATATAATATTTTACAGTTTGCTTTTTTTGTAACTTTAATCTGGTGTATATCTAATTTATTTACTAATGTGTGTTATAATGTAAGAATATACAATAATACGGCTTGGCGGGCACGTCACAATTAAAAATAATAATTATAATTAAATTAAGAAACTAGCATGACAGCCTTATTATAGAATTACAAAAAGCGGAAAAACTTGCTATAAAATGTAGACAATCAAAGTTTCAGCGTAGAGTTTAATTTCCGGTGATGTTCGATATTGTTCATTGATTTATTAAAATATATAAATAGAAGACTTTAGTGAGAAAATAGACAAACTCAAAACCCAGCAATAATATAACAAAGTGCTAGCAGATGACTTTGCATGTGTTCCTGTCTCAATTTAATATGATTTTTTTATATGGGGGAATGAAGCAGATAACTTGTTAGAAATTTTTACTATTCTGACCATTCTGAGCTAGTATTTCTATAAGCCACGAAATCAATATAAGCTTTGATATATAGGCTCAGTAACCTAGAGGAAAATTTTCAGTATGGAGAAAAACAAAAACAGCAATTATAGCTCAAGTTATAGCTGATTCGTTGTCCCAAAAGTAAATATGTTAATTTGAGACACGAACACAAAGTCGTCTGCTAGCACTTTGTTAGTATTGTTGGGCTCTGAGTTTATTTATTTTTTTACTGAATCCCTTTTTGCCAGTCTTCTTATAGAGTACTATGTGTTTCCTATTTAGTAATATAATTATATTTGATATCCCAGGTAAAAGAAATAAGTAGAGGTGACTTTTGAGAAGCTTTCCAAAAGAGAGTGGCTTTCCGAAACGAGGGGTCCTGTAGCCTCATCGAGAGAGTGCCTATATATGTATAAGAGAGCAGTACACTTGCAGAATTCTATGAATGGTTCAAAAAATTCTTCCCATTTGCACAAAGCTTCTCCGTCAAAATCTAAAAAGAAATAACATAATAATAAAACAATAAAAAAATGTTATATATGGCTGTACAAATTTTAATTGGACTCCGATTATGAAGGAAACATGAACTAATTTGAATAAATTATATGCTGATAATAAGAACTTCAGAAATATGTTATTGAGAAAATTGCGTTCATCAAATATGGTGCCCAGTTAGCGCACATTTGGACACCCTCTGCACACCCTATGTCAATCAGTACAACGGACAACCACTCTGTATAGTTAAAAGTGTTGGGTTCTGCTTGTTAAATTAATTATGTGATGTGTGTCACTCCGATTTTGATGAAACTTGGTGGGTGATGGACTTTATGACCGAATGATACCATGTAAAATATTTCGGTTGGAAATTCACCTTTCGCGGAGCTATGGAGTTATGTCAGACTACATTAGTGGTGTTAAAATTTTGAGTATTAAGAAATAATTATAGTTTTTAAATTATGTATAATTGCTTCTTCTATCGAATTCTTTAATTCTAATTGAATAAAATTCAAATGCAAATTAACCATTAAAAAAAAAAAATCGTAAGTTCTCTATTTGCATCCCTAAATTTTTACAATACATAAAGAAGGGTTTAAAATTTTAAAATGTGTTGTTTTATGGTGAATGCATCATATATTATAAAAATATTGTGATAGAATTGAAAATATTGACGTTATTGTGGTTGTCAGTGCCATAGACTTGAATGAAAAATATTTGATGAATTAACAAGAGTCACATATTATAACGTCATCAAAAGTTTTTATTTGCCATTATAATATGTTAGGTCCATTGTTAACTCTAGATATAGGGGTCATCTTTGAATGATGTTGATTAAAATTATAAACTATGGAGAACGGGAGGGCGGGTGAGGGGAAAAGAGTAAGAGAGAAAGAGAGAGAGAGAGGGATGAGATCGATGTGAGTCACAGAGAGAGGCTGACTCACCAGCTCGTTCACTTGAGGAATGCTAGCAGCAACAACAGATGCTGGAACTCCAAACACCGTCTAACAAATCTTAATAATAAGGTATGATTTACATAATATAAAATTAATACTATGTCAATTATTTTTCACGTGCCAAAAATTAAAATGTTGTATCCGATATGAAGAAATTTTTAATTTTTATATTTTAATTAAAATTGACATTTCTCTGACTGCGTTTGCGCGTCTTAGAAAATTTTCTTCGCAGTTGCAAACAAATTAATTAGTGACTTTATTTTGTCAGTGTGAGATAATTGGTTAAGATCAATATAATGTAGCGTTGGGAAACGGAAGTTTTTGTATTTATTGTCACTATATATTATTCATTTTAATCACAGAAAAGACAATATTGCGTTTATATTCTTGCTGCTGTGAAGAAAAAAACGTTCACTAATAATAACATGAGAATATATAATTTTGTAATAATCATTGTTATTGATTTTTTATACGTCAATTGTTCTTACATTGAAAATTACAATTTTATTTCCATGTTATGAAGTTGAAATGGTGTTTGCATGTCTCAGTTTTTTTTTATTTGATCGATTGTAATAAATACTTTGATATTAAGCACGGAGTTTTCATTATTATGATATGCTATATATATATATATATATTATATATATATATATATATATATATATATATATATATATTATATATATATTATATATATATATATATATATATATATATATATATATATATATAAATTATATATCATTATGGAGTATTTTGCAATATTCAATACCTTATTTAAAAAATTAATATCAACGTATGAAATTGAATATATATATATATATATATATATATATATATATATATATATATATATTTATATATAAAATATCGTAGAAATTTATTATACGTGAATTTGGAGCTTCCATTGTTAAATTTTGAATATCTCAACATATATATAATAATATAACGACGCGTCTGCATTATCTAATAACGTTTATACTAGGCAGATGACCTGAGGTCTAAAATTCTTTGAATGCAATTTGATGTCAGCTTAAGGCTTTAAAAAAACACAACCACACTTCATGCTCTCTTTCATGTGTTAATCGCTCGAGGTTTTAATGCGATTGTCTTGTCGTAAAAAACCACACATTTCTCCTCTCTCTCTCTCTTTGTCCTCCAGTTAAACAATTCCTCTCTCTCTCTCTCTCTCTCTCTCTCTCTCTCTCTGACAGTGAACTCTGTTGACAACACGCGACGAGTGAGAGCGAGATTGATTAATGAACTGCTATAGGATTGTGATGCGCAATGTCGATATTCGCACAACTGTACCGACTGTACAGAATTGTGTAAGCCGCTGACTCATCACTGGAAAATTGCGCATTGTGTTCACACTTCTATTCAATCGAGAGAAGACAAAGAAAAAAAAAAAAAAAAAAAAAAAAAAAAAAAAAAAAAAAAAAAAAAAAACATGTGCGTAAAGTTATGTTCAAAAGTTGTCTTATTTGTTATATTGCAATGAGAGCTATTAAACTTGTAAAATATTGAAGAAAAAAATTAATACGGTACATCATATAACCAAGCTACCGTAAAGTATATTCTTCCTGGCCCGCTGCCCCGCAAGAGATTAATGGCGTCAAAGATGAATCTGTGTGATTGATATAGCGTTGCAAAATTTTCAAGATAAAACGAAAATCAAATAAATACTGTACTACTTAATCAATTCAAAGTAAAATTAAAGGTCATGACTGTGATGAGTCATGAGCCATTACCATTATAGTAATTATAACAAGAACAGTTTTACAGAGACTCCAAAGTTGCTTTTTACCATTCCAAATTGAACTCGCTCATTTGTAGTTTTAAACTTTTAATATATAAAATTAATTTTCTAAATTATCGCACCAAGAGAAAAAATGTAAAAACTTTTTGAAGTCATGAAAACTAATGTTATATATATATAAAAAAAAAAAAAAAAAAAAAAACAGATTGATTTTGATCACGTTTGAATAGTTTTTTAAAAAACTACTTACATTTGAAATGTTCATGTTGAAAGCTATATGGAATAAAACAAAGAGTAAAAAATAACTTGATTACTGAGTTAAAACATTGAGAAAAAAAGTGTACCTAATGCAAGGCATTAAATAGATACATTATATATATATATATATATATATATATATATATATATATATATATATATATATATATATATATATATATATATATATATATATATATTATGATTGTACTGTACGTTTTGAAAGATATTCATTTCATTATCTAAAGTGTTGTTGCCTGCTCAATATTATAGAAACATAGACAATAACATAGTGTACTTAATTGTTGAGAAATGTTGCTGCAGTGTTTGTTTGTTTTTTGTCATATTACAAGACGTTGTTATGTGTCACAGCAGCCGAGCTAGAAGTCTCTTGAGAAAACGCCATTGTTGTGCTTGCTTTTTTTCATAATATACACGATGTACCATTTTTTTTTCTGACGTCTTGAACACATACAAAATGCATACGACCGACTGCAGTGTAACTATGTGTATGTATGTACTTTGTATGTTTTACTCATATTTTATTCACCAGTCTTTTTATATTTCTTAGCAAACTTATGTATCATAACAAAAAATATTGTAGTTCATGAGGATTTTTACTGATATTATTTGTTGGTTGGTTGGTTGGTTTATTAGCAATTTAATGCTAGTATAGTAACATGTGAAATGTTAAGAGTATGTGCACCTTTTGTAGAATCGTCGTATTATTTTTAAAATTATTTATAATTTCTTTGCAACGGAATTGTAATTATTTTGGAATGAAGAGTTTTTTTATAGACTTTATTGATTATAAAATTAAGTTGTGAGTATTCCAAACGATTTACTGAACGTAAACAATGAATGACATTTAATTGCTTTGTTGTGTACGGTACCTTATTCTTACTGTTGAATGAGATTTCTAATTTTCCGTATCCACGGCTAAATTTAATAATTAATTTTTTTTCTGGGATAAAAAACACAGATTTAAAAATTTAATACTTTCTTGCATATATAGCAAATGGCTCATTAAATATTTTAATTCAAAGTTTTTACTAAAGTTGAGAGAGAGAGAGAGAGAGAGAGAGAGAGAGAGAGAGAGAGAGAGAGAGAGAGAGAGAGAGACACACACACATACAAAAGTTTTCTACTTTTTTAAGCAGTAGTAAAATACAAAGCTTTACATGAATTTCATTACTCACATATTATGCTAACAAAAACTGAAACGTTTACTTTTAACTCCACGTTCTATTTTAATCCTCTATATTTGAAATTATTAAAAAAAACTGCAATTAACTATACAGTAAAGCATTATTGATATAGATGACTCAATATTGCAATTCAGCTAATATAATGGAAATTAATGCTCTAGATTGCAAAACACTACACGTACTTGGAAATGCATTTATCGATGTACGTGGCCTACTTTGAACTGCAACAAAAAGTGCATCACGTAGGTTAGTGGAGCAAATGCTTGCCTAGGCTCCTCTTGCCTGCTAACTGCATATAGTGCAAGCGTGTGGGGGCGTTTGTTTCATAGTCACCTAGGAATTATAAGCTGCCACGTTACTTATATAAGAATATTTTGTTCCGTATAATATATTCATGAGTGTACAGCAATTCTGGTACCTGTATAATATTATACTGTAATTATATACGAAAATAAAGAAAATGCGTAATGCGTTCTTATTTACGTTTATTTTTGGTAACTATAGGCAATAAATTTTGAATGTATTCAAATACAGTGCTGGTCAAAATATAAAGGGTCTGAGTTTATAGTTATGAAGTAGGAATATTATTATTAACCAGTGGTACAGAGTTATAATGCTAACAACTTGCTATACACATGGGGTCAAATACTTATTTTGTTTTCTTGAACTTTATATTTCATTAATATAATTGTAAGAATTATTTTGCTTTTAGCGTACTTGTACTTGTATATGGTTATTATTTTTTTTTTATTAATTCTGATTCTTCAAATTCAACAAAAAGGGGAAAGAGTAGCGCTGTGACCTGATTACTTTAGCGCGATGTGAAATAATTGTCTTATATTCTGTATACTTATAGTTGATTTTTATTATTATTTGTCCTTATTTCTCTTTTAATTTTTACCAGACCAGAACTATTGTATATGTTTTTACTAAAATTAAAATGACCTTCAAGCAATTCATTCGTTTAAAATAAATAAAAAAAAAAGCACTTGAATATCGATCACAAAACGCAAGCATACTTCACTGCAAATCTGCATATTATTCATATTTATTAAATTTTAATGCTGTTTAGTGATTTTTTAATTAAAAGCAAAGAAAAAGAAAAATTACTTAGAAATTTAAATTTTATAAAAGTTGCAATTTTTATTTTATTAGGAGAAAATACTAAATTTCCACAAGAAGTAGCATTATTTTTCAGCAGTAGAACTTTCTCTGTATAGAGATGTTGTTATGTGAGGCAGAAAAGTTCATGCCACAAATGTATTTTATATGATGCGATCAAAATCCCTCCAGCTTGGGTGTTTGTTTAGCGTTACTGGAGCAAAAAGTGCAAAATAAGCGCCGTGTTTCTTTCTTCTCCTTTTCCTACACTTTTTTTTTCTTTTTTGCCGAGCAAACTGGAATAGTCCATCTGCTGCCTACTCTCCTGTATCGCGCAACAAAAATCAATATAGAATACGTATTTATCTGTCATGTATTTATTACTCTTTAATAATATATTAGTAGGTATCTCTGTTGTATAATACAAAAGAATAAAGTTAATTACGTAGTTTATCAGTGGTTGTGGTAATAACATCGTAACCACATCTCAATTATTGTTATTTTTAATCTGTTGCACATGTTTTTTTTTTCTTTTTTATGTTTTTTTGTTATTTCTGGGGTATAAAATATTTTATTTAAATCATCTTAACCACATCTCGTATTAATAAATTAACGTGTTTTTAAACACTCCTCACACTTAAGGTTTATTTTTGAGGTTTCTACAAGCCTTCTTTCGATATCAGATATATTAATCTACAGTATCTAAAAATAATATTTTGTTATATATTTTATATATATATATATATATATATATATATAATATATTTACATATACAGCATAATATATAACTAAAAACAATTTTATACTCTTCTTCCCCCCCCCCCTCCCAACAAAATTAAAATGCTACTATTTTTATTAAGTCATATGGCAGGTTGATATTGTCTAATTTTATATTGCTAATTCTAATTAATCAGCACATTTATACGCCCCATATTTCATTGTTTGCTTACGATTATATATTATATAATATACACACACACACTGTTTATTTTAATTTCAACCTCCATATGTTTAACAATTATTTAGTTTAACAGTAAAGACTCTTCACACAAAGACATGCATGGAACAAAATAAAATCTTTATTCACTATTTATTTACGATTTGTTTATGGTAATGTTGCAATCTCTATTTGGTACAGAAATCGGTTTACATGGTCACCCACATGTCACGGATCGTCCACAATATATACCACATGCACACGCTCATGTATACACTCATGTGCATATGACATTTACATTAATGACGATGAAACAATTGTCTAATCAACAGAATACAATACAACAACATATTATTGTTTACAAACATGAATAAAGTCATTCTGCTGAGTAAATATGAAGTTTATTTTGCGTTAATGTCACTATTGTGCGTTTATATGAACTATAAACCTGATTTAATGATTCATTTAGAAGTCGTAAATGATTCATTTTGACATAATGATAGGAAGTTGGTCGTACATTTTAGTTTCGTTTTGTTGTTACATGGTAGTATGAATTACGAAATCCGCATCGTTTAAATAATGTGCTAATTAAAGCATGAAATGCGTAAGCGTATGAAAAATGCCTCACGGAGAAAAATATACACATAATTATTATGCTAGTCTATAATTATATAGTCAGCAAAATTTTGTTCATAACAACATAATTTATAATAATGACTATGTTAGTAAGTAGAAATATTATGTTGAATTAATTATGGTGCTACAATGTTGTAACATTTCAGCATAAATTATGCAAATTCTTCTTTCCTTTTGTATTGGTAGATATTTTTGAAAACTTTTAATTTTAAAACTGAATAACAGAAATAAATTAAATAACATTATTAAATTTCAATACTGTGGGGGAGAGAGACAGAGACAGAGAGTTAAATTAAAAAGCCAGACGCAGTTTTTTTTTTTTTTTTGTTTTTTTTTACTTTTTTTGACCTTTTTTATTACTGTATAGAAGACCATTATTGTAAGTCGTTAATTTTCATTGAAGGTTTCTATGAAATCTATTGTCCTCATAGGTAATTCTTATCTCAAATAATTTACCGTGCGGAAAATTGTTATTAACTGCTTCACTTGATCGTAACATTAATGAGTATGAAGAATCAATCTTCTTAACGACAAAATTTCACATTATTTTACACATAACACATATTGGCCTCATTATAAGGCTTTTAAATTTAATTATGTCTGCAACCTAAAAATAATAATAATAAAAATAATAATAATGAGAAGGTTTAAAGTTGTATGATATTATAAATATATAATAACGTTTTATAGAACAAGTATTTTGAATGTATAGGAAAACAATGTACTGTTGTACGTAAATTAGTATGTTCGTCATTTAAATCTAGTATGTTAATTTTTAACAGTAGAATAATTTGTTAATAGAGAAATAGAACATCAATCTGTCAACAGAAAACATTTTCTATGTTCTATAATATATATATATATATATATTATATATATATATATATATATATATATATATATATATATATATATATATATATATATATATATATATTATATAATTATACTGTAGAGCAAAACCATATCTTCAATAATAAAAACTGAATAAGCACTTGTTTTTTTTTTATTGCGAAGCATTTTCTCATGTTGCTATTACTTTTTTTTCTTTCTTTCTCTTTTTTTTCTTAGCAATGTTTTATTATTTTTACAAATTTTAGAAGATGATTATTATCATTACTTCAAAAATTAATGTAATGATCATTTTGACGTTTTTATTTTTTACACGAAGCAATAATATGCACTATACAATAAGTTTTATTGCATGGAAATTTATGGTTTTAACTAGAATTTGCATGCAATAAAATTAATTGCATACTAAAACTATTCCTCCGTATGATCATGTCTTGATATACTTCTATGCTGGTGATAAATTAACAAATTGATTTGCGTTCGCTTAAAGGCATAGACTAGAAGAAATAATTTTGCATTTATATCACAAAACACTTGATGGAACTTACATAGATAACATTAGTTGGTTTCAAAACCCAACTGTAGTACCGTAGAAGTGATCAAAAGATTTCTATTTATGTAACCCGCACAAAATTTTCATACTAGTTTTTGCATGTATCAGAAACCGGAATAGTCACGCAAATAAAATACTTTACAGTTTTTTTACGCTCTCTTGTGGGGCCACATTTACATTCTGATAAAAATTGTCATCAGTTTTGGGAATCCCATTTTTTTTAATCATTAAAAATCACATGTTGTTTAATGTGGTCTATGGCTTTAACAGTAATTAAAGTTCTATAGCTGATTGCATTGCAATCATGAAGTAATTCTTTATATTTGAAAAATAATTATATGCTTGCGATTTTTATAACTATATGAGGAATATTTCTTTGCTTGCATTTTCTTTTGAAAATGTTTGCTTTCATCCTTTTATTTTAGGTTATATACAGAAATGAATCACAATATTACTTAAGATAAAAATATATCCAGGTAGCAAGCATAAAATAAGAAACAAACTTTATGTGTATTACTCTCTCTCTAAGAAGATAAAAAAGTATAAAAATATATAGTGATAAAAAAAAATCTCATGAATTTATTTAATATGAGTCCAGTTTTCAAACTTTATTGATTTTTTTTTTACGTTTTTACGTTACGTAGTAAAATAAAATAACATACAACTTGGTAGAAGGATGTATAAAAACATTACAAAATATTACAAGTCATAAAGTAAATTCCAGCGTGTAAATAAAACTTAATAACAAAAATAAACTAAACGTACGTTAGGGTGTACTATAATATATGAAAATAAAAACATTTTAGAAAGAAAGAGAGAAAATCAGATTTCATATGACCTTACTTTAAAACAAAAAATGATCTTTTTATTTTATGTTAATTTTATAAAAAATCAATGCTAAACTTTTTATGTTTAAATTAGCTTTCTAACTGTCATTTTTATATGTTAATTTTAAACATTGAAAATTACGTATATAGGTATATATTATATAAAACAAAAAAATTGTTTACATATTATAATGGTTATTTCGATCTATAATTCAAAATGTCATATGTATATTGTGAATGAATATAATGATATTTTTGTGAAATGCTCATGCGTATTTTATGACATGTTATATTGTCGCATTGTCACTGTCACAATTGAATTCATACATAAATTATAATCTTTATGATGTTTTTCCTTTTCTAACAACATTTTGTATATAAAGTAAATAATAATAATAAATGTTAGCTATTTGTTAGCATTATATTAAATGTCACTTTTTATCATTCATCAAGTACAAAATTTGTCTTTCTCGTCGTTTTTTGTCACTGAAATTAGAGACATTTTTTACGTCCATATTGCTAAAAAAAATATTTACACCATAAAACATTGTTATTAATGTTTAATCATTTGTTTGGAGAAAAAGAAAACACGTGTTGCTAAAATGTTAATTTAAATGTGTTATATAAGTATTATTTTGTCAATATAAGTAATATTTTGTGTTGTAAATTTCTTTCATTCAACTCTATTTTTAGTCAAATTTAGCTTTTTCAAGGTAAAATTGCTATTTTTATAATCCTTTTTCAATATGGATATCTAAAAATAAACTTTACCTATAAAAAATCAATATAAACGGAATTAGGGATTTATAATTTAAATCGCATCGGAAGCCACAAATTTGAATTAGTATACCAAAAATTGCTTAAAAAAAAAAAAAAAACGTATCCTAGAAAGTATGCAATTAGTCGGTCACAAAATTTAAAATAATGCATTCTCTCCCTCCCCCCTTTACTATTTAAGTATAGGGTCTATGCATTCATGTTAAAGTCGACGCCATATTGGATCACTCAATAACATGGGCAGCATAGGAAAATGAATCATTTTGCCAGTTTAAAAATATTAAGCAATATTTTTGAGGGCATTGATGCTGTTAATAGGTTGAATTAGTATCTCAAGTATGTGAGAAAAATAGCAATAACGCAAAATTAACCGATTTCCCAAACAAAAAAGCCAAAAACGAAGCTTGTCCTATATGCTGAGCAATGCTATAATTTACTACTCCAGTATGGCATCCAAGCGCATTAAATATGATGTCATGCGCATACACCCTATAGAAATTCATTGAACTGCATTTATTAGATTCAGATTCAGAAAGGTTTTTATTTCAAAAAACACAATGCAAGCATAATACATTTATTATTACACGATTGTACAATTTGTACAGTATCCTGGAAGGTATGCAAATAGTTGAACATAAATTAAAATAGAAAAAACTCTTTTTTTTTCTTTCTTGCTTTTTTCCTTTTTTTTTTTTTTTTTTTTTTTTTTTTCTTGTTACCTGTATGTAAAAATTCTTTTCATTACATTGCATTCTTTTTTAAAGTAAAAAAAAAAAAAAAAAATGTTACCATCATGATTTAACATACTAACATACTAGTTTTAAATTTTGAAAGTATCCTGAAAGGTATGCAAATAGTCGGACACAAATTTAAATAAATCTTTCTTACTCGGTTACTCTACGTAAACTTTCAACTTAAATTAATTACATTTAAATTGAGAAACATTTGCTTGTTTTTTTCACAATATATCCTGGTAGGCAGGCAAAAAGTTGAACACACATTTTCGTTAGTTTTATGTAATTCAAGAATTCGAGAATTTTTTATGTTTTGTAGGAGCGACATGAAATGGCACTACAGAAACTACTATCAAAAGTATTGAGATAAAATAAATTACTTTTTAATTTAGTGCGTCCGCCCATGTCTGTAACAAAAATAACGTCACAATCTTTTTCTTTATTTTACAACCACCGTATCTGCGTAATAGAGATTTATTTGATTTCATGAAGTTTAGTTTTTTGCTTCTGTTGAGCAATTAAGATTTGTATTACTTTTTATATGAATTTTCAGTTTTATTTATATTTATTATTATCATTTTACTAAATATGCGTTTAATTGTAACAACTATAAATAACACTTTATTAAAATTTAATTATTCCTTTTTTCACCCGGTTGGAAATGATTAACTTGAGATTTTATATCAATGTTCTGTAGTTGATCTGATTTTTGATTTGATTTGATCTGATTTTCAAAATAATTTTAAGAATGTTTTCGATATATTTAAATTAAGGGTTAAATATGTGAGGTTTATATGTAAATAAAAATACGAGGAATCATTGAGCGCTGCGCGTTATTGTTTTGTTTTTGTCATGCACAGCAGGAGAGGGTTTTGAGATCACACACCGAGATTTACTAAATGTAGGTCACATTTAAGTACAATCGTTTTACTAAAGTGATAAATTTTCACTTTTACATTTTCCCTTTATATCAAAATGTCATTTAATTTTATGACTTTATATATTGAATTTAGTTTGAACAAGAAATTAAATTTCAAAGTTCTGAAACTTATATAATTGTATTTATATAGTAGTTTTATAATTTTCTAATAAATTAAACAAATATTTGAATTTCAGAAGTTTAAAAATTGGTTCATTTATTGTTTTATTTCGCGACATCACGTGTTCCTCCCTCCCAACCACCCATATTCCTCTTTTTTCACCCACCCACACAAAGTTTCATTGAGTTTCAATCTCGGTTTGTGCGTCATAATGTCATCTTCCTATACTGCACCAACCTTGAACCAAACCCCAACTACAGAGTAACTCCTGTGGGTAGAATTACAGCGTATACAAGCTCTAGTCTATGACATAAGCAAAGAGTACCATAGTGGCTAGCCTAGCATGGTTTGTGGTATTGATTGAAGATAGCACAGGCGCCAAGACGGTGCCATATCATTGGTTTAGGGGTATGTGACGTCAGCGGCGCAACTGGATCGATCGTTAGGGGTGGTACAGTAGTGCCAACTAAACCATTATTTTAAAATCTCCTTTTAAGTCAATCATTACATTATTTCTTTACAAATCTCATGCGTATAATTATATAATTAAAAGAATTGCTATAATATTACAATTTTAGTGGTTAAAGTGTTAAAATTAAAGATTAAAATTAGTTGATTGTGTATGGTTGGCAACATTGTTTGTGTCAGCAGGTTGTTGGGCCAGGCTGCCTGCAAATAGACGTGACCTTTCCTGGTTCCGCCATCTTGTCTCAGTATCCAGAATCACACAGAGATGAGCGGGTCAACTAGCCTTCTCATTTAACGTTTTTACTTTATATTTTATAAAATTAGTTTTATTTAAATAAAATAATCAAAAAGGGTTAGTGTCTTATATATATAAAGTGATTTAATTGTGTATTATATGTGAAGAAAAAAAAAGTGAAATTTTAGTTGTTTTTTTCTACAGTGTTGTGTTTTTTTAAAATTTCAGGTCGTAAAGAGATCTCGACAGTATGTCATCAGTCAAAGTTGCTGTAAGGGTTCGTCCCTTTAATAACCGAGAAATATCAAGAGAATGCAAGTGCATCATAGATATGGTCGGCAACACAACCAGTAAGTTAAAATTTTATCATAATTTCTTATAGTGTACTCCAAAATTACAAAGAAAAAAATAATAGTGCATGATATTTGTGCATGTTTGAAAATAAATTTCTTGGAAGTTATACTGATTGTTAAAGTATATTCTGAAAATATAATAAAAAAAAAAATAATAACGACAGTTTGGGTTTTTCTTAATTTTTTTACTTTAATCTTTATATAATTTGAATTATACCTTACAAAAGGGCATTATTGAAATTTAATTAAAATAAATTAAAATTTTGGAGTATACTGCTTGCATGTGTACTATATATTAATATCCGAGTGATGGAGATATTATGAGGCGAATGCAAATTTAACCTGACAATAATATAATTTAGTTACCAAACATGATCGTGAATCCATACAAATTTTGTCCATATACAAAAATATTGATCTTCTTTTGTTTTTCAGATAAATTACGTAATCCGAATTAAGTCAAATAAATATTGTACGACTTCCTGAAATTTTATAACAGCACGAGAGTGTTTTGTATAATCATTTATTAGTAATTTCAACTCAGTTTTATAAAACGTAAATAATGATAATTATAAACATTATAAACCGTAAAAAAACAACATAAAATATAAAATCTTACAAAGCTACAAAATATTAGGTTTTATTCCAAAAATAAATGGAACAGGGCTGTAGGATTTTATTTTTTTATGCAAATTTTCTCATTTTCTTTTGTTACAAACAGTCGTTAAATATTAAATTTTTGGATTACTTTTAGAGAAATAAAATTACGATAAAATTCATTAGTCACCCAATTGACTATTCATGGCGTGTATTTTATATTGTTTACTTACACAAAAGAAACAAATTGTAACTTTCATGCAGATAAAATGTATTTTATGAAAAGTGAATAGAAGGAGGAATAAAATCATTGCAACGAAGAATGAAACAAATTTCTCTATACGACGTAATTATTGTTCAAAATATTTAGTATGAATATTAGTTTGTATTAAATACGACAGATCAATGCTGAAATCAATAAGCTTTACATGAAATAATATTTTGGTATCAAAATTAAATACATAATAATTAATTATTCAGTCTTTTTCCTCTATATTCATACATACAAATTTAACGTTCTTTGGCATGTATTTTATACTGAAAGGCGTGTAAGAAAAGATAAAAAAAAAAGACTAATACTTTAGATGCTGTAAGTGCAGATGATGTTAATGTTTTGCAAGATGCATTATTACGCGAAGTTATGTTGCGGAGGTCCCCGCATGCGTCATTGTTCCGCGAGCGGTCGATATAGCAGGCAGCAAGGCATATTATATATATACTCAACCTTTATGTATTATATGATGTCGGGTTTTTTTCTTCTTAAGTTACAATCAATAGATTATGCGATGTAAATGCTCCTTACAGACACATGTTTCAGCTTGTTTTAATGTTCCCTAGACGACCCAATTATCTCTTTACGTACAGTATGCTGATGATGACGTCAGAGTATCCCTGGTGAATCCAGATAATATTTTCATTATCTATATGAATAAAATTTAAATATATATCGATTTTATTTAATTCCATTTAATTTTACATTTGAAACTACATCGAGAGAACATAATATAGCGTCTATACATTAGTTGACTATACTGTAGACAAATTTATAGAAATATGACTTTTGGCGAACGTTTGGTGCGCATCCTGGCTGGTTACTTCATAGTTATTAATTTATCACATTTGTTGCAATAATGTGATCTCATTAAGTAGCTTTTACAATGCAAGTAAGATTTTTCTTAAAAATACGTAGTTTGATTGCTTCAACTCAATCAAAATGCGTTCGTTTTACGTAGTTTTTTTACGTCCATTGTGTAAGCTACTTTTGGTTGGCAAGTTAAAGGAAACTTCTTGAAAACAGACTATCATGGATTGCTTACCTACGACTCTCAATCTAAATATACGTAAATATATTTTCAATCACTTATATTTGTAAGTTTTTAAAGATATAATATAGAATGATAGAATGCAACGTCATATGGATGACTCGTTAGTATTGATTCGTTACTTCAAAACACAATAAGATAAATTATTCAACGTTGGTTAGTAATAGTAATATACAGTATATTATGTGTATATCGAAATGATGTTGATTTTTCATTTTTACATTTAGAGAGTTTTCAAAGAAAGTTCATTTCTGTTCAACCCTTTTAAATGTGTTAAATAAATAACACTTTTAGAGAGTGAAAAACGATTATGTTTATTTTTTCCTTGTCAAACATATTTTACATTACAAATACCGCTTGAAATTCAACGTTCAATTTATCTTAAAATGTCGTAAAAAGTATTCGTAACTGTATATTTTTTTCCTTTTTCAACATGAAAAATTGCTTATTAAATGGGATTCTATAACATCAAGTATAAGAGTACATGCTAGTCTGTGGTTTTCAATGGTGGTTTTTTACTACAATTTTTTTTGCTGAGTATAAATATACAGTTTTCTGGTCATATTAGAGATTTAGTAGAGTTTTGTTTAGTTTCGCCTCATTTCTCTTTAAAAGCGTTTTTTTTTTTTTTTTTTTTTTTTTTTTTTTTTTTTTTTTTAGCTCAGTGTGCATTTTTTTAAAATAACTTTAGTACAGTAAATAATTTTAAAACTTCAGAAAAAAGTTTATTACTATTATTATTGAATCAGTGCAGGAATTCCTTTAGTCATACGTTTTTGATTGTGTAAAATAGCTAATAGTTATCAAAAAATAATATCAGTTATTTGTTCTGCAAAATAAATGTTAAAAAAAAATAGATGTAATAAATTTTAGAAGCTGTGCAATAACAAACCCATTGAAAACGAGTTATCATAGCATCAAATAAAATCCATTTTTTATTTTATCTATATAACAACCCAGACAGAAATTACTTTCTATGGCCAAATCGACGTTATTTACGTTCTAAACCAATGTTATTGAAACAAATTTTATAAATCAATACGAATTATGTGTTAAATAATAATAAAAATTTAACTTTTAATAATTTTTATAATAATTTCTGTTTTATTTTACAGTACAGTCAGAGTTTTTCAGTTTGTAATTGCAAATAGTAATTATTTTTTTTTTTAAAGTGGTGGAGCAGAATATTGGGGAACATCAAAACTCGTATATAAACAATGATAAAAACACCATGCATTATAAAATAATAAATTGGCATAAATTCATAAAATTTTCCTGCGTATCAAAATAATATAAACATACACATAAGCACGGAAAGATTAAGTAATGTAGTTAATGCTGCATTTATGTCGTTATAGCATAAAATATGTTAAATTGAAACAACAAATAATTATGCTGTACAATATAATATTTATGCTATATAAACATAATTATTGTGCAATATAGCATAAATTATGTCGTATTGAACAAATTGTGCTGAAAATGAGCTAGCGCATAATTATCACATATTCATTTTTGTCCGTAAGCATGGCGATGCGCGAATTGCAATTATTTTGCAGCAGCTATACAATTATACATAAAACAACAAAATACTAGTTTATAATTTATGCTTTAATATATGACTCAATGTCTAATTTTATTTTAGTACTGTACACATTACGTACACACCATAAAATATTATTGCATGTAATACATAGCTAAAGTAGGTCATTTTTTTTTCCTTATAACGGTTGAAGGTTATCAGGACAATAAAAGTGCTTCGTAAAATTTTCAACATTTCGTTAATATAATATAAGTTCTGGTTTTAACGAGATTCTGTGACCAATCAATATTAATTCACATTCATCCAAATTTTCATTTGGATCTTTGATCGTTACAACAACAAAGTTACTGTAATTAGTAATTAATTAAAATAACTGGTTTAAAAATAAAGTGGATATACAAAATTTTCGTGGCAATTAATAGAATTGGAAAGAAAATATACGATTATGCGTAAATGATGTGAGTAAAAAATACAACATACCAATAATAATTAACACATGTACATAATATATTAATGTGAAATTAAATTAGAAAAACAGTGTATCATTTCTGTTTAGTATAGCGGTTTGAGATACCGCAATTTATAAATTTATAAAACATACCCCTTGAACCTTGAATGCTATATTAATTATAAATTTTTAGGCACTAAAATAGCATAATTTAATAAAACAGAATACAATAATTTGTATTAATGAAGTCAATGTAATTATCAAAAAACAAACAAATCCAGCGTTGTGCAAAGAAGCTGAAATTATTCATGTTGAGAAATGTGATATAATTATTTTGTCAATTCCAGTAGGAAAGCAACTTTTGTTCCCACATTTTTATTACTTTAAATAGCAAAAACACAAGTTTTAAGTACACCTTTGTGTGTTTTTTGTGCGTAAAAAAAAGTAATTGAGTTGTTATATACACAAAAGATGAAGTCTTATATTGTAACCACGAAGAAAATGTGGGAGTTTTTCATGCATCGCCCATGAAAGAAGCCTCTTTAAAATGTCGTATTATTAGCTGTGTGATAAAAGGTGTATGCGAGAAAGGGAGTGCAGTATAAAGCCATGGCTGCATTGATCGCTCTCACTAGATATGCTCTCTTTGACTCTCACTTTCCAAGTTTCCAGACATTTTACAGGAAGATATAAGAATACGTGAACAAAATTATAATCTCTATATATTTTTTATCTCTTTTTAAGTTAAAATTTTAAATTTCAAAGACACGAAATAGAAATAGTATTCATATTCATGAAGCAGGAATATGTATAGGGGTAAAAAAAAAAAAAAAAGTAATAAATACATTATATAAAGGTAAAAAAAATTTGTTACTTTTTTTATTAACATTGCTTGTATATTTAAGAAAAATATGAAGACGTGTTTTTTAGGAATCACCTTTTAAATAAGAATGTCCTGAAATGTCTTTTTATTATTATTATTATTTTTTATAAATATACAGGTTGTGAAATTTGAATTTCGTAATACACTTTAAACTTTATTGACCTGGTTCAATTTATGTTGCACAAACGTTAGAAATTTTTAAAAGAAGAAAAAACTTTTTACTTTTGTACATATAAAAAAGTACGGTATACTGTACACGTTATAATGTAATTATTATACTATTCTTTCCTTTGATCTCTTTAATATCTACATTCAGTATTCAAAGAAAAAAAGCTACAACTTTTATTTTATATCATTAGTTTAAATATATTACAGTATTATTACGTTCGTACAACTTGTTACGTCATTTTTTTACGTCAAATATTGCCAATTATAGTAAAAAACAAAGGAAAATGGAACTCATATTTTTTAAATGCCACATTCATATACAACTTTATGATGAACAATAAATAAAATAAAACAAAGTGTACACAAATAGCTCTATACCTTGAAGCTAAGGGTTAATAATTGATTATTTTCATATATATTGCCACGAGGACTTCCACTCGATTTGCTCTGTACGTACTTGACAATTAGAGCAGCGCGTGGGAGTAAGTAATTATTAAATTTCCTGCTTAGTCTGAGCACTAATGGAAAACGTAATTGCTTTTCACATATTGACGATCGACGTAGAAAAATCATCAATGCCTGAATAAAGCAAAAACAATGTGTTCTATAATAAATTTGAAACAATTTGTAAGTTATTTGTCAGTGTTTTAAATTTTGGTCGCACCGGTTGCATAATTTTTAGGATACTCGTGCATTTTTTTGTATCATAAATTTGTTTGTAAATTTAAGAAATTGTTAATATAAACTTTAAAAAAAATTATTTACTTCAGTAGGATCTATAGGAAGTATTTGAAAAAAAATCCCACATGAGAAATGTATTCGTAGTAAAAAGAGCATAAGGACCCCCCCCCCCCCCCCGTTTTGTGATTTTTTAGTTATTTAAAGCAAACATTTTTTAAATTCTATAATATGAGTCAAAATAAGGGTGAAAACTTATTTAACGGGTATTTTGCTAATAATTTTCTTCTTTTTTGTACATCGATAGAGTTGATAACCTCTTATACGTTCCAAGTTCTAAGTCTGACTATACATTGTGCTTTAAAAATAAAAATGGGAATACTGTAAAAATAATATTAACAAAGCAAGTAGAAAACATTGTTCTATTTAAAATATGGTGGTAGAGTATATTTTTTTCTCAGATTACATCTGCATTCTCTCGTCTACTGTAGCGCGCGCTTGTGGGACTTGACAATGAAAAGACGCGTCTAGACGCCAAGAACCTCACTTACATACATACAATGAAAATGGATCAATTTTAGTGAACAATACACTCATACAGAACTAACTGGAGTGCTGTCTCATGAACATCTTTAACTTTTTTTTTCTCTGATATACGAGATAAAATAATAAGATTTTTTTTATTAAAAATGTTCATAACATTGACTTTCAAAATTAATGATTTTAGTTATAGAAATAACTATTTTTAACTTATTGTAAAATTTGATGCATTTTCAACATTTTATTAAAGAAAAAAGAAAGAAAGAAAGAAAGAAAGAAAGAAAGAAAGAAAGAAAGAAAGAAAGAAAGAAAGAAAGAAAGAAAGAAAGAAAGAAAGAAAGAAAGAAAGAAAGAAAGAAAGAAAGAAAGAAAGAAAGAAAGAAAGAAAGAAAGAAAGAAAGAAAGAGAGAAAGAAAGAAAGAAAGAGAGAGAGAGAGAGAGAGAGAGAGAGAGAGAGAGAGAGAGAGAGAGAGAGAGAGAGAGAGAGAGAGAGAGAGAGAGAGAGAGAGAGAAAGAGAGAAAGAGAGAGATTTTTGCTACAAATAAGCACCGATTTACTCTTATTTTAATTACTATTTTGTGATTTTTTATTCAATAAAATCATTTATTGAAATTGTACTTTACATACGTATCTATGTAGTAGGGAAGTATTCACGAGTAGTATATTTTAACAAAAATATTACAGCATCATCCATTAGTGGGAGCTTATACTTTAAATATCATTATAAAAGTTGTTTATGCAAGCAAAATTTGCAAGCTATATTATAATGTCATGTTATTGCGCAAATATTTTGACCTTCAAAACTCTATTATCCACTACCATGATACATAAGTAGAAAGCAACTCAATGTTTCTCTCATATGCAAATGAAAAGCTTGTGCAACAGAGTGTTAACTTGATAAACTTTGATGCTTTTGAGTCTAAATATATTTATAACCATGCATACATTAATTAATCTTGTTTATTATGTAATAAGTTATATGTATATTATCTTTGATACCACAGTATCAAAAACATCACTAATAAAATTTATTGAAAAATGAAATTAAAATGAGGACATAAAAAATTATGCCAGCTATTATTATTTTTTTTTAGCTTAATATTTTTTAGGTTATATTGGACACATTGAATTTATGCAATATATAATTTTATTGTAAAACATTTTAAGTTTTTATATATATATGCTTTTATACAAATCGATATTCGATTTAGTACTCAATAGAAATGATACACTTAAAAAACTTTTTGCAACTTGAAATACGTTTTCCAAATACAAAATATTGAAAATAAGTTTCTGTTTTGCATGTGTTTGTATGTGTGAAACCTTTAGAATCATTTTAAATGGTGAACCTTTGTGACCTTCCGTGTATGCCCGCTGGTCTAGGGGTCACACGCAGTATTCCCATGGTGAAAACTTAATAACACAAATCTTGTATCTTTATCGGCAAACCAAAAACTAGATTTTATGTTTAGTATTTTCATTTATCTTGTGTATTTACATGGATCCGGAGTATTTTCTTTAACATAGAATTACCATTATACAATGCTACCCTGAAGAGAAAAATATAATATGTTAGATACAAAAATTTACCTATTAACTTTAATGATACCTAATAACGTCTGAAAATTTCTCACATGTGAATTCTAAAAGAACATTATATTCCTTTTTTTATTTTCGCTTCCCCTAAACTCATTTGACGATGACATTTTTATGACCTTTTTTTTTCTGCGGTTATATGTATATAAGTTTTGAGGGTTTGGTTCTCCAAACTTTGGTGGTTCCAGTCCACAGGGGATGTGATAGGAGTCATGTCACGTGTCAATGTATAGGCACTCTGCTTATTTTTTTTGTGTTTAGCTGGAGATGTATTGAACACTGACGAAAAGAGAAGAGCCCCGCCCCCGCGCCATTCAGTCTGCGTACTGCCCACGTCAATGCTACAGCTCTAGCTAACTTGCTTGCTTCTCGCTACCTTTAATATTGATCGGACGTATAGTAGCAAACTCACAATTTAACTTAAATTAACCCACCAAAGGGAATTGAAATAAATAGAATTACATGGTTTTTTGTATTATTATTACTAGTTACATAGTATTATCTTTTTTTACACCTGACATCAAGGCAAATTTTTGAATTTAGTTTTTCGGAAAATTTGTTTGGTGTTTGAACGTAAAATTCTACGAAATAAATAACCTAAAAATTATAACTCTGAAACATGAAACATGAGATCAATTTTATACGTTAAAGGCATAGACAACATGAAAACATTAGCATTTATATCACAAAACACATGATGGGACTTACATAAATAAAATTAATTGGTCTCAAAACCCAACTGTAACGTCGTAGCAGTGATCAAATTTTTTTTTATTTATGCAACCCGCATTCTGGTAAAAATTATCATCAGTTTTGTAGGTCCCATTTTGTGTTTAATGATTAAAAAGAACGTGTTGTTTCATGTTTTTCTATGCCTTTAACACGTTTATACGTTAATTTTGTACGTTAACAAATAAGATTTATTCCCCTGACAGTCTTATCTAATCAGTTATTTGTGGCAATAATTCCTATATTTGCAATACAAATTAGCTTTGTTAAAGAAATTGTGAATAACATTGTGCTTAAATTCTATATCTTAAAATGCTCATTTATGTGTTCCAACAATTTTTCACTGTAGAAAATTTTTCACTGGTAATTTTATTCTCATTATATTTCTTCGGTGATACATTAGTTCCATCATATTAGTGATAAACAACTTTCACTGCATTACTTATTTACTACCTTTTTACATAATAGAATAACAAGAAAGTACAATTTGTGACACAATAATTCAAAACGTTAATTTGAGTATTAATAATAATTTTTTTTTGTTACATAGTATATTTGAATGTAATAGTAAAAAACGCATCGACAAATTTGTAACGAAAGTTGAGATGAAACCACCTTCGGTTTTTCCCCTTACATATTATACACATACACACATACATAACATTGCTGGGAAGTAGAAAACAAAAATTAATTATTGATAGACTCGGCGCAGGCGTTGTAGATACTTTTCTCTCTTTCTACAAACATCTTTCTCTGGCTCTCTGGACTTTTTTCAAGTTATACACAAAATGTATTTAAATTGAAAGAAAATAAGAATTTTTATCCCCCCTGGAGATGGATTTTTGAATACGTGATCAAAATAACATCTATACACTCAAAGGATAAAAATAGAATTTTATGCAGTAATATCATGGTAGTTTCTATCACCATGTAATTGAAAAAAAAAAAAAAAACTGAAACATCAGAGAACAATTTTTAAATTTTAGTCATGAAGAAAAATATGATACTGAGAAAATGGCTTTCAATAAAATACCAGTGTGTGTAAATGAACATAGAGCTTTATTTTACACATTAGCAATTAATGAGCTATTTAATTACCGTACTTCTACTGAAAATTACTTTAAATTACTATTATCAACTGAGGCTTGTCATTAAAACGGTGCTGTATGTATATACGAGAATTTCCTCTCTCTCTCTCTCTCTCTCTCTCTCTCTCTCTCTCTCTCTCTCTCTCTCTCTCTCTCTCTCTCTCTCTCTCTCTCTCTCTCTCAATAGAAAAAATTGAGCTAGTTGGACTAGACATAATTTTAATCAATAATGATGCTTTTTTTCTTGCACTCTGCAGAAAAAAACAAAAACAATTGTGATGACAACTATGATGTCTTTATTGCATCAAAACGTTTTAAGTGAAATTATCTCGAACACGACAAAAGTTCCTTCTGCTTCTGTAAACCCCGTACGTGATTAATATACTAAATCCATTAATACTTATACATTTTACTAATGCTATACTTAATTTGAAACGTTTTAACACGATACAGATGATTTGAGAATAATAATTTTTAAAAAAAATAGTGCTTTTTTCAATTAACAAATACGTAAATGTTATGTTTATAAAAGTGGTCCATTTTATTACAAGCAGTTAGATGTATGTTTTAGGTACTTAAATTTAACGATAAGGTATGTACAAAAAACAAACAATATCCAGTGTTTTAAGTACTGCAGTTTAATAGAGCGTAAGTTTTAATATAGCCTCTAAATAATAACATCATCATTGTTATACGGTATAACTCTCCTAAAATGTCGAGCACATTTCAAAATATGATAATATTCAGTGGTATTTGCAAGTACGTAAAAAACAAAACACAATCCTTATTTTTTATAACGTATTATAAAGATTTTTTTATTTATATATGTATATAAAAAAATGGTTTTTGTGTTAGTGTATTTTAATGATGCATAAATACATTACATTATTTGATATGACGTTGCTTCATGCTTTAGAATTTCAAGTGGCAGTAATGAGTTCTGATACACGAGAATGCATAATTTTAACTCGACATCGCTGCTTATTCATCTTATACTGTATAGACTACATACATAATTTTAGTATAAGTTATAAAAAAAAATGTAAAGAAGAAAATAAAATCCAATTTTTTAGTCTCTTATTCATAAGAGTAAAAATTTAAGGTATAAGGTATATAAATATACAGTATATTAAACTTTGTGATGCCAAAAAATTCAGTTCCATATTGCAATTAAATTAAAAAAAAAAGGAAAAAAAAATGCTATGTCAAAAGGAAAGAGAAATGCTATATAGTAATAAGTGACAGAAAAAGATTGTTCTCAATTTTCCAGAAAAGTTTCTTTTACAACTTTGCTCTCAAGGGAAGTTACATTGCAAGACGATGTTTTTTCCCCATTTCTTTTCTTGTTAAAATCGAGACCTTGTAAACTGTGCTTTTACTTGTAATTTGTTTTAAAATATTTTGTTATGTACTGTACCTATTTTTTTTAGTTTCATTTTGTCAAAGCTTTCATATATTTTTATTTCTTTTGTTTGTTATTTTACTTTTTAAAAACTTTGAAACAGAAAGCATATTGCGTAAGAATACACTTTCCAAAGAGTTGTTTTTTTAAAGAAACCCTTTTTTTTTTTCACTCTCTCATTGTCATTCTGTACAACAATACTTTTCCGTTGTATTTTTGTCATTAGACCATCTGCAATCGTATTTTATCCTAAAATGTTCTATTTGAGGAGATTTCCCAGAGGAAATAGTTTTGGAAATGGTAGCTCAGCTTTTTGTTGGGAAAAAAAAAATATATATATATGGGTTTGCAGAGACCTTATAGTCTATATTCCTAGAACAATTTAAACTTATATCTTTCATTACACCAGCTAACGTAACCTTTTCCCTGTACAACAAACATAGTTCATCGCACACATAAATCTGACGTATATATAGTTGAATGATCTAAAAATATTAACAGTCACTTAATATATGGCGTTGACGTCACACTCCACTTCAATTACGTTATTAAATACAAAGTTTTCCTTTTACGTACTGTATATTTCATAAATTGTTCTATCAACAATTTTACGTACAATTGCTTTATTTACTTACTTTACTTGCAAAGTTAATTAATATGACCTATAGAGTATATTATGTATTTCCTTTTAACATTTCATGTAGGCGTTCAAGCAAGCTAAGGAAGAAGAAAAAAAAAAAAAAAAAAACTTTATAGCAAAATGTAAGTAGTTGTACTGTATAAAGAAATTCCAAAATATAAAGGATAGAACAAAAATTTTAAAAGCAAGAGTACGTCTCTCTCTCTCTCTCTCTCTCTCTCTCTCTCTCTCTCTCTCTCTCTCTCTTCCTCACTCTCTTTCTGCCTCTCTTTTTACACATACAAGCTACGCTATACATGTTAATTAATTTCAACGAGTTAGTTTTAAGGAGATACTTTAAAAAATAATTAAATAACGAAGTGGAAATGTTGGTATGTTTCTAATTAATGATAATACTCTTTAGTAATAAATTTTATTCTTCATAATAAAGTAAACTTTGCCATTTCTATAAAATTATCATCCACTTGGTTAAAGTGCTTTGCTTTATTTTAATTGTAATTATTTTAACGCGCCACTTTTTTATTAAAAAGGTATTTTAAGGATAATGGTAAAATATTTAAAATATTCAAAAGTATTTAAAAAAAAATCATAATAAAAGTTGTTATAATATTTTAATTAACAGGTTATAAACTAATTAATTCTAAACCAAATTCCACATTATTATAATCTCTTTATAACTATAAAAATCAATAATGTTACACTGTTATTATTTATGTAACATGATAGTAAAGTCATAAAATCAGATTTGATCACTTAATATTATGTGTAAGGTAATCTTTTACCTTAATATTTGTATAAAATATTATAAAAGTTTTTATATATTTAGGTAGGGATTAACTTATAGAAAATCACAGGAAAGTTTGCGTTGTAACGTCAACCGTATGTGTGCAGTATTGATTTTTATTCGTAACTACGCCTTGGGCTTTACCCTGCTCTCTCTCTCTCTCTCTCTCTCTCTCTCTCTCTCTCTCTCTCTCTCTCTCTCTCTCTCTCTCTCTCTCTCTCTCTCTCTCTCTCTCTCTCTCTCTCTCTCTCTTTCTCTCTCTCGCGTCTATATCATAAGTCAATATTAAAAACCCTTTTTACATACAAAATGATTGATCACTACTCTTATAAAGATAACATATAGATATGAATATAAAAAATTGCAAATTTGATATGTATCAAACGTTTTAACACACTATTAAAAAGACCTCTTTGAAAAAAAAAACAAATTAACCACGACAAAAGAAAAAAAAAGTTTTGAGGTTAAAATTTGCGTGACTTTATCATAAAAAATCCACTTATATTCTTTCTCTAACAGGATGTTTATTTTTAATTGAATTTGTTTAAATTAAGTAAGTTTTACTTAATTAGAAAAGATTACGATCATAGGTGTTGACGTACAAAAATAAATACTAACTCTCGGCTTATTTAAATTATTGTGTTAAAAACAACACGAATGACACGTCTAAATGTGTCACTTTTGTGTTATACCTGCCTTCCGCATGCACATTTTAACTGATTAATCTGTGTCTTCTGATATAATGTATACATTACTATATAAATGGACAAATAACATTACTTTCAAGTCATGTGCATGAAGATTAAATTTTTATTTCAACGATTAAAACTCTTGTAATATTTAAATCTTGGTAAATTTGCTCGCCTCTATAATATTTTACATTTTCACTCCATCCATTTTATCATAATGTATTTACATGCTAAACGTTATTTAAAATTCCTTTCTTATATTCAAAGAACTAACAAATTGAATAATGTTTCAGCCATCACAAACCCCAAGATGCCGCCAGGAAACAAGGAAGCTGTCAAGAGCTTCAACTACGATTATTCTTATCAATCAAATGACGTAAGTATATACAGTAAATGCAATTTTATAATAAAAATAAATCAGTTCGTGCTTATTTTTCCATAACCTAAATAAAAAAAATACTAAATATAATAATACTTATGTGCATTACTTTATGCAATAAAATGCATTCTTCGTGATAGTTACGATACAGTAAAAATAAATATTGTTTTTTTCATTTCAGGATACTGACCCTGATTTCTCAACACAAAGCATGGTTTACAAAGATATCGGAGAAGAAATGCTGCAACACGCCTTTGAAGGTAAATTTATTTATTCATTTTTTACTTCAATATTTTTTTATTGGATTTATCAAATTAATTATATAAAGTGGTTGATATATTGATAGGCTTATTGGTTAGATAAATAAATAAGTTATATAGAATTTTTTATTTATTAGAGACTATACTGTTTTTATTAACAAAATTGAAAGGGTGAGATTTAGTGCGGACTTTATGTCCGGCCCACTCTTACACCCAAAAATTATTTGCATAACAAAAATGAAAAATACAATAAGTTTTAAATTTAAGACTTTAAGGTAACTCATTGCTTTGTTTATTGATTTATTGACGTTCTAAATTTTATCCTAGGTTACAACGTATGTATATTCGCGTATGGTCAGACAGGCGCTGGAAAATCTTATACTATGATGGGAAAACAAGAAGAAGGACAAGAAGGAATTATTCCACTTGTCTGTCAAGACATATTTGGTCGTATTAAATCCAATAGTTCAGAAGAGATGAAGTATTCAGTAGAGGTACGTGACTTAGACATATAAATCAATATTATCGCTTTGTATTTTGGTAGGTACTGATTTGTAATGTCTCGTATAGGTGAGTTATATGGAGATTTACTGCGAGCGAGTGCGCGACCTGCTCAACCCTAAGAACAAAGGCAACTTACGTGTTAGAGAACATCCTTTGCTTGGACCTTATGTGGAAGATCTCAGCAAATTGGCGGTTACCTCATTTGAGGATATTCATGATCTCATTGATGAAGGAAATAAAGCCAGGTCAGTTAATGTCAAAAAATATGTTTTCATGAACACAAAATTTGCTTCATATCAAAATTCAAAATGTAATTGCAAATTATATTTAATTATATTATGTGCATTTTTGTTGTAAAAGTTAATTTATCAAAATTAAAGGCAAAATTTGTGCTGAATCTATAAAATTAGTTACTATTTATATAACTTTTAAAATTCATTTTTAACTGATTAATACGACCAAAAAACTTGTGTGTTTTAGGACCGTTGCTGCTACAAACATGAATGAGACTTCGAGTCGATCACACGCAGTATTCACTATTTTCTTTACACAACAGCGCTGGGACGCAGACACTGCTCTCTCTACTGAAAAAGTTAGCAAGATTTCTCTCGTGGACTTGGCTGGCTCTGAACGAGCAGACTCGACAGGCGCTAAGGGTACCCGGCTCAAAGAGGGTGCAAATATCAATAAATCTCTCACTACCTTAGGCAAAGTAATCTCGGCTCTGGCTGAAATGGTAAGTGGTTACTGTATTTTTTTTAACAAAAAAAAAAAAATAAAAAATAAAAAATGTCGATGTGAAAAACTTGAATGTGTAAAATCATTGCCTCATATATAGCAATATCGATAATACGATATTGAAATATAAAAAATTTCCACATCTAATACATTTTATTATATCACGCTTCTTTTCCTTTGGAACAGGCGGTAAGTGTATTATAATATTGAATGTTATTTTACGAAAAATTTTAATAAACAACAGTAATATTTACTATCAATATAATACCCAGATATTTACTTAATTATATATGTTTACAGGCTACGAAGAAAAAGAAGAAAGCTGATTTCATTCCTTATCGTGATTCGGTGCTAACTTGGTTACTACGAGAAAATCTCGGTGGTAACTCAAAAACTGCGATGATTGCGGCAATTAGCCCCGCAGATATCAACTACGATGAAACTCTATCCACTCTCAGGTATAATAATTGAATTAATATAACTTTTTAATTGAGTTGGACTTAGGAACAATTATTTTCTTAATTTGAAAGTTTTAAGATCGTTTAATCTCGGAAATTGAAGTACTCTCTTGAACTTGTGCAATATAATATTAATAGATAAATTAGTTCAAAATTGATAAATAGTTTCTTTTCAAACTTCTACGATTATATTCATTTGTACAAAAACTATACATGTTTGTGATAAAATATTTTTCAATTGTATTAAAGATTATTTCTCCGAAGAATAACTTTGCCATAATTAAGTACGAATTTTTAAATTATAAAATAGACATTGGCAATCGTTTGTATTTTTGTTTGTGTTATATTTAAATAACGTCAACTTGCATACTAAACATATGTTGTCTCACGATAACAATAATAACAATTATGAATTTTAAAATTGTTAGGTACGCTGATCGTGCTAAACAGATCGTATGCAAGGCTGTGGTGAATGAAGACGCGAACGCTAAGCTGATTCGCGAGCTGAAGGAAGAGATTATGCGTTTGCGTGAACTTCTCAAAGCAGAGGGTATCGAAGTTCAAGAAGGTAAGATCTGCATGGCTTTTCTACCTTTTTTTGTAGCACCTGCGCGCACAATTAACTTGCAATATTTTCCTTGGACGTGGACTAACAAATCTATAGCGGCAATATTGAAATTAAGTAAGGGAAGTTTAGTAAATTATTTTTATAAAAAAAAAAAAAAAAAAATCTCTTGGTCTCTAATTTTTATTTTTGGACCGTGAATGCAATCTTCATGCATTAAATGTTGTAGCAATTTCAGTGCTCGTCTTTATTAAAAACATAACGTACATTTTTGGAAGGATGATTTGTAGACCTTATGTCTGACCTACTGTAGCAAAGTACTATCGATTAATCGCTCGTAATGTTATATAAGTTGATGTTCAGGGAAGCCAGAAACTTTTTCGTTACTATTTGAATTTCTTAAAATAAAAATAAAATTTTATTTGTTTTGTTTTGCTAAATTTTGTTGAAATTATATATTTATTTTTTTAGTCGACTTGCCTAATTGTCTATTATTTGGGGCAATTTAGTTTCTATTCAAATAAGATTTGTTAGTCTACTACATTTTGTTATGTAACAACTTTGATACACATATATTTTCTTATACATGTGATAACTCGCTAAATATTATCTGCATCAAATTTTGAACTTCCTTGTATGTAGGGCTCGGTAATTTCGTAATATTATATTAATACACACTTTAGTAAACCTCTCTTAATTGCCACCATTTTAAGTTACATTTTTTGACGTCATAAGAGATCATTCTTCATCTCGATTCCCTAGAATATTTTTAACTTACTTCTTATTTTACATACAATTTAATTAACTTAATAACCTGATTTGTTATTCTTTTTATTCAAATTAGTAAAAAAATATATATATATTCTGGGCGTTGTCTTTTTTGTGATCAATAAAGTGTAGGCGTGAATGACGCACAATTTCTACTCTTGTTTCAAACCAACATTGCTTTAACAGTAATATCAATGAAAGAATGACACAAAAAAAAAAATAATAATAATAATAAAAAATTTAAAAAAAAATCGATGTAATTTGACATTTTCTTTGAGTTTCAAGAAAGAATATATTCCGATCTCTTACTATTAACGTAGAATTATTATTACATACATACAGTGTAAAAGAAAAAAAAGTATATGATTGTAAAAAAAAAATTATCTATGTCTCAACCCCTTTATATACACCACTGACTGGATACTTAGTCATAGATATAATTAAAATATATAATTAAAAACATGAAAATAAACAAGTTACTGTAGTTTTCTCTTTCGTATAAATTTTATTGCATTAGTTCCACTAACAGTTTGTACTCTATACAGTAAATAACAAAATAATATAATTATTTTTCTATATTATTTCGTGGAAATATTGTGTGATATTTAATAAACATTAAATAAACGTATTTTCGTAATATTTTACACTTAGGAGAGTTATTTTGTAAATTAAAGTCTAATAGAAAGTTAAAAAAAAAAAGAAAAAAAAAAAAAAAAAAAAAAAAAAAGAGGCACATAAATCGTTCAGGAAAGTTTCGATTCGTTTAAATACAATAAGGTTGTTAGTATAAATAAAACCGCTTACTTTTGTACTAATGTTTTATTTTCATGTAAATAACAATAGTCATACATAAAAATATATAAAATAATATCTGGTGGTGGTTTGATAATGCAGTTTAAATTTTATCCCTGCAGGGCCGGATGGCAAAGTGGTATATGAGAAAAAAATAGAAACTAATAATAACAGTAAGTAGCCTTTCCCACGAGCCATCATACTTTTAAGTGAAAATAAATATAATTATTTTGCTTTCTGGGCTGCCCATTTCATCTCATATATTCATTACTCCATCCTTTTTTTTTTATGTACTTACCTCGCGATTTCTATAACTATACCTTATAATTTTATTATGTTTTATTATTATTATGGCCTAGAATTTGTTGTGTTTTGGCTTGTGGCTTCGGTTGCTATGCAGATTTTTTAATTTTTCAGATTTACATGTAAAAAAAACATTTTAGTTATAACAGAAATATCAAAATTTTATATAAAAATTTTAATTTTGATTCTGTTGTTACTAATGTTTAAAATAAAAGAGCTTCTAAAAAAAAATAATAATAAAAAAAAAAACGTTAACCCTTAGATGCATGATTCTTTTATAAATTTTCTTTATTGCATATTAAAGAAAATAGCTTTCATTTCTTCCATTAAAACTGTATAGTAGTTTATATATCATTATAAATATTCCTACCGTATGCTCTCACATTATATTATATAATCTCATTATGCTATTCAATGTTGTTTTATTTTTGCCTTTGTGAATATCTATTTTGTTTTACATAATTTATTTTTTTGTTGCCAAACACTTTCGTATACCTTATTCATCATGACATCTAAGGGTATAAAAACGTATGTCATCAAAATACATAGTAATACACATATAGCTATCTTTCACACACTTAAAAATATGCAAAATTTAAGTTACAATGATTTTTTTTTTTTTTTTTTTTTTTTTTTTAAATTTATAAAAATTAACTTTTACTGAAAATAAAGGTCTGACCTACTTTTAAGTATGAATAATATTTTTACAATTTTGAATTTTTATTTTTATACAAAACTTTTAACAGGCACAAAAAAAAAAAAAAAAAAAAAAAAAAAACGTAGAAATTATATTATATTTTATTTAATTAAATTTACAAAAGACATTTTAATGTTTTGATAGAACTATCTTTCGAAGAACATCTACGGGGAGTTAAAATGTTTTTTTATTGTAATTTTTTTAATTCTTCTGATAGAATAAACAATTGAACTGACTATTTTCTTTTTAAAAATACGTGAACTTTAAAATCACTATGAATTAATATGACATTTGCATTTCAACGTGAAACATGTTATGTGTATTACTATGTACATTCCTCACGCATGGCCTATTGTGTGAAAGTCAATGTCTTTGAAAAGCAGTAAGGGTCGCAGAGGTGATAACGTCAATGACCTCTTACAGGAGACGAGGGTGAGGTCAAAGTTCTCAGCAAGTCGGAGGAAGAGAGAGGAAAACATCCTCCGGCATCTTACTTAGCGGAAGAAGCTGTGGATCAACTGCAAGCTTCTGAGAAACTTATTGCAGGTCAGTACATTTTATTTTGTGAAAATATATTCTCTTTGCAAATTAAAAGTCTTGCTGTTAAGTATTTATTAATCGTGGATATAAAGCTCATTTTAGTTACTGTTATAGTAATCAAAATAAAATACGTTTATGGGTGAGATGTATTTATGGAGTAGATTTTGATGATATGATGAAGTGGTGAAATTTTTTATCATGATCAAGTCTGTTACGATCTATTTCTGTCTACGTAATATGTTTAGTGAGATATTTTGATATAAGTAAGTTACGGTTGAAATATATTTCTCGTACAGCAAGCTAAAATTTCATTTCATCACTTTGATATCTCTCCTTTCTCAGAGCTGAATGAATCGTGGGAGGACAAGCTAAAGCGGACGGAGGCAATTCGCTTACAGCGAGAAGCTGTGTTTGCAGAAATGGGCGTGGCAGTTAAAGAAGATGGTATTACAGTGGGAGTTTTCTCACCTAAAAAGGTATATTATACGTCTTAATTTCTACGTTAATTTCTCATTAACTTATAGGGGGAAAAAAGCTAAGATAATAATTTAGACAAAATAGTAATTAAAAAATTTAATTTCTTTAAAATTGTCAACTACTTGTCGTACTTGAATGATTTACTTTACAGACTCCTCACTTGGTGAACTTGAATGAGGACCCATCGATGTCCGAGTGTCTAATCTACTACATCAAGGATGGGTTAACGAGGGTAGGTACTTCGGAAGCACCCTCCCCTCAGGATATACAGCTTAGTGGACCGCACATCGTGCAAGAACACTGCGTCTTTGAGAAGCGCGGCGCTGTTATCTCACTTCTGCCTATGCCCAATGCTCTTTGCTATGTCAATGGCAGGGAAGTCAAGGAGGCTACTGTCTTGCAGACTGGAAGTCGTGTCATCTTGGGAAAGAACCATGTATTCAGGTTCAACCATCCAGACCAAGGTAAATTTAAAAAAAAATCATTTACATTAAAAAAGTATAAAGTTAAAAATATATATATTATTATTTTTTAAGTATGAATAAAAACTGGAATAATATTTATACTGTTTTGCGATGTGTATAGCTCGTGAGCGCAGAGAGAAGACATCGCCTGCGGAAACTCCAAACAGCGCGGAGCCGGTGGACTGGAACTTTGCACAGATTGAGTTGCTGGAGAAGCAAGGCATTGATCTGAAGCACGAAATGGAGAAGCGGCTGGTGGCTCTGGAGGAGCAGTTCCGCCGAGAGAAAGAGACCGCTGATCAACTTTTCGAGGAGCAGCGAAAGGTAGTTAACACGATTGTATTCTCATTAGACTTGATGTATCACTTAAATGTTACTCTTATTAGTCTTATTGTCTGGCACGTTATCTGATTGTTAATGAATTGATGTTTGTTAACAGACGTACGAGGCCCGCATTGACGCTCTACAACGTCAAGTGGAGGAACAGAGTATGACCATGTCTATGTACAGCTCGTACACTCCTGAGGACTTTAATACTGAGGAAGACATATTTGGTAAGTAGGCTACAATGTTTTGTTGTGTGACTGTGAGTGAGCGCTGACTTGCTGCTGACTTTCAGTGAACCCCTTGTTTGACGTAGAGTGCAACTGGGGAGACCGGGAATTCCAGCTGGCTGCCTGGGCGTTCCGCAAGTGGAAGTTCCACCAGTTTACTTCGCTCAGAGACGATCTCTGGGGAAACGCGATCTTCCTGAAGGAGGCCAATGCAATCTCAGTCGAGCTCAAGAAAAAGGTAAGACTTAATTTTTAATATTTTTATGCGAGTTGTTTTGCTGCATTGATTGATGAGCGTATTATTCTTTGCTTTTGAATTAATATTGGATATAATTGAATTGATTAAGATTTTTTTTTATATTGAATGTTTACGCTACAGGTTCAGTTCCAATTCACATTACTCACCGACTCGCTCTACTCCCCACTACCCACGGAACTACTTCCTCCCGAGGACGAGGAAGATGAAGAGCGCCCAGTGGCACGTACCATCGTGGCAGTCGAAGTCCAGGACACTAAGAACGGTGCCACGCACTACTGGACCTTGGAGAAGTTACGGTGAGTACCCTCCTTGCACTAATACCTTTCGTACTGATGCAGTGTGGATGTACGAAGCCAGTTTGTCATTCTTAGACCATAGCTCTCACCTCGTTCTCCAATAAAAGACAGCAGATAAGTTGATTTAGTCATAAAAAACCATAACTCAAAAGTTTGACAGTTAAAAATAGAAATTTCTTATTAATAATACAAAAATCTGCGTTGTTAAAGAAATATTGAAACTTTTTATCAAATTACGTATAGTTAGAATTGACATTATTTAAAATTTGTTAAGTTCTTTGAGATAAAATATTATGTCGATAAAAAAAAGCTGAGGTACTTCACTTTTCTTGGAGAATGACTTGAGAGGTTGAATGCACCTTGAAGGCAAGAGATTGTTTCGTTTGTGTGACATGTGTTGATGTAGGCATCGACTGGAGCTAATGCGGCAGATTTACAATGAAGACCTGAGCCCGGCTACACCTGAAGCCAAGGACGACATTTTCCAATGTATATCAGTGTGTGCCCAGCAGAAGTTCTCCCTAGCAAACCTCTTGCCTTCGAGGTCGCTGCTTACGCATAAAATGTGCGTACTCCATCATTATATCCTCCCAAATGAAATAAAAATTTATACCTACCTAATAATTAGCAACCCGCACAGACAACAATAATAATAAGCACAGAAATTAGTGGATTTAAATATTAAGTGATTTTTATTAACTCTAGTTTTTGTTTCCACGACGTCGGAGATGTAAATAGAACCTATATCGTCATCTTTAGAAATGTTCATAATCGTTTTGCAATTTTATAGGACATCGTATTGAATATTATGTTTTATATGACAATCATGTGAAAATTTTGCACCAAATAATTCATATTTCTTTCCTTTGATTAATGATAGAAAAATTTAATTTATCGATCTTTTTGATGTAATATTAATTAACTAAAATTTCATTTAATAACGAGCACTGTAGAATTCAATATCACAAGATTTGTTTGTGTTTTCTTTTCTTAATAGAAATTTCTGTAATTTAGTAATATTTTTGGTGACAAAGATAACTTATGAAAGAAATTCACCGTATTGACTGTCATTTTAGAATTGCACATTATTTAGATTAGTGATTTATGGTCTTTATAGTGCGGGTTGTTAGTCACTTTTATTTACGCATGCACACACGCAGCACCTCTCCTCTCTCATATTGGCTGACTTACTCCTTGGCTTTCACATTTCAGCACTTGCAGAATTATTACATTTTATTATTATATACTTTTCAGCTGCTCTCATGTTATTTTGCTTCAGGTTTTATTTATATTATAGTCTTGAATTTTTGAAATTTCTTATCAAATTTTGTATTATGTTTTTATTTGAGAATTTCCAAAATAGTGCAGTTACGATTTTAATGCTGTTTTCCAGCTCCACTACTGATGCGTGTTGTGGTGCTATGATTTTTTTTTCCGGAAATAATCAATGGAATTTCTCAATAATAATAAAGTTTCAAATTTGGGCAATGGAATTAACCATGAATTTGAAACATAGTATTTTTATTTTATTTTTTTAATTGGAACGTCGTATATTTCTTTTACTCACGAAAAGTAAGTTTTTAAATAATTTTATGATTTATTTATTTTTTTACAGCAAGCTGAATATTTGTGTTACTTTTTTATCCTCAACCCTGTGCTATATGCATGGTTTTTTCTGATATTTTGTATTGTTTGATTTACATTTTTGTACATAAAATGAGGTTACTGTATTTTTTTTTTCAGACGATGATGCACGCTTTTTTTTTGTACAGAGTGCGTCATTTTTTAATATTGCTTTGTATTGAAATAATTGAACATTTGGATTGGAAGGAACTAAACATGAATTTTATACTATTCAAACCAAAAAAATCACAATTTTTTTATTTTGTTTAATAATCATATTCCATCACTCTATCAAAATCTGCAATCTTGTTTCAAACAAAATGTACGTGAAACATCTGTGTAGAAAATGATATCATTATTGTCGATTATTTGATATTATTGTTAAAATTGCATGGTATGCTTATTATTGGCCCCCTTTCCCCCTGATATGTCAATGAAACCTGATTGATAAGAAATTGTCCTTCTATATAATCTGTTCCCTTGTTAATACACAAATGGTATAAAATTCATGTTAAATGTGCGCGTGCCTGGGTTACGTGACGTCACACTACAACCTCGTTCGATGTTGCAGACAACGGCTAGAGCTGATGCGAGAGATGTACCACAACGAGGCTGAACTATCTCCAACCTCACCAGATTATAATGTGGAATCTCTTACTGGAGGAGATCCATTCTACGATCGATTCCCGTGGTTCCGTATGGTTGGTCGTTCTTTCGTGTATCTCAGCAATCTCTTATATCCGGTACCTTTGATTCATAAAGTTGCCATTGTTAATGAGAAGGGAGACGTACGAGGATGGCTTCGTGTAGCAGTACAGGCAGTTATGGGTAAGTAAAGTTACATTTAATTCGGATTCTCTTTAGCGGCAAAAGAAAAGTCGAAATACGGCTCGTGAAACTAGTTGCGACGGTGAATAGCCCCTGTAAAGTATGCAGCCATGCATAACATATGTAACACACTTGTTGCCTATACGTTCAGGGGTTTTATGTAGAGCTTTACGTTAGTTTTAATTTTATTTATTCACTTTATAATTAATACCAATTTAAAAATGTGTAAACAGAGGAAAACAGTGAATACGCGAGTGGAGTTCGACAGTCAGCTCGTATTGCATTTGAGGAGGAGCCACATCGTGCTCGCCGCGCTCCACCAGCGGTTCCCAATGATGAACGTGTCGTGGAGGGCCACATTGAGCCTCCCAAAGTAGAAGCAGGTACGTCCATACAGGAGCCTCAATGATATTATACATTTTGCTTAATTTAGTGCTTAATTATGATTTATGATGCTTGTATGGTTCTTATTTCGTATGTTGCGTTTTTTTATAATATTAACAGCGGAACTTGAAGGTGACGCGGACAGCGGACGAGGAGACAGCTCTGTATCAAGTGATGCCAAAGAGGAGGAAATCCCAGAGCACTTGCTAATTGGTCGCGAGTTCACCTTCCGTGTAACCGTACTTCAGGCAGTGGGCGTATCTACCGAGTATGCAGACATCTTCTGTCAGTTCAAGTAAGTGTTGATATTTAACTTGACACTAATGACAAAATCATAATCAATGGTCATTAAAAATTGGCAGTACTTTTTAACGTTAATATTTTCTCTCTTTACAATACAAATGATTTGTTTACAGCTTCTTACATCGCCATGACGAGGCATTCTCAACAGAGCCTGTCAAGAACACGGGTAAAGGAACCCCTCTTGGCTTCTATCATGTGCAAAATGTAAGTCAGTCGTATATTTCTTGTTTCAGACAAACATTAAAGTACTTTTCTCTTTATGCTGTAAATTCCAGATCACAGTGACAGTTACAAAACCATTCCTGGACTATATCCGCACTCAACCTATCGTGTTCGAAGTGTTTGGTCACTATCAGCAGCACCCTCTACACCGAGTTGCTAGGCAAGACTGGTGAGTAGTAGTAAAAAAATATGTGCCGACGTTATTGTAGAGTCATTGTAAAATTTGAAAGTCGTATTTATTAACATTTGTCTTACATTAAATAATTTTCATAAATAGTGTAGTTTTTTATTTGCATGATAAATAATTTGCAATGAGGGTGTTTAATACAGTTTGTGGCGCAGTGTGCGACAACCACCACGCCGAATGCTGCCTCCCGCGATCCCAATCAGCCAGCCCGTGAGGTCACCAAAGTTCGGAGCTCTGCCCTCTCCAAGCACAAGTCACGTGCACGCCAAGTACGACGTGCTTGTTTGGTTTGAGATCTGCGAGCTTGGTGAGTTAACCAAATTTTCGTTTAATTTAAGCGCGATATATACATAGTAAATAGTATCGAGTTCTTTAAAACTTTCATAAAACAGTAAATCTTAGTTCTAAAGATTTTTCCGTCTTCTAATTTTTATTACAATTATTCTATTCCTCCTTTCATTGGTTTACAATTTGCTTTACATGTGCTTTATGTCCCAGCTCCCAGTGGCGAGTACGTCCCTGCGGTGGTTGAACACAGCGATGAGCTGCCATGTCGTGGATTATTCCTTCTTCACCAGGGCATTCAGCGCCGCATTCGCATCACCATTGTACACGAGCACGCTGCAGAACTGCGCTGGAGAGACGTTAGAGAACTCGTTGTTGGTATGTATTGTATTTATGAATATGGTTTACTTGCTTTTCAGCGTGCTATATAAATATTTCTGAGCGTTTTTTTATTATTTAAATAGTATTTCAAACACAATTTAACTTTCGTTATATTTAGAAAAAAGTAAAAAGAGTCTATTTTCCTCAACATTAATTAAAATGTTACGTAACAAATGTTTATTTTGTTGACTTTTAGGACGTATTAGGAACACTCCTGAGCCTGAGGAGGAAGATACTGACAGCTCCGTACTCTCGCTGGGCTTGTTCCCTGGTGAGGTCCTGGAGATCCCTGGAGATGACCGTGCAATGTTCAGGTTTGAGGCAGCGTGGGATAGCTCGCTACACAACTCACCTCTGCTCAACCGAGTAACCTCCACTGGAGAACACATTTTCATGACCATCTCAGCTTACCTAGAGGTTTGTGTGACGTCACTTTATATTCAGGGTGGAATTAGAACGTTTATGCAATTTAGTTCTTTTTTTTTTTTTATATAAGTTCAAAACTTGTAATTTTAACTTCAGCAATTTCAGTTATTTTAGACATACTCTAAAATTGCTTGCTAAATAATTCAGAGTAACATTTCTTGCGTGCTAATGGAACTTTCCTATCTCAGTTACAAGTTAGGAAAATTACTCGACATAGTTGTGATGGTACTTCCAGGTATGATGTGTTATTTTTGATGTCGTGTTATAGCTGGAGAACTGTGGCCGCCCTGCTATTATTACCAAGGACCTGAGTATGGTATTATACGGTCGTGACGCTCGTACCGGACCTCGATCTCTAAAACACTTATTCAGCGGTAACTACAAGAACGCCGAGGCAAACCGACTTTCAGGTGTCTATGAACTGGTGCTGAAGAGGGCGGCGGAAGCAGGTAGTCCAGGTTTGTCCACTTGTGCATCCCTTAGTGCCTGCTTGTACCTCGTGCAGTTATGCAGTGCTGCAAGGGTGGGCGGGGCATGCGTGCGCTCGCACTCGCAGGCACCTTAACTCTCATCGTACGCAGCAAGTATTACATTACACAAATTATTTTGTATACACTTAAAGAAAGCACTTGCCGTCTTGAATGACATTAGAGTGAAAACATAGGATGCCAAAAATTGTACTTCATTACGTTTATAAAAAAGATGATCAATTTTTGCCACTTTATATCTTTCACTCTGTAAAATTACTTTTTTTTAGTCAGTTATTTAAATATTAAGCCAAAAATTATAAATAAATAAAAGTTGCTATTTTTGAGGAGAACTACTTGATTTTCATAACTTCTATAGTTAAATAAAGAAAATGAATAATCAAACTTTGCCTCCAAACAAATGACGTGACCCGATGTCGTAAATTTAGAACTCAACGTGAAGGTTTACGTTTCCTTTGCACCATTATGATTTCAACCCACATAATAATTGAAACTTCTATCATACAGTATAATATACCGATACATTAACTAAATAGTTATAGTCAGATAAGAAGAAAAAAAAAACGAAAAAAAAAAAAAAAAAAAAAAAAAAAAAAAAAAAAAAAACGCCGCACAATCACTTGAATTTACAATAAAAAGTCAATTTTAAAGTTAACGCCTCTTTAATATATATATATATGGCTGCATTGATGATTGTGATCCCCAAAAACAATTTAAAATAAGTGAGATTTAAATCATTAAAATATGTTTTCCAATATTCCAATTTTTTTGCTTAAAAATTTGTAATGAAAAAATTGACTCATAAATTAGCCATATAATTTAATAAATTTTAATATTGTTGCGGGGAAAAAAAAGCTGTATGAAAACACATTAAACCTTAGGGTCATAAATGTTTGATAACTGACTAAAATTTATATGCAAATATATATAAAAAATAATTTGAAAATCAATATAAAACAGCACCATACAAATATTGTTACAGTATTATACAATTATAAATCACGTTGATATAGAGTGAGAACATGATAATACTATGCACTATTATTTTACTGGCACCAAAACATTAAAACAAAACAAAAAAAGCACTGAATTTTCCACGATTGTGAAAGAGTGTTTTCTATTGATTTTCAGGCATCATCGAGAAATTGATAAATTTTTTCTCTCTTATACTCAAAGTTATAATGTTTGAGTTAAGTTGCCTTTGTAATGTGACGTGGCTGCAAAGTAGCAGCTTCTGTAGCTCTCCTTATGTATTTAGTCACCCGGTCGAGTAGTTGAAAATATTTGTAGCAACACTTTTATATACACTTTGTCTTAACGTAGAAATAATAATTGTGTTTTTTTTTTTAAATATATAGGTTTTATACAGCATGTATTTTTACAATATTATGTGAGATTTTTTTTTTGGGATTTTTGTTGTTTTGTGATGTCATGTTACATAGTTGATTTTTTTTTTCTTGATATATTCATGATTATATATAAAAATACAAGAATGAATGTATTGTGTTAAAAAAAAATCCTTCTAATTTTTTAAAATTGTTAGATACATTTTGTTTTCCTTTTTTTTTTTTTTTTTTTTTTTTTTTATTATTTTAAAGTTATAGTTTATTGACTGAAATTTATATATTTATTATAGAATTATTATTGGATGTAAAACAAATTCTTTGTTCAATGATGATTTTTCATTAATATTATTTTTTATATTTTTTTCATATATTCAAAATATTCCCTTTCAGTGTCAATTTTCGTAGATATTTACGTGTATTTTGTAGAAAAGATTATAATTAAAGGGGTGTGATACAGGGTTAGTAGTTAGTACTAATCTTGGGTGTGATACATGTTTATGTAAAAAAAGAAATCTAAAATTCAAGCGCTAAAAAAAAAAAAAAAAAAAAAAAAAAAATTAAGACTTTACTTATAACACACTTTAGTATAATTTTATAATAGCATTTCAGTATTAAATAATTGCTATAAAAAGTTAACAAAATATAATATAATACACTAACATCAGTTAAAAGTTGCGAATAAAAAGAAGATACGAGTATGTGTACACATGACCTAGGATGAACTGCAGATATGAGACGGAAGCAAGGCGCATGCAGCGAGAGAAGAGATCGGCAGGACGGTGAGCGAGTGCTAATGCGATGTGTGTGTTTGCTCGGCAGGCGTACAGCGACGACAACGACGTGTTCTCGACACAAGCTCGACATACGTACGCGGCGAGGAGAACTTGCACGGCTGGCGTCCTCGTGGTGACTCGCTCATCTTTGATCACCAGTGGGAACTCGAGAAACTGACACGTCTGCAGGAGGTGGAGAAAGTGAGACATCTATTGCTGCTGAGAGAACGTCTTGGCATTGACCGCGCACCCACTCAGCGCAACCATGACTTCACCAAGTCTGAGAAGGTACTATATAAATTAAATTTCGTTTATATCTCATAGATATTTAGTTAACTCTGAAATCATGTGATGAGGATTTTAAATTTGTTCTTTATCGTATTGCAGGAGGTATGCAATATGGTGGCCAAAGCTAACACAGAGGGCCGCTGTTCACCAGTGCTACCACCTACACTGCCTGCTGCAGTTACTCCCATCAGGTCACCCAGTAATGACGTGTACGAGCCCTGGCAAATGACTGACCACGAGCGTGACGTCACACAGAAGTGCCTGCGTCTCATTCTGGGGCGGCAGAGCAAGGTTTGTTCTCCACATTTTCATTGACTCAATGCATTGACTAACTGTTATAATATAAAATTGTGATACTCGTTATGCATACTATATCAGTGGTTGTTGTGTTGATTGTAGGAGGTGTCTGAGAACAAACAGGGTGAGACCTCTCCCTTGGATGAGGGCTCAGACATGAGTTGCAGCATGGTGTCCAGTATGGTATCCAGTGCTTCACAAGAGTAAGTATCATAATACTTTAAATACGAATGGAAATATCCATCTCTAGTTTGCCAGTGTTGAATATTTGTTTGTCTCTGAATATTTTTCACGTTCCTTTATACTTATTTAAATAAATTGATTTTTAAACAATTATATATAAATAAACATTAAAACTATATAAGAGGTCCCCATAAAACGCAAAAAAATAAAATTTTGTCCCAAGAAACATCCGAAGTTTAAACTGTTATTATATAATTATATTTTTTCAAAATTTCTTAAAATTTGACGACAGTGTTGTGTGTCTCAGGCTTGCGTCACCTGAGAAGGTGGTGCGTCCCGTATCCGAGGCGGCTTGCTTGGAAGGCAATGTGTCTCCTAGCAGTCCTCACGGTAGCCGGGAGTCCCTCGTGCTGTACGTACCCGAGAGCGAGGAAATTAGAGTCAGTCCTGTTGTCTCTCGCAAAGGCTACCTCAACATATTAGAGGAGAAAACCAATGGATGGAAAAAACGCTGGGTCGTACGTATTTTGAATTTTATGTGCTTAAAAGTCAGTTTTGTACCTATTTTTACTTTTGATTTCTTTTAAATAGGTTGTACGCCGGCCGTACGTGTTCATATTCCGCGATGAGAAGGACGCAGTGGAGCGAGGCCTCATCAACCTTGCGACTGCTCAAGTTGAGTACTCAGAGGATCAACAAGCAATGGTCAAGGTTCCCAACACCTTCAGGTAAACGTAACATTAATAAACACTTGAAAAACTATTTTGAAAACTCAATTATTGTTACAGTTTTTAATTCAAAATTTCATTTGAATAGATTTTTTTCCAGCGACAATTATTTACGTTAATGTTGCAAGGTTTTGATTTGCTTCTACTTTATAGACATTTTAGTTATTTTACAATTATGTAATGATACAGGTTAATTAAACATGTGATTTTGTCTGTGTACAGTGTGGTGACAAAACACCGCGGTTACTTACTACAGACCCTAGCAGAGCGCGAAGTTCATGACTGGTTATACGCAATCAATCCTCTACTCGCGGGACAAATCCGCTCTAAATTAGCTCGACGAAGACCTCTTGCTCCTCCTCTCCCATCATCTTTAACAACCCCCGCCAAGTGATAGCCTTCCCCTATTTTACCTGCCAGTTACACAGAAATGCCAACTAATTCAGTAGGGAACAACGGTGCAACAACTTGGTATCGTGTTTACCAATATTTTACTAATTATCTACAGTCGCACCAGTGAGAGAATGAGGCTTGAGGTTATGTAATACTTACTCAAAAACATAAACAGAAGTATATTATGAGTAATTCTTTAATACTATCAATTCATTTCGGTTTTCTGGGGAAAGTGTGTCAAAATTTTTATTGTAATCGTAACATGTAATATTCGTTTCCCTAAAAAAAAAAATAATAATAAAAAAAAAAAACTTAAAATCTCATTCTGTCGTTAGTTTTACTGTATGTTTGATATAAACAAGCCTGCTTATAAAAATATCAAAAAAATTATTTTCTCTTCAAATACAGTAAAAAAATATAATATATATACTTGAGAAATATTTCAAGGTAAAAAAAGGTAAAATATATATTACGATTTAAAATTTTTGAAAATTTTAAATTTCTAAAAAAAAAAAAAACTCTTTAAAATTGGTGTGTAAAACTTTTCTGTGTTTCTGGTTAAATTGTATGAATTTTAACAAAGTAAAAAATCTTGTTGGCTTCTTTTGTCGGAGGGCTGACATTATAATTATAATGAAACCAAAAAAAAAAAAAAAAAAAAAAGTCTCAATGCTTGCAATTTTTAATTTGAGCTTTGAAAAACAACAAGAAAATATACAATTATAAAAATATATAATAATAAATTTAATTTGCGTTTAAATTTGCTTCTTATATATCTACTGTAAATAAGAAATAATGAAAAAATATATTTCAGACTGTGTTATTATATTTATGGCAGCTTCATATGTGGCCCATGTTTTATTTAAAAACTAAATAAAATAATAATAGAATAAAATATTAAATATATAATAATAAAATATATGTTTATTAAATGTATAATAATTATAAATGTATGTCAAGAAAAAAAACATTACATAATGATATTTAATTAGGGGTGGATGATTTATTGAATGGGCTATATTTTTGGCTAAATTATTATTTAATTTTAAAAAAAAAATTAACATCAAAATTATGCATAAAAAAAAATATGGAAAAAAAAAAGAAGAAATTTTTTAAACAAACAAAAAAATTGCTAGTCAGAAACAGAAACAAAATATGTTATAGGCACTGAATTTATTACTACACTAAAAAATTATGAATAATTATGATCTCAAAAAAATATAATTAAGGAATGAATTGCTAAACATGTAATTAAAAAAAAAAAATTAAAAAAATACCATTGTGCAATGATTGAAGAAAAAAAAAGCGGAAAAAAGAAAAGAATTTAAAAAAAGGGGTTTGTATTATTAAATAAATATAGCTGTACCATAAAAACTAGCACCAAAATATAATGTAAACAATAATTATATTCTATAGCCTAATGTACCAATATGTTATCAATTATAAACAAATAAATAAAAAAAAAAAACTTTGAGCAGCTAAATATACATTAAAAAAAATAGACATACATTCAGTAAGTTGATCTTACTGCAAAACATTAATGTTATGTCATACATATATTTAAAACTGCAACAAAATATTTTTCATCTTTCACGAAACATGAAAACTGCATTTGTCTGGAATCATTCTTATTTATTTTCCATTGTCATTTATTATTTTTTAAGAATATTCTTTTAAATTTTTTTTTTAATTAATATTTTATTTTCAATTTCATCTCTATAGAAATTTTATGACTGATATTAATATAAAAATGAACCAAAATATACTCACTATAATATTATTAAGTTTTTTTTTGCGATGTTTTTCTTTCCTTTTTTTAGTATTATTATTATTCATGTTTACGTATTTCTATATGTGACTAAATCAAAATAACAGGCTCAATTTTGTTCATCTAAAATTGCCTTTTATTTTTTGTTAATGTCAACAGAACAATTTCAAGAAAAAACAAAACTTTCAATAAAAAAATTTTGAAACGTGAATTTGACTCTGGATAAAAATTAATTAAAAAAAAAACTTTTAATTTCTTTTATGATTTGATACATAATTATGTTCTTTAATAATTTATTTGATTTTAAATTTCTCCCTTGATCTATTCATGGTGACAAATTTAAATTTCAAGAGACAAATTCAAGTTAATCAAAAATATTTTATTGTTGAAGTAGTTTTTGAGCTCTCTTTTAAAGCTAGTTTATCTTTTCCTTTAAAGATTTACTTTTCCTTTAAATTTATTCTATTAGATGACTGTTGACTTATGATATATTTTCCTCTTATTACTAGTGAGCACCTTAATTTTGTGAGTTAAGTGATATATTATAATTGTTAAAATGAAGTAGAAAAAAAAAATTCATGATTGGTCTTTCACGATGTTAACTATATAATATATTTCATGTGTCCCCCACGGATGGAAGAAAGATAATAAATAATATCTAGATGTTTATTGTTAATCTCTCCACTTAATCTTCAAACAAAAAAAAAAAAAAAAAAAAAAAAAAAACAGTGCAATTTATTATTTTCTCTGTGAGCTCTGTAAACAAAAAGTGGATATTAAAAATAATAAAGCTTTAGAAATCAAACTTAAACATCATGTGGTTTTTATTTATGAAGCCCTCCTCCTCTTTTCCTTTTTATTATCAATTTTAAAATTTATTTTTAAATTAGTTAGGGTCAAATTTAGAGTTCAAGTAGACAAGAATTTAAAAAATTATTATACTGATATATATAACTGTAAGAGAGAGGGAGAGAGAAACGTACTCTTGTAGGGCCAAATCAAAACTATGAAGGTACCTCCTATTGGGTTATGAACTCCTATTACAAAATTTTGCATTTCAGCTGGAATTGTATTACCTAAGGTAGAGAAACAAAATGTATGTACAGTGCTTGTACGAATACTCGCAAGGCCTAAGGAAAAATTAAATAGGTACCTCCTTTTGGATTATGTTCTCCTATTACAAAATTTTGCATTTCAGCTGGAATTGTATTACCTAAGGTAGAGAAACAAAATGTATGTACAGTGCTTGTACGAATACTCGCAAGGCCTAAGGAAAAATTAAATAGGTACCTCCTTTTGGATTATGTTCTCCTATTACAAAATTTTGCATTTTAGCTTGAAAAAACAACCAATTTTAAAAAAATGGTTATTATGATATCAGACTAGCAGGAGGTAGCTTTCCCAATCTACTTCACATCTACAGTCCGCGCTACGTAAGGATGTGACCAATAAGAGAACGCCTAAAAACTCTCCATTTAGTTAACATTACCCCACCTCCTAGTGACCTTGAAAGCTAGAGCATCTATTGGCTGCCCAGGGGAAATCGATAAGTTGCCCACATCCTTACGTGATTTCTAGTGTAGGCAACCTGCATTATATTTATGTTTAAGAAGTTCTATCACTTTAAGGGGGTAATGAAAGTTGGATATAATTATAAATTAAATTTCTGATAAGGAAATCAATTGAAAACATTAAATAATATTACATAATGGTTTTTTATTTTAATCTTTTTTACTTACACAATGTACACAGGCAAATAAAATAAGTAGGTAATGCTAGCAGTGTATAACAATGAACTATTTTGACCAATTAACATTTGGTTCAAGAGTCTAAAAACAACTAAACGTGAACAAGATAGGATCAATTAAAAAGTGTTGCAAAATAACAAAATATTCTTGAGTGAAACATGCTTGATAACTTGCAGTGAAAATGGCACAATTAAAATGTGATTCTTCAAAATTTCTCATTAACTACCAGAATGGACACCTGGAAAAGAAGAAAAAAGTTTTTTAATATTAGTTTTATTATTTTAGCAATACATTTTTTTTCCTATTTATTTATTCTGTGTAAATAGGATTTCAAAGCAATGTTTTATGTTTGATTTTTAAATAGTATTATTAAAAATACTATTTACTACATTATCATATAGTTATTAGTTTTTAGAATGATTATTGCAAAATATGCTCTACTTTACTTGAACTATCTTCTAGATTGTGTCCTGTATTTATTAATCCAGAGGAATAAAATGATAGTACTTAGGAAAGATTAGAAAACATGTACAGCTCTGGCCACTAGTCTGAGAACAATTTGTATAGGCAATCAGCAACCACACTATGTTATCTTTATGAGAAAAGGCTGCGGAGGCCGCTGCCCCATTCTCAAACTAGTGGCCAGAGCTATATGTCAAAACAATGCTTAAAATTGTAAATGTTTATGTTAAAAATGTTTATTACTATTGTGGTCAAGGTTTTGTAAAATAGGGCTGTCATGCCCTCACAATGCCTTAATAAAATTATTATTGTTGTTATTATTATACACTCCCAGTCTTTATAAAGTTAACATCAAAGATGATGCCACTTTCTAAAGAGTTTATTCGTGATTTTCAGAGAATTTGGCAACACTGCTCTTACCTGACAATATATTTCTACCATTTTCTTTAGAAAGCGGTATCATCTTTAATGTTAAGTATATATTATGATGTCTGAGAGGGACAAGAGGATACAGACAGTACAGTACATATCAGAAAATAATTTTGATATTGAATATTTATTTTATAAGGATGGTGACAATGTTTTGATTGATGGTACTCACCAGCCAATGTAACATTGACAGAGGTTCTCATTGCTGGTCGCCTGCTGCACTAGCAGTTCCACCTGTTGCTGCACACTCAATGTCTCCTCGTGGCTGAAGTCACGACCTGTCAGCTTCTCTCTCACTCGCGTGATGATCGCGATTGCCTTCTTGTTCAGTGCCTCAGGCTGTGTACCCTCTAAAACACAATAACACGCAAAATTATGTTCAATTATCAAAACCCTAATCATAGAGCTCAAAAACTAATAATTAAACTTCTTAAAAATGAAGGCAAATTGTTAATATGCTAAATAATAGGTTTGATGGTTGCAAAGGTTGAAACCTATATTAAACTCTGCTTTTGGGTCAATTTAAATAATTAAACATTAATTTGTAGTTAAAGGGACAGTATGAAATCTTCCTACCCTGAAATGCAAAACCATGACTTGTTCTTTTGATTTACCTGCAGGTGTCTCTAGACTGGAGACTGGCAGTTTCTTAGTGACTGCACTCACACTGAGTGCCGCTTCCTCAAGGAAGTCTGCTTGCTCTTGTGAAGATGCTGCGCTTTCACCAGGCTCGCCAGTCTTGGGTCGTGTTGATGTCTTCACCTTGGGGGCCGTATCCATGAGACGCCAATTCAGCAGTGGATCATATACGAATGCCTCCAACACCGCCATCAAGCTGTCCTTATTGCGACGCAATACAGTGAGCACTGACTCACATGTGCGACGATATGTGCCTTCTATACCTGTCACCTGGAAACAAGATAATATTTCCAGTTTAATTTATACATCAACAATATTGAAAATACCCCCCTATATTAAAAAAAAAATGAATACATAATAGATAACACAAAAATCACGTACCTCCATAGCATTGATAAGCATGCGAGTAAGTCTGAATGGTATCTTCTCTGGGAACTTCTCCCTGGTCATGGCCACCTCAAAGCAGTCGCCAAAGTCAATGTGAAGGATCTTGCCACTCAATCTGTCCAACATGAGGTTGGAGGGATGTCGATCTCCCAGACCAAGGATGTAGCCAACCATGGACATGACGGCAAGCGAGCGTGTGTAGTTGGTGCGTCTGTCAAACCATACCTCGGAGCTGGGGGACTTGAGCCACAACAGTCGCGAGAGGTCATCACCCTGAGTGTGTTCTAATGCATGTTCAAATACCTCCACCTTTTGCATTAATGTTAGGTGGTCATAGTCTGGCGCCATCTGCAATATTGCATATACATTAAGTAAATAATTAGCCACTTTACTTATTGACAATTCAATTTTATAGTCAACCGGGGTGAAATTGAAACTCCAATCATGTGTAAGCTTTCACTTTTCCCTATCTCGTTAGACACAGAGCACTTTGAAAGCAGGTCTGTGATTGGCTTTCAATTTCACCCCGCACTTTCAATTTCACCCTGGTTGACTGTATTAAAAAGGTTTGGTTCACATTCATAAAACATTTTTCACATGATTTATTCCAACTTTTGTGATGTGATTAAGAAAATTAATGAGTATTTCCTCACAACTTTTAGTTACACACAATTTTACCAACATAATCTTGATACTGTAATTTAAAGTGTAATGTATACCTTTGCTTTACGTGTATCAAATTTTTACAATTATTTCCCCCCTTTTACTTACCCTGAGCATGATGCGGTGCTCGATGTTAAGTAATATTTTCTTTTTCTCTCTGTAATCTCTGATCAGAGTATGCAAGGTGTCACAGTGAGGCACCCAGCCAATCAGACCACTGTTGGTTGACAGTGGAATCACAGCGTACCTCTGAAAAATAAACCACCATCAAACACTTATTATCTAAAGATACTTAAAATGTTTACCGTTTTTCAACTTCTATCTTATAGAGATAATATCTAACTTTGTAACCATATAACTTTGATCTCCTTACCTGGATTGTGAGATTGCGACGGAATGTATCTGGATCATTAAGGAGTAAGGTGTTGACCAGACCAAACAGCTGCATTACTCTCTCGTCTTGTCGTAAGTCCTCGTGACCCTTCAGTAAGAACATGTACTCCTTGCCATTGCTGCCTGTGAGCCAACAATCAGACAAACATTACAATCAATTCAAGTAAATTTGACCATTTCTCTATTCTCTGCTATATTATTGGAGCAAAATCAGAAATTTTATTTTCAAGAAAAAATTGTAAATCACTTCCATGTTTTAGAAGGTTGTTATTCCTAAATAAATCTTCCATTAAAACAAAAATGATTAAAAAAAATTGAGTCTTTATAATCATAATATCATATTTTATTGTCTTTCTTAACAACAACAACAAAAAAGTAAAAAGCTTGACAAAGGTATGGTACAGTGTTTTTACTAAAAAAAAAAAAAAAAAAAAAAAAAAAAAAAAAAAAAAAGGATTTCTATTGACATGGAAATAACATGTAAATAGAGTTTTGCGTCAACTGAAAACTTCATCTGATTGCACTGTATGGCTATAAGTCAATAGAAATCAATTTTTTAGTAAAAGACTGCACAACAATATTAAAATATCTAGTCCTTGACCTTTCTTTTTAATTATATATACACACAGTATCACTGACTTCAATAAATGATACTGGAATATTTACGCAATGTAAATACTGTATCTTAATTTGGTCATTTACTTACCTTTGATGGTAAGTTTGCGAGGTCTCTGCTTAGAAGTGATGACTTGCAGCGATGGCTTGATTAATGCGATACGTGTGGGAGGTTGAGTGGGTGTGTATGATCCCGGCACTGCTAGTTCTAGATCTCGACATACCATCAGCTTGGGTGACACATAGTGCAACTCCAGGCTGGTTAGCTGAGGCAACTGTCGTGATATACGACGGAACACGTGGTAATACAAGTCCCATGCCTGGTTGAGGTCGCGTACGTTCCCCGAAACTTTGTAGCGCCCACACCACTCCTGAGCCTCTTGTAAGTCCCTGCCATATGCCTGTAACATGACAGTAAGAACATTACAAGGTGCACTGCAGTTGGCTGAACAAAGGAACTTTCTTAATACACTTATTGCTCAAAAATTTGTTGTTTTAATTTTATATTTTATTCTAAAGAACAAAATTACAGTATATATAAATGAAATAAGTACAGTACAGTAAATGAACAAATAAAAATACTGTAATAATGATTTGAGATTAATTTGAAATACCCAATAAAAAAATTGTTTTTATTTATTTATTTATTATTAATTTTTATATGCCCTTTTTAGAATAGAATAGGTCGAGAATAGGCACTATGGGTCTAATAGAGGACTTGCAAAAGTAGGTTTAGTGAGAAAATAAACAAACTCACAGCCCAACAATACTAACAAAGTGCTAGCAGACGACTTAGTGTTCCTGTCTACATTTAACATGCTTTCTTATGGTGGAATAACTTGAGTTAGAATTATTTTTCAGAGCTGAAATTTTTACTGTAGCTTACTGAGCCTACAAGCTTTTGTTTTCCTGGATTTTGTTTTGTGAGTTATACAGTATAGGGTATGAATCAAAATATTATGTTACAGAAACTTTTGCTTTTTATTATTATTATTATTTCTTCCTACTTTTCTTATGTTTATTTATTTGTTTGTGGATATCAGAATAAGAATAAGAAACTTTATTGACCCAGGCAGTTTATAGTAACAATCAAAATTACAACAAGCATTGGTCTTGTCAAATAAATAAAAAATAACAACCAATAATAACAAGAATGCAACATAAAAAATAAATAACACAACTATGATTGTGTGAATCACACAACCATAAATCAGCAACACTTTTACAGTTCTCTGTGGGGTTTGAAAAATTTCTTGGACAGAATACAATCAGTTTATTCTTAAAATGGGCATATGGGTCAATTGAGTCCCTTATTTTGATATAATTAATTAAAATTTCATAATTAAAAATTTAAAAAAAAATAGCTAGATAGAACCTTTAATAGAACCTTTAAAAAACTTTTTTATTTCAGAGTAGTTTTAGGGATTAGTCAAAATTAGAATCTATCTGGGCTTAAGTAAGCTAGAAAAAAAAAAGTATATATCTCATTGGAGAACATGCATCTGTTAAAAATGATTGAACTTACCTGGTTGAAGGATGTTTCTTTGAGTGTCTGTGCTCCACGATGAATCATAGCATGGAGAGGTTCAAGAGTGTCAAACATGCCTTTGACGTTACGTTCTCCAAAGTAAAGTCTGCTTGCCTCCTCCAGTCCCTCGTGCCACAATTCATGCCACAAGATGGCCACTCTAATCAGCTCCTCAGACACCTACAAGTAACATTATATTCTGATTATTGGAACAAGAATATTATTATGACACAATAGTCAATGCAGAACATACAAAGTTGCACAGTATGTTATTTTCACAAGTTTTAAAGTGGGTTACATAGCTGTTTGTTTTCACTGCTATCTATTGAACAAGAAATTATTAAAGTAAAATATGTGTTAATGTATATTAAATCCAATTAATGGTGTGTTAATGATATTGAATAAAATCTAAAAAAATAATAATAATAATAATAATAAAAATACATATCGCACGAATAGAATGAAAAGCTCGTATTAGAAATTCCTGTGTTTCCGAAGTTTGAATCGTTATAATACAAAAATAAAAAGTCACAAAAAATTGAAATTACTTTTGTTGTGCGGCTTATAAATCTGACAATATATTTTATAAATTTCATATTTTTATCGTAAACAGTTTGTTCACAATTCATCAATTAGTAAACTAAAACACTCTGTTTTCGAAAGTTGTCCAAAAAAGTGTTATTTTTTTTTATTTATTTATTAAACACATTGCGTGTACAACATACATCTAAACATTCAACTCATAAACATTACATATAATATCAAGATCAAATAACAGTATTATACATGTTGATCAGTGCCCTCGGCATAGTAGGCCATACTTAAATGTCTCCTAGAACATGTGAGGAGATGATACTGTTCACATGACATCCCACACAAGGAGCAGATACAATTATTATTACAAATATGATATTCTTTAGTGTTACAAATTTTGTGATGAAAACCGTGTGCCGCGTAGCGGGTGATAATATTACGATTCCTCTGATTTGAGTTTTTCCATGTATCATTTTTTAAAGCTGGTGTATTATAAAATGATAGATTAATATCATCGGTTTTATTTTCTCTAATTTGAACAAACTTAATAAAATTTTCAGTTTCTGGCAAATTAAATTTTAATCTCAGCTCCCGTACATAAAACTCCTCTCCTGAAAGTTCATAAACTAGTCTAGATTTTGTATATTTTGAGAGGCACATTGCTCTCTTAAGAAAACGAGATTTTACAGACTCTAATAAGTTGAAGTCTGTGATGGTTAGATATGACCAGAAAATCTCTATTCCATAAGATGCTACAGGTGATATTTTCAGGTGAAAAAGTTTTATGGCCGTTTTCAGAGATAGCAAATGTACGTTTGATATGGTGAAGGATGCTGTGATGGCACTTTTGCTTCTATCTTTGACATGAGCTGCAAATGTCTTGCCTGATTGCTGTAAGGTAATACCTAGATATTTAAATGAGCTTACAAACTCCAATTTAGTTCCATTACAGTAGATATTTTCCGGAGGAGGGTTTGTTTTTGGGCGGCCACCACTTGCATATTTAAACTTCATTATTTTTGTTTTATTCGCATTTATTTTTAACCCATTTAGAGAGGCCCATTTAACTAATTTATCCAAAATTTTCTGTAATTTTTCTAAGTTTTTACATATAATAGCCAAATCATCAGCATAGATACTGAGAAAGATCTCAGGATCATCTGCTATTAAATTAACAATTTCCTCGATTATAGTTAGTATATCATAGGTTAAAAGGTTGTACAAAAGAGGACTACTCGGGCCCCCCTGCAAAACTCCATTGCTTTGCAAGATAGGGTCCGAGAGAAGTAAACCATCATTTACAGTTACAAAATTGACTTCCAGTAGCAGGGCCAGAGCAACAAGTATTTCTTTCGGAAGCTTTTTAGTTTCGATAAGTTTACTTAATAATAACTTTCTATCAACCAGGTCGAATGCTTTTAGAAAGTCAATGAATAGCACGAATGTACAACTTTTTGGTTCAGCTACATCTTTTAAAATCTGAGCATGCAAATATTTAACGGCTTGAATTGTTGATCTGCCTGGCATAAACCCAAACTGTATATCTGGGATAAGATCCTTAGTGCAATCAAAAACTCTCTTACAAATAACTTTATCAAACATTTTGAACATGATGTAACAGTTTGCAATTCCTCTATAGGAGTTAGTGGTCAGAATATTACCTTTACCTTTATACAAAACTTTTAAACGAGACTGTTTCCAGACTTGAGGTAATTTCTTATTTTCAATACATAGATTAAAAAAGTTAGCTAAACAGTTGCCCGAAAGCAAACCCCAGACAGCAATATGTTCCTTTGAAATACAATCCGGGCCAGCTGCCTTATTATTTTTCATGGAGTTAATAACAGAATTTAATTCCAAGGTAGAGATAGGTTTAAAAATTATATCCGATGAATAATTATCTATTAAACTAATTAAATTCAATGAATCTTCTGATGAAAGATTCTTACAGTTTAATATCTCTTTAAAGTGATTCTCCCAATCATGAACAGGAATGGGACATTGGACATTTAGAATTTTGTCTTTTTTAAGATATGTATATGGAACGCTTTCCGCAATTGAAACTAAATTTTCTTCATATTTAATTTGAAATAGATCCCGTTTTACATTGAGTAATTTTATATATTCTTTTTTAACTAAATTGAAATGAGTAAGAAGTTGCTTATCTTTAAATCTACAAGCTCTTAATTTAAATAAAAGGTGTAACACGTATTTCCGGAGAAGAAAAGCTTCCTGATCAAACCACGGTTTTGCTTGCCGCTTAGAATATTTCTTAGGTAAAGCAGAGTTTAATATCAAATATTGAATTTGTTCATATATTTTATCAATTTCCCCTTTTATGAAGAGGTCATTTAAAAGTTTAAAATTATTTTGGATCAGGTACATTAGTTTTTCCAGATCTATTTTATTATAAGTGTTATTAAAATTATTTTTCCCATGCAACAACAAGCAATAAAAATTTCAAATTAGTATCATAGAGTCAAGAAATGTTGCTTATTCATAATGTACAGTTGAAATTTTTTTGCAAGCAACCCCTTTGCCAAAATTTGCAAAAAAAACGGATCTCGCGTTCTATTAATGCTTTGAAGCTGAAAGTTATTTTAGGGGTGCAATTTTGAATCCCTTAAATGTTATTTTGCTAATAATGTAAATATCTTATTTCCATAATATTAAATGAATTTTTAAAAATTTGATGTACTGCTGGTTGCGGTCACCAGGCATTTTATGTACTGCTTTTTGCGTAAATACAGGGGTTATAAATTAATTAATTCATAAGTTTTAGTTAATATTAATTTTAAAGTAATTTTGTATATTGCAAAGAAATCTTTTAAGAATATGAAATTGCACCCCTAAAATAATTTTCAGCTTCAAAGCATTAATACAATGTGAGATCCGTTTTTTGCAAATTTTGACAAAGGGGTTGCTTGCAAAAAAATTTCAACTGTACATTAAGAATAAGTAACATTTCTTGAATCTATGATATCAATTTGAAATTTTTATTGCTTGTTGTTGCATGGGAAAAATAATTTTAATTTCACTTTTTTGAACAAAATTCAAAACAGGGTGTTTTAGTTTACTAATTACTAATTTGTGAGCAAACTGTTTGCAATCAAAATTTGAAATTTATCAAATGTATTGGCAGATATATAAGTCACAGGACAAAAATAATTTCAATTTTTTCTGACTTTTAATTTTTGAGTTCCAGCGATTCAAACTTCGAAAACACGGGAATTTCTAATACGAGCTTTTCATTCTATTCGTGCGATATATAGGCTATATTAACAAAGCTTTAGTATAATATTATAGGGATAGGGAAGCTCTTTCTTTAAAGTCATCCATCTAATTGGATTTGAATAATGTATAATTACTTAGAGGAAAGTTTAAACTATTTTGGTTTGAATATGTAATAAAAGAAAGGATTGGAGAAACCCACAAGCGCCTTACCACAATGAGGTCCATAGCTTGGTGAAAGTCTTGATGTAACCTGTGCCATCAAGACTTTCTCCAAGTTGGTGCACATACTGTGTCATCAAGTACAAAATACAAGCACTCACCATGACTGATTGCGATACAAGCATGGGTGAGTGTTCACTCACACCACTCAGCATCTTATGAGCAGCATTACGTCGTGCCGGACTTGCAGACTTGGAGGCTACAGTCAAGGGATATACAAGTGCCTGTGGGTGGTTCTTGCCAATCTCGCCTAACAGGTGATGAATAAGACGTCCCACCTGCACACGTGGAGTGTCGATACGTGCTATCAACTGGGGAATCACCTGGAGCCATGTATCAATTTCTACTTTACTCAGACCGTCTTGAATGGAATCATACACAGGCTGCCATTGGCCATATTCAAACCACAGTGTGAGCAAGCGTAATGTGTCCTGTAACATAATATCAAAGTTTAAGAATAATAAATCTTACATAGTAATATTACTGTTAATTTGTATAGTATTATATTTAACTTTAGTAGATTCTGCTCACTTATAAAATCTAATTCTGGTAGGAAATATTTATTATTATTATTACAGTATGTATTATTGTTAAATGTATTACCTGCAGGGAGCTGCCGTGTGATAAGGAGATGGAGTGGAAGAAACCTTGCACCGCGTTCTTTGTAATTTCTACTAAATTATCCATGCTCTGTAAAATTATAGTAAAAATAACATTAATAAAACTTTTAACATAGTTAAATACTTATTTCAGATTCACTAAGATACATTAACAAGGTAAGACAAGTTTGTTTGTTTTCCCCTTCTTATATTTATCATTTGTAATAATAATAATAATGAATCTTTAACTCACCATGGCAGGCTTAGGTTTCCCCTCAGTTGCATTCTCCAACCCGTTTGCTTGTTGCTTATAGAAAAGCACTGTCTCAAAGTTCATGTACGCCCATGCGTGCCAAGCCTTGTACCAGCCTGGGTCATGGTCCGTGGCTGCAGAGTAATATTGTAGCACAGCAGGTATACTTTGCTCTGTGATACCTTGGATTGATTCCTGCCACTCTCCCAGCTTCAGGTAACATCTAGCAAACATTGATAAGTGTGAGCGAACTTTATAGATAAGTACAACTTTTCATGTCTCTAAATGGGTTTTAAAATAATACAATTGATATTTTCATATGATTTAGAGCATATAAATACAGTAGCAGAATTTTGTTTTGCAAATAGTGAAGCAAAAAATTAAAACATGTGAAAAGAACAATTTAGTCCCAATTAGAGAACCTTCAGTTTCATTAATTTTTAATTCAACGTACTCTAATCTCTCTCTACTATTTTCTCTTAAAATTTTTATTTTTAATTTTTTATCATGCAAATATCAACAGTACATAACAGTTTTTACTCATTTTTGTATCTAATTAATAGGATAGAAATAGTACGAGAGAAACTAGAGCACTTTGTATTGAAAAGTTTTTTCATATATTTATATTTATTGCAATGTCGATTTTTTTCCTTTGTAAATAATATTTTTCACATTCTATTCGAGTTATATGCCAGAGCGAAAGCTACGTAAGTGCATACAAAAAATGCAACATTTGGTTGCATTTTATATTTCTATCTCTAACCTCTGTCGTCTTTTACTTTTTCCTCCCCTCTGTGCAAAAATTGCCATGTACACAAGTATGTATCACTGCAGGTGACGCCGTGCAGGGTGGTGGCCGACCGCTTGCTTCTTCATATTGGGGAATGTGGAGAGGGGGGCGGGCGGTCACTGCTCAACAGGCGTTGCTGCCCCGTCTCTCACTATCGCACAGAGAGCAGTATGAACCACACGTACCATAGCGGTGATGCTTGGTATGGGTGAGCATATTGTACTACTGTGGGCTGCTGAAGAGTCCCGAGACCCGCGATGTTTTTTATGCATTGATTTATTAATGCACAAAATTCGGAACGGATATGGACGAAACGCGTCCAGCCAGATCGCGAGAGTTGGGTCGTGACGATATTTGTGGTACGTATGGCTAATTTTTGCACAGAAAACCCATCCTTTTAATTTCTTTCATTAAAAAACGTCCTAGTAACAATACTAGTGAATTAATTTGAATCCCATTCCCATTATTCTATCAAAATTAGAGAATTTCGCTCTGCATTACTTTTCAATACAAAGTGCTTTAGTTTCTCTCGTACTATTTCTATCCTATTGATTAGTAGCATTAACCGCGATGGTTTTTTCATATATTTATATTTGTATCTAATTATATTATAGAATTCTTAGAACCATCCCCCCCCCCCCCCCCCCCCCCCCCCCCCGCTTTAAATTTAAACTATTGTCAATAATATAATGAGCTATTTTGTAGCTCTAAAAAATGTATACAGCATATTGCATAAAATATGTACACTGGTCCTGAATAAATCTGACCGAAGCGTTAATCTCTCCAAATGGTAATTATATAGGGAAACTTTAACGCAAGCGGTCAGATTTATTCGGGACCAGTGTACTAGTATTTCATAACAATTATATGAGATATATACCTGGCGAGAAGCCTCCTTCTTCTGTCCTGCATCTTGACATCCTCCTGTCCCAGGAATTGTGCAGTTAGAGGGTGCAAGGTTGTCTGTACAAACCTGTGCAGCTGACTGAAAAAAGGCATCCACAACTTTACAAAATCAAATAATAACTGTATATACACATTTTAACACAAAAGCTATCACTGCATTGCATTTTATTCATTAGCACACTAAATCAATATAAGAAGTAGATACTGTACACAAGAAATAAAATTAATTGATGTATACATGTCACTTACTTGTAAGCCTCCTGTTTCTGTCCCGCCATCCACATGTGCTTGGTGTATGCAAAAGTGACTTGAGGATGGTTTGAAGGCAATGGTTGGTCTGAGTGTTGTGAAGGGTCAACGCCAAGTAGAAGAACTAATGTTTTATGTGACAACATAAGACGACCTGACTTGCGACACAGTGATGCGTATTTAAGCCACGTGTATACGTCTTCGTGAGGTGTCACCACCAGTGAGTGAACCTGAATTATCCTCTGCCAGTCTTCCACCACTCGTTGACAACCCTATCAATGTCATAAGTTTGGTGAAATAAAAACAATGTGCTAATTTATAAACATTAAATATTATTATTATTTTACAAGAAATTTAAGGCATGCAGTATTATTATATTGATTCAAATAAATGCTTATGGTAAATGATACTGTAATAAATGGTTTGTTAAATAAACAAACAAAATATATTTACAACTTTCTTACCTGTAGTCGATCCCACCACATTTTCCTGATCCCAGGTCTCTTCTCAGGCACAAGTTTGTATAAAACGACCTCCTCTAACTCTGCTAACATCTGCAAGGATACCATAGCACCATACGCTCGCTGATAACTTTCTCCTGCCATGGCAGTAAGCTCTGTGTCCATTAAATCTCTTGCTGAGTCTACTAACTGCAATCAAGTCCACGTGTCATTATCCATACAACAAATTATATAGGTAGTGTCTTGGTACATACCTGCTGTGCTTGAGTGTACTGTCCTCTGTGAACTGCCAGGACACCACGGTAGAAAGCACCATCTAAAGTATCTCTTGGGATACAGCTGACATATTGTTCCATTGATTCCCATTGTCCAAGACCCCATGCTGCGGCCGAGGCCATGCGAGCCATTTTCTGTCGTGATTCCTCATTAACTTGAGGCCACTGTTTGCTGGCTACGTCATTTAATTGACCCCTGCAAGAAACATTCAAATAAATGACAACACATGGGAAATTTTTGAGACAATATTAAAAAATGTCTCTCTCTCTCTCTCTCTCTCTCTCTCTCTCTCTCTCTCTCTCTCTCTCTCTCTCTCTCTCTCTCTCTCTCTCTCTCTCTCTCTCTACTCATTTTTATGTCACTCCTATTTGTCTCTGCTTTATTGGTAATCAATCATTTTATTAAAGTTTTTTTACTGAATACTAATGCATGTAAATATAATTGCAGTAAACAGTTTTGTGCTTGACCATGCTTATATTACAACATGCAACAGTTCAGCCTAATAAATAATACATCAAAGTTACTCACCACTCCCCTAACGCTTCAAGACACCTCATTTGACCAAGAGACAGCTCTATTTCTTGACTTGACTCCACAAGTCTCTCTTCGTACATGTGCAGCGCTTTCTCCCAGTTGTGTAGCTTCTCGTGCCAGCGCTCCTGCACTCGTACATCAGCTGCCTTGTGGGTCATCACATACTCCAGCAAACCTGGAAACAACATCAACTGATTTGAAGAACATGGCTGACACTTCATGGGTGACAGTTTAATAAGGTTTTAACATGCTGGGATAAATGCTTGCAAAAATAATAACAATAAAACAGAAGAAAAAAAATGTGTAATTTTCCTAAATTTTTATTTTTATTTGCTAAAAAAAAAAAAAAAAAAAAAAAAAAAAAAAAAAAAAAAAAACTTGGAACATTGCACGAACAATACACTCATTAAAAAGTTAAAAAGTGAGAAATGAACTTGTGTATGCTAAATATATTACATACCTGCCGCAGCTTCCTTCTGCTGTAATTTGTTATTGATAGAAATGAGCGCTTCAAAGACTTGAGCATTTGGTCCCTTGTGAAATTCATCCTCCTTGTAATGTAAGGCCTTGGCATATGCTCTGCATGTCATTGCCCTCTCTCCAAGCAGCAATGGGTCAATAGGCAGAGGACCCTAAAGTTTTAAAATACATAATTAACAATAGGACAATCTTTATTTTATATTAAATTTATGAAATACAGAAAGAAAGAAAAATACATTAAGCCACAAAATCTACAAGAAGAGCTTGTAAAATTGTACAGTGAAAATAGATTTCATAAATTATATTTTATTTCAATAGTAAATTATCAATCACAAATTTCTTATCAATTCAGTTGCACATAATGGATCCAGAACTAGAAATAGTTTCTTGATTACATTCTAGTTGTAGGAACTATAAATATAGCACCTTTACAAACAGAAGAGAGAGAAAAAAAAAGCTGTACCTTGTCACAATGCTCCATGAACTCTGCAAGGTTGAGGATGGTTTGCGTGACCTCTGGCAGGTCAGGGATCATGAGTGCTTGTTCCAGACTGAGAATAAGCTCTGCTTGTTGAGACTGGTTCAACTCCGTCCAGCAAGATACGAAGGCAGCGTTGAAGAGATCTCGAGGTAACTGAGAGTAAGTTTGAGCAAGCGCCCAGCAAGACCTAAAACACACATAAAAATAATACTGTCATTAAAAAATATATATATAAATAAAAAATAAAAAAATAAAAATAAAAAATTTTAATTATAATATTATAATAACAGTATTTCATCAAGTATAAAAAAATTGACTGTCAATAGTCAACTTACTTGAGCGCAGGTGAAGGAGACTCTTTGAGAAACTCAATGCTGAGACGTCGCAGCCACTCCAGCCAATCATCTTTGGAGACACGACGTGTTGCCGCCCATGCTCTTTGTAACTTTGCGGCTCCCGCAGCTGATACATGCAACTGTAAATTAACAGGTTCACATCAGGCATTCTGAACCCCAGGTCAACAGTAATATTATATTTAATTATAAGGTACCTTTTTAATTGTAGCCGTGTCCATTGACGAAAGAGCAGATTCTCGACTTTTGTTTCGTGATTGTCTGTTTCTTGAGTATATTTGAATTATCATGTCATCCGACTCTGCTATTGAAGTATCCTGTAAAAATTAAACGTAAACTTTAGAATACTTGATTAAAAGCATCAACCAATACTGTAATTGCAATGATGTGAAGCTAAAAAATATGTAATAATAATGTAAATAATTAGTCAAGGAAATTAAATTGCAACCACCATGAAGTTACAAGTTTTCTCTGGGGAAGTTAACATAAAAAAGTTAACCCCCCCCCCCCCATGTTTTTGGATAAAGACAATTATTTAATTCCACTTTAATTTAATTAATGCAATCACTCACAGAAAGAACTTTGCAGGCTAGCAACTCGTATCTCTGGTGTGTAATCTTATGTCTTGCCAAGGTTCTATGCACCAGAGGTATGAAAATGTGATACTTGCGACCCAGCTGGTGCACTAGAGCACACAGGGTGTCCATAGCTGTAGGTCTAAGCTCTGGTGAGGCGTCCAGCGCTCTCACTAGCGGGTGAATGATTCTTGAAGCTAGGTCGGAGAAATCAAGAGAATCTGAGAGAACATCAACTGTTTCCAGAGCAACTCGGCACACTGATACTGGGCAGTCTGCAGCATCAAAGAGACGCACGATGGGTGGTAGTACTAAATGAATATGCTCATCTAGAGTACCACCGAACTTTTGTAGTGCCACCAACAGCTGAAATATCATGTCATTAGTTGAAGTAAAAATAAACAATGTTTCTTCCTCCCCTTGTAATCTACTTACCTTTACAGTGACTTGTCTGTCCTTACTATTATCATGAGAAAGGACACGTAGAATGTGTGGAATCAATTGAGGTAGATAGACTTTGAACTCTGACCCCAGGGCAACGGCAATATGTTCCACCAACAAGATCAAAGTACTTTGCAGAGGCGAGCCTGCTGTCCAGAATTCCTACAACAAAAAACAATATTTAGAGCAAGGTTTGTTTAACAATTTTTTTGGTAATTTACCTTAATAAGATCAAAAATATCGTCCAAGTAAGGTCTAATGTGTTGTTTGACGATCGCAATCAAGCACGCAAGTTGCTGGAAGAGGAACTCTCTGAAGTTTGCCTCTGCCACACGCACTACATGAAGTAACGATGGCATTACTTGAGCAATGTATGGAACGCACTTAATACCAAGACTCTTGAAGATAAAAGTTACAGCCTGAAAACATAATACAATATAAATTTATGATAATTTCTGTGCTTGTATAAATCACACATTAGAATATGCTCCTGTGAGAAAGTTTACAAGCAATCATAGCAATTTCTCTCACTCTAAAAACTGTTTGAAATGATACATTTTGACCTTCTCTCGTCAAGATGAAGCTTTTACACTTCACAGATTACCAAAGAATGACCGAAGACTTTACAAATATGTGGCTATCTGGAGAATTAACATCATTTTTACATTGCAGAAGCTCCAGGTAGCCGCACCTTTATAAAGTTTAGATAGTTCGTTCTTTGAACATTTGTTAAGAGTAGAAGCTTCATTTTGACACAAAAATATATATCTGTAAAGTATTGGATTGTGAGTGCTTACCTGTACCACCATGTTGTGGTGTTGAGCTAGAGTAGGGTCTCTGATAATACGCATTAGAGTAGCTATTGCAATGGCAGGGTAGTATTCTTCTAAGGTAGAAGAACTCATATGTACCAACATCTCACTTGTTGTCTGGTCTGTTATATCACATACAAAAAGTTACTTATTAATATGGGGCTACTTTTACAGATACAATGATATTTTATTTGAAGTGAACATGGAAATTGTTGACATAGAAGCAAAGCAAGATTACAGCATAAGGATTACAAATATATGCCAATACAATAACAAAAAGTACTTTATTCTGCATACATATTTGCTGCTGTTTTGGCATTGCATAAATTATTATGCTCTACAAAATCATCTGTTGTGCTGTGCATCATAATTATTTATTTAATATTACAGAAATTATATTGTTATCATTAAATATTATGGTATAATTATTAATATTATTATTGTTATTTAATTATTTTTTTTATGTGTGTGTGTAGAAGCAACTATAATTTCTCACACTAGCAATATGAGAGTGGGCAAGACAACAGAAAGCATAATACATTAAGACCACACAGAAAGAAAAATTGAAACTGTTACTATTTAAATTATTGACAGATCTAAAGACAAGTGAAAAATATATAATTCTTTCCTTCTGCCCAATAAAAGCACTTATATTCCTCCATAGAAATTGGTTCTCAATTTTGCTTCCTCGTGATGTCTTGACAAATATTTATTAGAAATAAAGAAAGTATAAAATTGATTTCTTACACTCACCCTGACTGGCCTCGGCCTCTGATTGATCAGTAATAGACACGAGAACAGCCGACTCTGCTTGAGCATCAATCTGACCCAGATTCATTTTATGTTTGTATGGATCTAAAGCTCCAAGTAAGCCAAGAACACGTAGTGTCTCTCGCCTGGAAAAACATACTATTGTTTAATTTCTATTCCACAAAACAAAACAAAACAAAACAAAACAAAACAAAACAAAACAAAACAAAACAAAACTTTGATGTTTGATATTATTGATTTATACCATGTTAAAATAAAAGCAAATTATGATATGGATGGGAAAAGAATAAAGTAAAAAAATATATATATACTAACCTAATTGCTGGATTTTGCTCCGTCTTTAGAAAGGAAAGAAGTGTGTCAAGAAGAGTAGGATGTTCAGAGTATGGTCTAATGACATGACCAGTTGCTCCCACTAATTGTCCTAGAGCCCACAGTGCCACGCCTCGTTTCTCTGAACTACTACCATCTCCGAGCAGTTCTAGCAGCAGAGTGAGGAGTTCAGGCAGCCAGGGGGTGATTTCTGAGCCACCTACTTCAGCTAAATCTCCCACGCATGTTAGCACAGCAAGTAGCACGCCGGGGTTTTGCTCAGGCTCTCTCAGCTAAAACACAAACATCAAGTTAAATCCCTCAGGTTCATATAACAGTTCATACATAGCTCATAGCATAGTACGTATAACATTTCTGAAACAAATCTTATGTAATCATGTAAGTTCTAATTGAAAGCTGCAAAATTGTTTGGAAAAAAAAATCATTTCCCCCCTTCTATAAAGCTGTTGATGCCTCTTTTTAATTATATATAATACAAAATAGCCACCACATTGCAATAAATGGGATTATGTATATAAATTATAATGGATAAATTATTATCCAAAGACATTTACAAAAATTTATAGTTGCATGGTACCATAAAGAACACACCTTGGGTACAAGGACGTTAAGTATTGACTCCATGTATGGCCTGACGAGTCTCGGAGCTGAGTTAGCAAGAAGACCAAGTAGTCTAGTAGCTTGTTCTTTATTTCTACCTAGTCCCGAGTGTTTCAACTCAGTCAGCAGCTGCACTAACGTCATCCTCAGTGAAGGTTTGACGTACGCTGGATTCATGGAGCTCAGTCTACCCACAAGACACATAGCCAGCTCTCTGATCTCAAACACCTCGTCATTCATTGCTACAAACAATGCACTCAAGTTCTCAGCCTGGGCCAAGTGCATGTCAAATGCTTCATCCAGAGATTCAAGTACACAGAAACGTACATCGGCATCTGAAAATTGCATAAATCAAATAATTCATTTAGTCTTAATTTTTTTATAAATCTCAGTAATATATAATATAAAATGTAGTTATGTGGGACAGATCAATAAATCTAACGGTGCCTTACCTGTATCAGTGATACCAACGACAAGTAATTTGCCGAGAACATCAGCAACAGTGGTCTCTAATGCTGTCATGTGAGGACCTTCCAAGGCAAGACACAAAAGTCGGCAGCAAGTTCTCACTGCCTCCAGTCTCACCTGCTGAGTCTCACTAGTCAAGTAATGGTCAGCACATCTTCTTACAAACTGCAGCAGTGAGTGACCTGCAAAGTACAATTGTAATTATAAGTCACATTCCTTTCTTCTCATGTACCGGTACTGCAAATGTTCCCTTGCACATTTTATTATTATTATTATTATTTTTTATTATTATTAGCTTTTTTAACAGTGTGTATTTTAATAACTCTTACTCTAATATTAAAAAAAAAAATTTAATAATAATAAAATTGTCTTGGCACTGTCAATTAGCACGGAAAAAAACCTATTTCTTTCTTTAATAATTTACATTATTTATTTATTTCACAAGTTTTTATTTTTGAGAACTGTCCCTAATTTAACAACTTATAGCAATAGTACCATCAAAGTTTGAGGTTCCTAGTGTCCTGAGAGCCAACACTGTGGCTTGCACGTCATTCTGGTCGACAATTCCAGTGGGTGGCGGTGAGTGTGACATGTGGCGGGGTAAACTAGCATGTCTGAGTGGTGCCTGCATTAGGACAAGTGATAACATGCGCAGTAATCCCTCAGAAATCTCCTTGCGCAAGGCAGGTATGGCAGCAGAAAGCTCTCGAAGAGCAGTTGTCAATGTAGAGCTCAATCCTGTAGCTAGCATTGGCTCCAGTAGCTCTCGTACCTTTTACATAAGACATATTAGAAACTTGTTAAACATAAATACTTTATCCAGAAAAATTATAAAATTATAATAATATAATTAGGGATGAATTTATAAATGCAATATTTATTAAATAGCTAGAGAAAGTCTTGCAAATAAGCATTCACATGTGTACAAATTTGTAACTGTATATCCCTATTCGTTCAACTTTACCACTGACCAACTTCTGGTTAACTGTTAAACTCAAGTACTGAACCTACCTCTTACAATGTTAAATGAATGGGCATCTTAAATAAATATGACTATGTATATGAGATGTTACCTCACTCTCCAGACTTTTCTTGACAGCTACCCCCAGGAATGTGATGCATACAAGCACAGCAGGCTCAGGAACTACGCCTCGTCTTTTATTTGGAGTCTCCTGCAAATCAAAAACACATCATGACAAAGTGAGTTGAGCAAATAAATTATTAGCACTTAACCTAATTTGAATTCCATGTATATTTTTATTATAAGAATTACATTGGAAAATTGTCGGGAATATGTGAATAGTTAAATATTCAAGCTTGGTCAAGTGTACAGTATTGGCAAATAATAATAATAATGCATGAAAAAGTATCTTGAAGTACTGTAACTTTAAGAAGTAGTACTCACTTTAGAGGGTAAAGATGCTTTGATGACCTCCATAATCTTGGGTAGGTAAGGTCTGATATCCTCCTCCACGGCCACAGCAAGTAAGCCGATCGTGGTAAAGGCTAAGGCTCGATCTTTGTCCCTTGCACGTAAACAGCCAAGCAAGTGTGCCATGGACATTGCTAGGTGGCTGAAAATATCAATAAATCATAAATTAGCTTTCAGGGTTAAAATGAAACATATTTTTAATTTGTATTAGTATTACTTGGCATATTAAGGATTTTTTTTTTTTTGTGCTTGCTATTGAATTAGCTTAGATTAACCTCAGATGTGGCAGAATTTTTTTTTTTTTTTTTTTTTTTTAATTTTTCAGCATGTGGGAAAAAATAACATTGGAAACATAGGACATCATATATGCTCACTTTTTTTTTTTTTTTTTTTTTTTTCTTCTTCCCCACATAACCTATGTGCAAATCAATTTGAAATTTGGTACACATGCTACTGAAGGCAATACAAACTTATGCTGAAAATTAAAAAAAAAAAAAAAAAAAAAAAAGGTCGAGTCAAAAAAAAAAAATAATAATAATAAAAGTTTTGGCACGTCTGAGGTTAACTTTTAATAATGTTTTAAGCATTTAAATGTTTTTAAAGTATCATACAAGTAACAAAAAGTTTGATTTGTAAGTTCCACATATGGACTAATTGACATAACATTTATTGTAAAATACAATTTGGATGCATATGCTTACTCTTTGACAAACTTGTCTTTACTGAATGCTGCCAGTCGAGGCAGCATATTGAGCAAAGCTGCTTGAATATGAGAAGATCGTGATGCTCTGTGACTCAGGGCCTCACGACATATGCTATCTAGATGCTCTGCCATCAACTGTCTGCATGCTGCGCTCTCACTCAAGCCCTGCCTTGTGCCTGCAGGTGTGGCACATGATGGTAGAGTCTTGCTTTGTGACTTGATCACCATAGGAGAGCGTAGCCGTGGTGTCAAACCTAGGTCCTAGAACACAATATCGTAAATATATTTGAGTTTACATTATTTATCTCAATGCAACAAAGTGGTCAGGTACAGGATTGTCACAAATATTGTTGTTTACAATACAGCAATATTTGGTACAGCTCTGGATAAAAGTTTCCAAACGATTTGTATATCAAGTCTTCCGGATAGAAATGTCGTTGTAGAGTTTTTTTGTGATGCAACCTTGAATCTTACCTGTTCTTTTCATAGAGCTCATAGTCGCATGGCAAAAAAACTCTATTACGACATTTCTATTCGGAAGAACTGATATGCAAACAGCAACCACACTATGCTATCTTTATGAGAAAACACAGCGGCTGCCTCTGCCCCGATTGTTTGTCCAAAGCTGTATATGTATCCAAAATAAATATAAACTTTTATTATTAGAACAGTAATTATCTCTCTCTCTCTCTCTCTCTCTCTCTCTCTCTCTCTCTCTCTCTCTCTCTCTTTTTTTTTTTTTTTTAATGCCTCTCATTTATTGATACCATCCATACTACATAATACTACTGTTACCTCCAACAGAATTATGGATTATTGTTGTGTAAAATCATTACCATTAATTAACCATGCTTGCTTTCACACACCCACAGGTATACTGTAATTATGTGTCAAACTCAAATTTTAAAAATATTTTGTTACAGTAGATAAATTTCCACAGTGCTTAACTTTACATATCACATAGAGTACTCATGTTTCTTTTTATTTATTTAAAAAGTGTAAAATATTAGTACAGTTAACCGGGGTGAAATTGAAAGCGTGGGATGAAATTGAAAGCCAATCACAGACCCGCTTTCAAAGTGCTCTGTGTCTAGCAAGATAGGGAAAAGTGAAAGCTTGCATACGATTGGAGTTTCAATTTCACCCCGGTTGACTGTAAAATATTTTAACTCATTGTTCTGTATTTAAGATGAGTATTTTCCTACATCTACAATACTGTAGCTCAATTATTACGTAACATCTTACCTGGCTGGTTACTGGGGCAGGTTTAAATTGAAGACGCGATTTTAGTCCCTCATATTTACGCTCCCACTCAGTGTTGCCACATCTCAGCAGTTCATTGATCACTAACAACGAGCCATGAATACGATCATCTCGACTAAAGCCGCGTTCTCTTGCTGAGGGTTCCTCAAATCCAATCATGGCTTCATCGTAACACTGCTTGTACCTGTAAACATAAATCTCAGTGATTAGAAGATACAGTATTTTAATTTGTATCAGGGTCGTGATAATTGAAAATCATAATCAACAATCAAATAATAACAATAAATAATGATGATGAAAAGAAATGATAATCTATTTATGTGTTTCAATTTAAGGAAAAAACCATCGGGGTTAGGATCAATATTAAAGAAAAGGATAGAATAACCAGCAAGGGCCTTACATATCGCATATTTGATTTTTCATTAATATTTAGCCCTATAATATATAATAATGATACTTAACACGCATTTTAAAAACAATGGTAGCAAAATAACATTGCATTTTAAAAATAATACCTAATAAATCTATATTCAAGAAGATAAAAATTAAGAAAAATAAATCATCAGTTAGATAGAAAGACATTAGATATGATAGAATTTAAAGGTAAGGATGAAGAAACAAACAAGAGCCTTGCCATATTAAAAAGATATCCTTTAGTTCAGTGAAAATCTCGCTGATACACAGATAATAATAATAAATGTATTGGTAGTGTTCGGCACTACTCTCCAAGTTTGAAAAGGCTGACAAAGCAACACAGATATACTCTATTTCTCTTAGAGTATTGTGCTGTACTTATAATCATTTCTGAGCTACCAAGATTTTTCACTAAACTATATGACATCGTTTCACAATAGTAAGGCGCCCTTGCTGATTTCCTCTAGCCTTTCCTTTTAATTTTATCATATATTTAAATAGACAACATAACAAATAGCTCAGAAATGAACAGCGACAGATTAAACTGCTATGCAGTCATGGCGGTTGCTCTTGCGAGCTATATACCTCTATGTAGAGGGCAGTTTTACGCAGTGCCTATTTTACACGGGAATAACTGAATAAGTAACTGAATCAATATAAATATTTAGTAACTGTGCCATCAAGATCTTCACCTTGCTACGGACTTTATCATGGTGAGGCGCTTCTTGGTTTTTCTACTCTTTCCTTTGATAATATATTCAAACTGAAATGGTTTTATATTTCTAATCATGTCTAATAGGTCTATGTTTGCACTTTTTTTTTAACATTTATTACAGAAGTACGAACCACTCACCAGGTTGGTTTTTGAGACTGTTTTGCAGTTTCTCTCTGAGCAGTGACAAAGAGAGCAGCTCGCAGTGCTTCCACTGCACCCTCTCTAATCATTGGCTTGGGATCTCGTACTGCATGGAATATAAGGTCAAAAAACTGCTGAACTTGTTGGTAGAAATACGTTGGCATCGAAACTGCTAGCTCTCTCAACACCAACACCTGTAATTGTCATTAATATCTTTCATTAGTACATTCTAGTCCCAAACAAGATTGTTTCTTGCAAATATGTAATACTGTCAGCTTAGAATGCAAGAGTCGTAAAGCTCAAAAATTTTGATACAATTTTGACCCTTATTTCTTCTTTTAATAAAGCTTAAAATCACATCAAACATTTTTGAATACAGTAGGCCTATACAACTTTTACACTCTCAGCCAACATTATTATTATTATTATTATTTTTTTTTTTTTTATGTACAGCTTTAGCCAAAAGTTCCCAAGCGGGGCAGCGGCGGCTGCTGTGTTTTCTCATAAAGATAGCATAGTGTGGTTGCGGGTTGCCTGTACAAATTGTTCAGGAACTTTTGTGCATAAAAATACATATTTAAGCTCGCTCTAAAAAAAAGGAACACAATAAGCCAAAATATATTGTTTTATTTTATGTTAATAGAACAATGGAGGTTATCGGTTTAAAAAATTCTTAAAAAATTTCTATGGCTTAAAACACGTAAAAGCATGTCTTGTATTTCTCATTTAAAATTCTCCAAAATCGTTGGAGTAGTTTTCTCAAAAATCGCAAAAAACGTATTTTTCCCCATAAGCGTAATGCTAAATTAGGGGACCCTTAGCTTTCCCCGCAGCACCCCGCGCGCTAAACCGATAAGCTCCATTATGAATGTACAAAGAAAAGGTGTCAATGCACAATCTTGGTATGGTACCGTATGGTTAATACATTTTCCCATTAAGCATGATTATTATTTTTAATTACTGTAATGCCCTACAACTTACTTAATTTCTCTCAAAAATATTCAATATTTCAGAATGACAAATGTTACGATTAAAAAAAAAAGTATGCAGTTAAACTCACGGCAGCATGACGTTTTCCTTCGTTTCTATCACCTCCAAGCCACTCAAAGGCACGTTTCATCTCAAACTCAAAGTACTCAGTAGTGCAAGTGCCTGAGACTAATGCCACCTGCCCCATTGCCTTGACTGCAAGCTCCATCACACCAACATCGGCACATGGTACCAGGTTACGTAAGTAGTTGGCAAATCTACTGATACGAGTGTTGATCTTGCCAACGTCGGCACCAATCAGGCAAACTGAAACATGAATCAACCAGTTATGCACACGTAACTCTCAATGCTTTGGTGTCACTTAAAAATAAAGTATTTTGTTAAGGTACTGTACACGCAATATGGTAAAATATCAATGGAATTATATTAAAAAAAAGTTATATTAAAAAAGAAAATTATAACTGGGAAATATATTAGTATGTGTAGACTTTGTTTGGTCGTTTACGCTAGAGTACAGTAGTCTAGTTTACGCATAATATGCCAGACTTCACAAACACATACACAATTAGTATGATGTATCATATCCAAATATGCATTGTATGTAAGGCACTTACCTATAGCTAAAATTCCTCCTTTTTTCTCATTGATATCTGTACTTGTAACCATTTCTAAGATGTGTTTATTGATCTCGTCCATAAATGAGTTCCAGTCTTCCACTGATACTTCTCGAAGCTCTGTCATTACCTGTAAATAAAATATATTACGTGACAATAACTGGCACATATAATAAATTATATGATGTTGTGATGAGAAATAACAAGTGTGAGAGACTTACATAATGATAGAGATCTCTTGCAGCCTTTGCGCGGGTGTCAGGATTCCTAGCCTTCAACCCCTGAACAAACTGCTGCATCAGTGGAGACGACATCTGAAAATTTAACATCCATATTTAATATGTATGTACATACATACATACATAACATCTAAATGCACACAAATATAATTATGTATGCTGTACATTTGGCGACTGTGAAAGCTTGTATACCGACCCATTGATTAAACAAGGCTCTCATACATAATTTAAAAAAGTGTACATATAGGCTTATATAATACATAATGCAGATTATTTAAAAATCTATCCCAAAAATTTCCAGATCATATAGAGGATATAAAGTAATAAATATTATAATTAATTATTGATAAAAAATTTATATATGTTAGGAGCAAAAATTATGTACATAATTATAATTAAAGGGCTTAAAAATCTTTGTACATACTGGTATGTACGGTTGAGTTTAGGCATGCAATAACAAAATTAATAAAACAAGTAGGTATTTGTGATACTTGATTTTTCATTGAATAAATACCTTGTATGAAGATATGTTAATAAGTAAATTGAATAAAAGAATTCTTAATTATGACGCAGTTTGCTGCGGCATTTTATAGGATTGATTATATCAACTCTTGAACTCCGACCAGACTCCGACTCTGCTCCGACTGACTCCGTTTCGTTTTGTTGATCTATGCAGTGTTGTAGTCGATCGCCCTTTTTTCGATCCGATCACGATCCGATCAATTGAGATGTAGCTCGATCCGATCTCGATCACGATCTTCAAAACTCGAGACTATCCGATCACAATCCGATCTGATCGACTATCATTTGATCGAAAATTTTCGATCGTTTTCAATAATAAATGTAGGTATGTAAGAACTTGTAAATTATAATAATTATGAAAAAAAAAAAAAGAAGAGGAAATTATACTGTAATAATACATTATACTTAACAATATTTTTATATTCATATTTCCGTGCAATTTTTTTTAATAAATAAATGTGTTACATAATTGTTAGTTCTTACCTTTAGATGTTTTATTAGATTTGCTGCAACAGATTTCAAGGCTATACGACGTTATTCGGTTTATTTTTGCACGATAAATACAAACACTGAATACGAAGCTCTTTCCTACTTTTATCTTTTTTAGGAGCTCCAGTTACGTGATAAAATTCTTTTAAGCTATTATTTCGCGAAAAAAATTTTTCACCCAAATTATCCTTTAATTTATATTATAAATTATAATATATTAACGTTTATGAATATGTAAAAATAAATAAAAAATACACTTTTGCCTGCTTTCTTATCTCGTGACACCTGCGAGAACGTACAGACCAAATGACTGGTGTCTGGATGGAGATCCAAAAAATTATCCTATGTACAGTACTGTGTGTCTTCATCCCCTCTAATCAAAGCAACCCCCTCGTGTTTATTTCAGAAAAACTTTCTCCTCACCGCGGTTTTTAATACATCAAAATTTCGTGGAAAAAATCATTAATGTAAAAAGCACTTAAAATTTTTCGATTGGTTATAAAGTCACCTCTAAAACTCATACAAGAAATGTATTGTGTTAAAATAAAATTGACAATCTTTCAATGCAGAAAAAAATTCTGTTACTTGAATATACGAACAAAATAATACGTCAAGAATTCATTTTAAACAAAACTTATTTACCGCCTTTAATGTCATGTCAAAAAAAAAAAAAAAAAAAAAAAAAAAATCTTTGGTGACATAGACACAATTGATAGAATAATTTCTTTCCTAGAAAGTCTAGAAGCTTATATAGCTCAGAGTCAGGTATTTGCTATTTTTTTTTTATTTCTTTCATTTTTGCTTTCTTTGTTTTGTTTTGCGATACCTTTTAGCTAAAGTAGATAACATCTCAATATCTACCTAGCAGCTGCTAGCAGAGTACTGCCTGTACTGTACTTTTAAATTCTTTTCTATTTTGGACTTTGACTTTTTGCTTTATTATAATGAATAAAAAAAAGGAAAAAAAAAAAGAAAAAAAAAAAAAAAAGAAGAAGACAAAAAGAAAGAAAAAAAATACCTATATGGAATTGTAAAAACTAAAGTATGAAACATGATGATCGGATCGAAAAAACGTTCGATCACAGCCCTAAATGTGATCGAAATCCGATCACGATCATTTTTTTATAAAATGGGTCGATCCGATCACGATCCGATCAAATGATCGTGATCGGATCGTGATCGGATCGAAATTTGATCGATCGACTACAACACTGGATCTATGAAACAATCATAATAAGTTAAAAATGAGGTAATACAAAATTAAAACAGTTCCTATATTTATAAAAGTCTTGTGTGGTTGCAAGATAAGAATATGCAATAACTTAATTAGCCAGTTTTATGATAAGAGAAAATATATCAAATATTTACTGAATCATTTTTGAAGTATCTTGAATCCTGAGTTGTTTGTGTTACCTGTTTTATCTACTATACAGAAACGTTATGAAACAGTAAATTAAGTTTAACTTTTTATACCATCCATTTACAACTGGGGGCGTAGCTCAGATGGTAGAGCGCTCGCTTAGCATGCGAGAGGTACCGGGATCGATACCCGGCGCCTCCACAAATATTTTTTTCTTAAATGTTGCTGAACCTTTTTCAATTCCATGAAATTTTCAAAACAAAATTACATAATTTTAATTTTGTGTAATTTCTAATTTTTTTTATGTAAAAAAATATTTATTGTTTACGTTTACAAACTACACAGCTGAAGGCTGAAGTTGAAGGCCACGCCCACTGCGCCATGTGCTGCTGACACTAAATTTCTTTCAAGAGTAAATTTGACAATATTAGTCTAAATTCAGTGCTACTCTTATTCATCTTTGTCTTGACAAATGTGTAACTCAAATGCAGACGATGGAGCTAATTATTTAGAACCAAAACCCAGCTTTTTGCAGTAAGTATTCGAGTTTCATCATGCATATATATACACAACATTTATTTTTTGCCCATCCCCATGATGGATGAGACAAAAAGTTGACAAGAAGTTTTAATCAATATCATATCTTAATGATTTCAGAGCTGGAACTAAATGCAGAAAGTGTCAAGAACATCGAGCACAGGTTGTTTTGCAGATTCGTGATGCTTATTGCAGGTACGGATGCGGGAATCACCCAAGTACAGTATTATTATGTATAGTACATAGTTAAATAATGTGTAATCTGTATACTGAATTACAGAGACTGTTTCCTGGCCTTGGTTTCCCACAAGTTCCGTGGTCTACTTGGACGTACTCGTGTATTACATGGGGGTACAGAGAGACCCGTACTGCTTGCATTCTCAGGCAGTGCTAGCAGCCTTGCATTGTTGCATCTTGTACAAGATGCTACATCACCAGAACTAGGACATCGACGGCTCATGGCAAAACCAAGTGTTCTCTATATAGACGGTAAGAAAACTTAATCTGTATCATCATTTGCACCACAGTAGATGATAGAATAGTCCAGTAGTCCATCTCCTATAGCGGGAATGTCCGATCGGTTCCGCACGCCAATTGCGACTGTGCAAGTCGCAGGTACTAGATGACCATCATTTGAAGTAACGTTAAACGTCTAGTACCTGCGACTTGCACAGTCGCAATTGGCGCGCGGAACCGATCTGACATTCCCGCTATAGGAGATGGACTATATCATCTACTGTGCATTTGCACCAAACATTTTAAAATATAAAAAAGGGACCTCTTTGGGGTAAAATAATATATTATTTTGTTTCTCCTAAATTTCTTATCAGATTATAAATTATTTTAATATTCCTGCAGAGGGTGCTGTGCTAGGCCTAGATACCACATCAAGAGAGCAGCAATGCTCAGCAATCCTCTCGCAGGTTCAAGATACGAAGATGCCAGCTTACGTTTTACCTCTCACACTCGGAGACGTTGAACCTAAGGAGCTGTCAAGCTCGGGAGGCAATGTGGATTGTAAATCAGACTCACAGATCCACCAGCTGTTCTCCTCTCTGCCTGACTTAAGCAGCAAACTGGATATGCTGCAGAGATTAAGGTGAATATAAACACAATATTTCATTCAGTTATAGTTTTTTTTTTTTTTTTTTTTTTACGTACAGCATATACAAATTAAAGAATGAAATAGAAATATCAGCAAGCAGCAGTAGAAGTTCTATGGAGAGGTCATGAAGGTCTCACGTGGCACAGAGTTAGTTGTAATGTTTAGGTATATAACTGATTTGTAAATTAATAAAATGTGTAGTCTCTGATTTATATATACCCGAGTAGAACGCTAAGTATGACATTTCTATGATTTTTCAATGAAATTTCAATGAAATGTCCCATAACGATGACACAACTGCGATTTAATGAAGACAAAGTATGACAAAGTCACAAAAATAATTTTTTTAAAATGTCTAACAATGAAATTTCGATGACAAAAAGACGACATAACGACGACATGAAATTTTTTGTTTTTACAAAAATGAAATAAGTATGACAGCAAAAAATTATTGATGAAATAACGATGGCAGTTTTATTTTTCAAAAACCTAAATGCGACACAACGACGACAACGATTAAAATTCAATATGTATGAAATAACGATGACACGAAGAAATAATAATTTAAATTATTATTTCTCCGTGTCATCGTTATTTCATACATATTGAATTTTAATCGTTGTCATCGTTGTGTCGCATTTAGGTTTTTGAAAAATAAAACTGCCATCGTTATTTCATCAATAATTTTTTGCTGTCATACTTATTTCATTTTTGTAAAAACAAAAAATTTCATGTCGTCGTTATGTCGTCTTTAAGTCATCTAATTTTCGGTTTTAGCTGGTAGATTGATAGAAAAATATCATATTATATATATAATTAAATAATTAATCTATATTAATATAACGTGTTTGATTAAAATTACTACTGACATAATTATATATAGATTTTTTTTCCTATGTGCAAAAATGCATGCTAACGGTTTCGGAGTGTGTATTTTTCAATATTGTAAAAAAAAAATAATTATTTTATATTATATTAGTTATTAATGTAATGAAATTTAATATTTTACTAAAAATTATGCCAATCTAAATCAGCTTTAAATATAGTCAATGTGCTTATTATTAACTCTATAAGCGTAACAAAAATTGTTAAATTGATTGAATTTTTATTGTTATATATTTCTTAACACGCGTACGATAAGGCAAATTAATTGCAAGCATTAAAAGAAAATTTAAAAAAATATATTATAAATATGTTTCAAACAATTCAAAATTTAGTATTGCATAAATATATGGAAAGTAATAATTTAGTGCCAAAACTGACAATTATTATAATCACTTATATAGCTTTTTTTTAATGCATAAAATAATGCATAAAAAATATTATTAAATATTGCAAATACATTGTTGCGTTTAATTAATATTCAATACAAGCAATATATTTGATAAATACATATTATGATTAGAATCCTGTACAAAATCTTTGTGGTAGTGCAATGTAATATAGTAGCTTTTTCCGGTGACTCTCAGACTTGAATAAAAAAATTCAAAGTCAAGAATTAATACCTATTTTTTCGTTTGTTTCGGAGGTTTTGATACTTTTTAGGGCAGGTAATAAAAGTTTTAATTATTTATAAAATATTTAATTTACTACAAAAATGACGATTTATTGTGTTTTCTGACTTAGAGTTGTATAAAAGTATTCACTTGATTACAAATTAATTAAGAAATCTGCAAAACAAGTTTCAAGTGAGACTTAAAAAATGCTGGGTTACTGAGTTTGGAAAGCTTTTTTATATAATATAATGCGAGCTACTCGAACACGAAAGAAGAAAACTCCAACCCCGTAAATAAAATTTCATGTTAGGCAGGTAGCATTTGGTATATAGGCACTAGATTTTATTAACAGGCAGGTCTCCGAGGTGGTCGCGCGGTGTACTTTGAAAGTTTGTCGTCGATATTTCATATTTTTACATTATTAAAATTATCCTGAAAATTTTTGTCATCTTTATTTCATACATATGTCATTGAAATTTCATCGATAATTTCTAGTAGTATAATTTTGTCGTCATTATTTCTCATTTATGTCATCGTTGTGTCATACTTATGTCATCGTTGTTTCATACTTATGTCATCGTTGTTTCATACTTATGTCATTGAAATTTCGTCGAAAATATTTTGCTCATTTTGCTAATATTTCTATTTTTTAACTCCATATAAATAACATGGGGCTAACGATGAAATAACGATGAAATGGGACACGTTTCATCGTTATTTCATCTTTGTGTCGCATTTATTTGTCATTCTTATTTCATCGTTGTGTCATCGTTAAAATTTTACTCGGGTAGTAAATAGTTAATTGGGACTTGGGATCAAATGTTCCAATGTAGACGAGGGCTAGATTTTTGCACTTTTTTATGTTTTTTAAACATATATCAGGCCTAATGGCCTATATATTTTAAATACAATAGAAATAAATTTGATACAAAAACGCCATGGTTGGTATATAAATTAAAAAAAAAATTGTATCAATAATAGAAATATCTTTAACTACTGTAGTTAAAATCATTTATTTAGCTATTTCTTAATTGATTCTGGTGTAATTCAATACATGATATAAGGTGATTTTATAGTTTCTCTCTGAGTCTGTAAGGACTGATGAAGGCATAACACACTCCATCCCTCTTGGAGTTTATTGCTGAAATATTTCCAATGTGTTAGTTTTTTTTTTATATCTGTGCTAGCAAGATTTTCACCGAACTATGGGACTCTCTTCACTATGTTGGCCCTTGCTGGTTTCTCCTATCCTTTTCTTTCCAATTTATCATACCTTACCGCGATGGTTTACTTTCCTTAACATATCTTAAGGTGCTAAAGAAAAGTTTATAAACATTGGTAAACTTTGTTTTGGTCAGGTGTCGAGTACTGGCAGCTGCAGCTCGTAAGCTAGATATCGACTCTGTAATGCTGGCTGACAATGCAACCTCCCTGGCTTCAGCAATTCTTGTCACAATCTCTTTAGGACGTGGAGCACATGTACCTTATGAAACAGTAAGTGTCCTACAGATATGTTTTATTGTTTTCTAAATTTATAATTACAAAATTTATAGTATATGTATCGTTTTAGAATTTGTACAATTACTCTGTATCAAAATTTAATTGATGATGCAGGTTCAATTTCTAAACACTTAAATAAAAATGCCTTAAATTGAAAACTTAGATATTCATTCAGCTACTTTAAAAAAATTCTGGAGTATCTTGTAACATCCACTTCTGTAAAAAAAAAAAAAAAAAAAAAAAAAAAAAAAAAAAAAAAAAAGTAAATGTATGGGTAATTTATTATTGTTTTTTTTTTTTATTATTTGTTTATTTTAATCAGTAATCTGCATACTCACATTTGTAGGGTTTCTTGGATACACGAGAATCTGGAGTTCGATTTATACGTCCCCTCAAAGAGCTGAGCAGCAAGGAAATCGCCTTCTTTGTTAGATTTAGAAACTTGGATACAGCTTTCATTCCCAGCTTACTAACTGAGGTAAGCCTGATCTGAGTTACTTATATTTAAATTATTGTGTTTTAATTTATTGTATTCAACTAAAAAAAAAAAAAAAAAAAAAAAATGAGCTCACTCTGTAACGTGTATACTCTGGATTCTTTCTCTACTTATGAAAACAATGAACATTTTAAAAAATCCATATTTTTTATATTGCAGACGAAGATAGATGGGAGTATTCAGCGACTGACAGAAGATTTTGTGGTGAGTCTACAAAGCCAGTTCCCGTCAACAGTGCCTACAATCTCTCGTACTGGAGACAAGCTGCAGGTGGAGAGTGTTGAAGCAACATGTGCACTCTGCCTGGCACCATTGGACACTGCACCTCGTGAGTGTAGTGCCATGGACGCCACGCAGTTCTCCAAGTCTCTGTCCACCCCTCAACGTGACTGTGATGTAACATGTAATAAATCCTGCGCCTGTTCAGGAACTAAAGACAGTAAACCTCTGCAAGTTGACGACATACTCCCAGCTTTGTGTTATGCTTGTAGGATGCTTACTTCAAAATTGGTAAGTACTTTTTATTTTTATTATTATCCTTTTATTGTAATATATAGGAAAAAACCATCGCGGTTGGTATTAATTACGTTTAAAAAAATAAATAGAAAATAGTTGGTAGAGATTAGAGCACGTTGAATTGAAAATTAATAAAACGTGAAAATTCTCTAATTTAAATAGTAAATTGGGACTAGGGATGCAAATTATTCTAGCTTGCGCTAGATAAAAATAGACGTTAAAAGGGATGAGGGGTCTAAGGCCAAGAGTAAGTCTGATGCTGTTTTATAATGTTGTGCCTTTGATGTAATGTGAGAACGTGAGATGTTAGGTATATCGTATTTTACATTGACACTATACCCCTCATCCCTTTTAACGTCTATTTTTATCTAGCGCAAGCTAGAATAATTTGCATCCCTAGTCCCAATTTACTATTTAAATTAGAGAATTTTCGCGTTTTATTAATTTTCAATTCAACGTGCTCTAATCTCTACCAACTATTTTCTAATTATTTTTTTAAACGTAATTAATTATCCTTTTATTGATTGATTTTTCACTTTTTCATACTCCCAATAACAAAGTTAAAAAAAATAGTTTATTCGGTGAGAGTTTGACTTTTTAGTACTGTATTATATTGTATTGCTTTTTTTTTTTTTTTTTTTTTTTTTTTTTTTTTTTTTTTGCCTGTTTTTTTATTTAATTTTTTAAAATAATGTGTATGTTTAGCTCTCATTAGTGACATTCTGTACCATGATACTCAATGGCAGTAATGGCAGGCAATTTTTCAGACCACATTTTCTATTACAATTCTTATTTGGTGTTTCATTTTGATTCACAGAATTCCGTTGATCTACTTCCAAGTAGTACATTGGCTGCAATCAAAGAGAGAATCTCTTTTCAACAAATGAAAAATCAAATCCAAGACTTCTTACTTGATGATTAAAATAAAAGTAAACCAATATCCAACATTTTATTCTGTTGCATTCAATTAATAAATTTTATATCTTGTAAAATTTGTATTTTCTTTTATACTCTGTAGAAATCATGTTATAAAAGCTTTTTTTTTATTATTATTATTATTTTTTTTTTAATATTTACACATGTTTTAAAGAACATTTGGACAGAACTAGACCGTATTATACACACAATATAATGAAATAATTAGCATTCATAAAAAGCATTTCCTTAGACTTGATCCTGCCGTGGTCCCAATTTTTTCCAATCTGTGTTTTTCTATATAATATTTTTATAATCAATCATCGTATGCGTAGTCGATTTTTCCTAGTTAAGTACGTAATTTTAATTTTTAATTTTAAAAGCTTTTTATGAAGTGGATCTCTTTTCTTTTGCGTAAAAAATACATAAATATTATAAATTATTATAATTGCTTTTATTTTGTATAAAAATGTCAGTACATAAAAAATTTGACTGTTACTATCAGTGTATCATGACATATGCTTTAATTAATTTTTTTTATTTTTAATCGATAAAATAAAGGAACAAAAGTAAGTTAATCAAAACACGATATATAATGGTACATTTTATATTACGCAATAATCGTTTTAAATAATGCCTAAATATATAAAACAATGTTTTCTAATGCCATGATTACCAACAGTACCAGCAGAACCAATCAGTCGAAAAAAAACTCCTATATAATATAATTGATTTATTAAAGTATAATAATAAATAGTTTTTTTTTTTTTTCATAATGGACTCCTGATGTTGAATTTTGTTTTAACACTTATCGTCGCACTATATTTTTTGAACAGTTATTTTTATAGTAAATTATTATAATTACAGTATTTTGTAGTCAATATTATGAAAAAAAAAAACTGTCCTTTTCTATTAATAAAAACCAAAGGCAACATGTTTTTAATAATGATTTTTTATGTTTGGCATTGCATTTTTTTTTTTTTATTATTATTATATTTTTTATTATTGTGTTATTTTTTTTTTTTTTCAGAATCTTTATTATTGTGTGTGTTTATTTGCAAGGAAATTGTAAAAATATATAATCAAGGTCTCTTTGTCCCTTATCTAATAATTATAACTTCCTATTGATGTAACCTTTAATTTCCTGTCTAAATTATTAAAAAAATCATTGCCTCGATCTATCATGTCCACAATCAAATCTAGCCACTGTGAATGCAGAGCTAAATAACATGGACATCAAAGTCGCAGTAAGAATTTTCTTTATAAAATTTTTAAAAAATAATATTATAGAGCATTCGCTTGAAATTTACTTGATAGTTTACAGTATAATACATGTTACACATTAAATATTTTTTTTTATCTGGATAATTATTTTTTGTAATTATTAAGCGTTGTATTATTAAGTATTTGCGTAATTTTTTTTGACATTTTATAATTTATTTTATTAATCAAATAAAAAGTTTTTACTTCCAATATCAAACTGCAGTTGTATATAAATTATTATAACGAAAGAATTATTTAATCTGTAATATATAAAATATTAATGACAAAAATTATTTACATATTATTACTCCTTATATTTACAGTTGGCTTTAAGCATTCTCGTTATCAATTCTGTTGCTCAAGCTGGTGCCACAAAACTCCAAAATAAAACGCGATCTCTTATCACTAAACAAAAATTAGAAACTAAAAATCTCCCATCAGTTGCAAAAAATTTTCCAAAAACTTCAATTGTAAAAAAATCGGAGAACGCGAAAAAGAAGAAACAAACTATTGACTCAGAAATTAACTCACAAGATAAAAATGAGAGTATAATTGCAAACATAGAAAGTGCAAAAATCATTGAGGATATTGAAATTAATTCAAATAAATCAGAAATTGGAATTGAAACTTACGGTTCAAAAAGTCGACGCAAAATCATTTCACGAGGAAGTGGCAATAAAGTTAAATCTAGTGCTCAGAAAATAGTTTCTAAATTAGAAAATAAACAGAAAGTTACTGCTCAGTCAAAGAAACAAAAGGGTGGTGTGGCAGGTACAAAAACTCGGCAGCTGGGTAATCTTGTAAAAGTAAGCAGTTCTAACAACCTACCAGGGATGCTACAAGTCAATGTACCAAATCACGTGAAGAATCTTCAAATCAAGTTAGTTCGTCCTGGAGGTCCAAAGTTTATCTCGTTGTACTCAGATCCCTCATATTCATACTCGTACCCTGATGATTCTGAATATGCTAATGACTTTAATTCACCTTTAGACCAGACCACCAAGGAAACTACAACCGTTACGACCCCTGCGGAAGAAGAGACAGATGAAGCGGAGTAATGAGTGATTGGGACAGTATTAAAAAGTTAATATCCATATTTGACTTTTTTTTGCAAAGATATGCAAACACAAAGTTTAATAAATTTCTTTTCATATGTTTGTTTTTTCAATGGTTACAATTTAGGTTATTTGGAATTGGTATAATTTATGTTATTTATTCATTTATTTTAAGTTTTTCACAATTTTTATACTTTAATGCTTTTTTAAATTTCTCTTTTGACTTTTGAGTGTAACACGCATAAGCATATAAGCACGTATAAGCATTTCAAGCATACAGTATCAGCTTTATTATTATTTTTTAGTGTCATAATTTTACTTAATAGTTTTAATTAATTACATATTTTAAATAACAAAATTACACATTAAAGAAATCAAATATTCGTGATATTTTCAACGATTTGTAAAATATTACTTTTTTAACTATAGTTAACATTATGAACTAAATTAATTTAAAAATGTACGTGTGTTAAAAATCTGTTATGGGTCATGGGTCTGTTATTATATATCATACAGTATATAATCATCTTATGGTTTACTGAGGAATAATTTATTAAAACTTAAAATGATGAAAGTCTCGCTCAAAAAAGTTGAATAACACTTTTCATTTGGCATCGATTCAATAAAAGAATTTTTAAATATATTAAAAAAAGAATTTTATTATTATCTTTTTCCAATCATGGTATCAAAATATCACATCAAAAAATAACAACAATAAACTTGTAATATTATGTCTGATTTTAATAACATTTGAGAAATAGAGAGAACAGGAAATTTCAAGAAAAATTAATCAGTGTTTATGATTGGTGACATTACATTACATTTGGAACACGGAAAATAAAATCTACTTAAATTAAGCAAAAAGCTAGTATTAAAATGCTGTGTTTTGCAATAGAGACAGTCCTAACTGAGAATTAGTAGGGCGGTATGCTAGACCCGCTCCTACCTGCGCGCAGCATAGCATACCTGTCGGCCAGGAGAAATAGACTCAGGTGAGGTGGGCTTGCAAACTCACCCCTAGTATATTTGAGTTAGCACTAATATACTAAATTTTAGAATTGGACCGCAAAATGGCGTACATGAGATTTTTTTTAAATAATTCTGTGTATTAATTTAATTATTATAAAAAATAAACTTTGGTAATAATTTGAAATATTCAATGAAATGAATAATTCCCGCGGTGGATGTTCTTAGTTTATTATAATTGTATGCAAATATACTTTCATATAAATTACATAATTATAAATCATATCATAATTTGTTAGTAGCGGGGGACAGAGGACCATTTTTTTTTTCAATGCGTCGATCGGGTTTGGCTACCATAGGCCATATCGATGAATATATCAAATATATAATATACCATTGTGTTACTACATGACGACTCATTTTGCACCTTATTTGACTGTGCGATTACTTCATTTTTATTTTTTATGTAAAGTCGTCACTTATAATTCTATTTGCATGTTATACGCGGTAATTAAGACAGTTAAAGTATTTTTATAAATCTGATAGTTTAGAATTAATTACCTTCTTCATGGTCTCCTGAAAAATAGAGAAACGTGGCCATTTAAACGGAGATTGGCTGATTTTAGCAATGCTAGCTCCTAGTTCGCGGGAATACTAGATCGGCTCAGGCGGGTTAAGCACAGCTGCGCTGGCAGTCAGGTGCCGCTCCTCCTGGATCTCAGGTGACATAAAAACTATACTGACTATAACTGACGCTAGGTACCGCTCCCCCTAGATCGCAGGTGGTATAAAATCTAGTGCTAGGGTTTTGGCGTCACTTATGCTAGAGATGCAGAGGCTACTCAGATCTTGCACGCATGTACTAGGGCGCGGGCTTATTTGCGTTAGTATACTAATCTACTTAAATTTAGCACATATTTTTTTTCCGTGAATCAAAAGTTTAAAAAAAAAAAAAATTGATGAGCATTGAACATTCCATTCAAGGTTGCAACATTCTCAGACTTTTTTGTTTATTATATAATATAGGATTTATTTTAGGATCCGGCCATTTATAAAATTAAAATTTTGATTTAAAAGATTTTTAATGTAGATATTTTTTGCTGTTGCTTTATTATTTTTTAAAAATTTCCTGCAAAAGAGCTATAGACATTTTAAAGGCTTAATTCCCATTACAGAAAAATGTAGAGCCTTTTTAAAGTTGTAATGTTCATATTGTTTGTCTTTTATGCGTCGCTTAGAAGATAAAGAAGGGAAAGAAGTTCATATTAAACCTCGAAGAGGCTCAATCTTAAAAATAAATAAAAAAGAAATTGGACAAAGAAAAATCTAATGAATCTTTATAAATAAATCAAGGTGTCTAACGTATCAAATTATTTTTGAAAAAATTATTTTATCACATTTCAAAGATATTAATTAATTCTAGGAATAAGATTTTACTTTTCGGAAGTTGTTGCAGTTGTTCTTTTTGTCTGGTAATAATACCTTATTAATAAAACAAATGCCGTAAAGAAGATAAAGAAATGAGTTCCAAAGCCTACTTTATACATAATAAACTCTGGTTTTTGTGTTGGAGCTACAAACACAAAGATGAGACCTGCGACTAGTACGAGCCACTCTGCAAAGTTTGCGATTGCAAGTGACGCGAGGGTGTTGTGTGGATCTCGTCCAGGACTCCACGTTGTGTATTGGAAAACATGAAGTAGTGCTTCTAATGTAGCGAGAGGTGTAGTTCTTGTAGAGCCATTGTAACCCGCGTGACGAGAGCAGATGAGCCAGATAACCATGCTGACCCAGTGAGCGTAAGCAAGACAAAGGTTACCTAGTGGAGAAACTACGCACATACTCGAGTAGCCAAGTAGAAAGGATACTGGAATACACAAATAAAAGTATTAAATTATTAACATAACTTTTATTTTATTAATTATTTATTTTGATTACGCGTGTGATTATAGCAATAAAAAGAATACCCTATTATTATTTTAAATCAAAATAGTCATAAAATCTTTGTAAACTTTTGAATAAAAATATAACAGTATGCTTCATTAATAATATAATTCCATATAAGCAATATAAAAATAATCTAATCACGCTTTCCTGTCAATAATATTGTTAATTTAATATTTCCCACACTGAATTTTTGCTAAAAAAATCGTATTTGTATGAAATATTGCACACTTCTATATTATAGTGTAGTATAATATTATATTATATTTTAAAAAATATTTTATATTATGGTCTTTTTAAGCTTTGAATGTATTATAAAATATGTTTCTTTGCTTATATATATATAATTAAACAAAAATTGTGTGAACAAAAATTATGTGAATATTAAATCACACACAAAATAATCTAGTAGGGGGATTTTTATTTATGTTCATTATAAAATTAATGACACATTGAAGATGAAAGTAAAATAACTTTACCTCTACTAAATATGCCCATTAGTCCAAGACGTCGTTCTTTTAGGAACTTTTCTCGATCTCGTCTATCTTTATTCTCAATTTTCAAATACAATGCAGAAACAATAGAAAATGTTGAAGAAAATATAGACACTAGTTTGAATGCATTTGTCAAATTGATAGAAGATTGTAAATCTGAAAAAAAAAAAAAAAAAGAAAAACAGTTTATGTAATGCAAAATTATATAATAATATATTTTTAATCTAGTGTTTAATTTACCTCCGTCGAAGGTTGCCATGTCACGGAAGACAATGGACAGCTGGAAGATGAGCTGAGGTGCACTCTCAAAGCACGCAGAGATGTCCTGTAAGATGACTGCGTTGATCTCCTCGTTCTTGCATTGTTGCTCGAGCTGTGCAAGTGCGGCCTCGTCATCTTTAGCAAGATGTGTCTCGCGATGAAGCGTGAACTTCTTCCACTTACTGCACCATAAAGCAAACGTACGTTAATAATAATATGTAACTATTAATTGTGAGGGTTTGACAGCCCTATTTTACAAGAGAGAGAGATAGAGAGAATATTACATAAGCAAAAAAATTAACTCATAATTATAGTTGAAAATAATATAATATAAACAAAAAATAAAAAATAACTATAATAAAATCCTATAAATGAAATTTCTTGCAATCGTATTTTTTTCCTCGATGGATTAGAATAAGTTTCTTAATACTGTTTAACGTCATAATAATTTATTATAGACATTGCAAAGTATTATTGATTATTTTAACGTTATTGTAAAGTAACTTTTTTTATTGCAACGTGAATAGCTTGATTTTATTTTAAAATTATAGTTGCATACGTAATTTGTTTTATATATTCATGCATGTGATAAAAAATGGTAGCAAATAAATAATTAAAGATGGACTTACCAATGTATCTTCAATCCTTAAGTCGGTATGTGCATACAAAGTTCATACATAAATATTAGTACAGCGCGAATTATGTCATAAAAATATTGTTAAAGTAGCAAGAAAAAAATTTACATGCATAAACACACAAGAAGCATTGGAAATTAAATTTTTAGCAAAACAATCAACATCAATTAAAGTTCAATCACTAATAAAACTATGCATGGAAGCTCATGCAAAACACATATTTTTTTCAAGGCATTTTATTTGCATCTAAATAATGGTAAAAATATCGCGTTTTTATTGAGACAGCGATATTTTTACCTCTGTCTCTACCTTAATCGTCCAAAACTTTAATTACACATTCCATTGAAAACACAAACGTGTACGTGTGTTTACCTCCTCGGTGGTAAAAATCCAAAATAATGTAAACATCCTCTGGATACGTCAACTTTTAGGTTCTCCCTAAAATAAATGGATAAACTAATTAATGAATACTATAAATAATTATATTAATTATAATTACATGAATTTGTTCAGACACAAAATGAAATTATCAGTATATGATCAATATATTTTTTTAAATTATTGTAATAGTTTTTTTTATTAAAATTGCATGTATGTAGATTTAATTTTACACTCTTGTTACCGGTGATGAACGTGTAAAAACGGCACGGGATCCCATAGTTATTTACTATCATTAAGCATTGCAAGGCTTTTTTTTTTTTTTTTTATTTATTTTAGATTTGTGAGAATTTGTAACGGCAGTCATATAACACATACTATTTAAAAATTTATAATTTTTCCCGGGTAAGAACATTTATTTCAATAGTATAATATGTATATTAAAGCATTTCTTATATAATTAATCAGATACTTACTCCAGATAGTTGACCAGAATAGTCGCAATAAAGGGAAGAATGACAAAGATGAACGTGGTAAAACTTTCCTCATATTGACTTTTCACGAAATAATGCCACGACAGAATCACATCAGATAATATGTCAAATAAATATAAGATCATGTAAAATATCGCACAGATCCGCAGTCTGTGACACGTAGTACACGAGGAGGAAGTTGAGGAGGTCACACGTGGTGACCCTTGACCTTCTTCTTCTTCAGGCATTTTGTGATGTTACAATTTTATCTATGATGCCAGAAAATTATATCCATTAATTATAATTAATAATATTGAAGTAACGTAAAACAAAAAGAGAACTTTATATGTGATGATATGAACTTAGTACATTTTTTTGTCATTTATTGCGGCCATAAAAACAAATGACAGTATATCATTTTGTTGCTTTAAAGTTTAGTAATTGCTTCGATTATTCTGACAATAAAAGATAAAAAGGCATAAATATATAAATTTTATTCTGATCAGCTTTAATTTATAACATTTGTTTATACTTTATTTATTTTTTTATTTTTTAATAATAGACAATTTTGTATTTATAATAGTAATTTTTGTATGCATTTCCGCTTAGGAAGTAAACAGTTAACATATTCAGATCAAAAATTTTAATACAAATAAACTATAATTAAAGTGGAAAAACAACAAAATGAAGTGTGACAGGAATAAATAGTTTATCATTAGCAATAATCCACATCGAGGAAATCGCAACAAAAACATAGAATTTTTAAAAACCATGTGCACCAGATCTAATTTAGGGTTTGTGACGTCACGTGCCGGGAGAGGCGTGGCGTGACTTGCTCAAATGTCACTTTTGCTCAACTTGATACTATTATTAAATACTCTTATGTATTGGCCTTTTATTTAAAATATTGATATTATTCAGATAAATACCAATATTGTGAAATATATGAGATGGTCCAGTTTTATTTTTTAACATTCTATAACAAAACAACAACAAAAATACAGAATTTAGGAATTCGTAGCATAGTGTGTATAATAAATCATGGTACAAGAATAACATTTGAGTTTAAATGTGCATATACTTGCAATATAACTTACGTAAATTTGCAGACCTACCTGTAGAGCTGTCACAGTGACATATCTGGACTCTTGAGCTGCAAAAGTCAAACTGCGGTGGCCGCGAGGCGCAAGGGTGTTGCTGCTACTTACTTGGCTGGCGGCATTCCAAGTGCTAATTTTAGCACCACTCTCAGCCTAACACAATCCAAGCATATAATCTCAAAGTAATTGTATAGGGTGATACTACCTTGCGCTCAGACGCCATCTTTGTGATTATTTTGTAATTTTTATTTACTTTAGTTATTCTTACTTTAGAGAAAGAAAAAATATATAAATATAGCGTATTTAATTACAAAAACAAACAAAAAAAATTTTAATATTTTTTAATTATTTAAAATTATATGAAACCGAAAACATGAAATTCAAATAATAATTTCAATTTTACTTAATTTTACATTATCATGATATTTTCTGTGAGCCCCTGTAATACAGGCAACAAGTGTGATACATATGTCATGCAGTTTGCAAACTTTACAGGGGCTAACCTATGAAAAATGCATTCATGATATTTTAATTACTGTTACTTATTTATTAGATAAATAAATCAATTTTTTTAAACTAATTATTATTATACACACTGCCTGGGTCGTATTTCCGGAGCAATCACAAACTCCGAAAGAAAAAAAAAAGAAAAAAAAGGCTTTAAAAATTACAAGACCAAAAGAGTATTTTACTATTATTTTTTGTCAAATTAATAATTTTTTAATTATAAAAAAATTCTAAATTGACACACTGCCTGTGTCGTATTTCCGGAGCAATCACAAACTCCGAAAAAAAAAAAAGGCTTTAAAAATTTCAAGACCAAAAGAGTATTTTACTATTATTTTAATATTAAATTTAATTAATTTAATTAATAATTTTTTAATTATAAAACAATTCTAAATCAAAGAAAAAATGTTATATTGCATAATAATAATATCCTGCCATAGTTATAGGTTACAACTAGGTTATATAACTATTAAAAGTTATAAATATTGCTAATTTTTTATATTAAAATATAATAAAACATAACATTTTTTATGTATTTAGATAATTTTTATTGACTTGTGCTTTTTAAAAAATAAAACAATTAATTTCAAGGCATTTGACAGATGAACGAGCATGTAAAAGGTTGCGGCTCGTCGTACCAGCCATTCTGCGGGATGAAGGTGACACAAGGATCGTTGTCGCCATTAAAGTCAGGTTCATCAGAGCCCGAGTCCCAGTTTGCGAAGGTGAACTCACGTCCAATACTGGTCCACACCCAGCCGTCATCTTTCCAGCGTCTTCCTGAGGTCCAGTATTCCACGCCACCTGAGCCTAATAAGGACAAAGTAAAGTCACATATATATATAATTATTTTTATTGTGATTGTTATAATTATTTCTTCATAAGGAAAAGAATTACAGCATCATCGTGAAAAATAAGTTTATACATTCTTCCAAGTTCTTTTTAACAAAATGATAAATCTCATTTTTATTGATTATTATGATATTTACCTTATATATATTTTTTTAATGTGTTCACAAAGAGCAACATTTGTGTTGTATAAATTAAATTCCATGATGAGTTTTTAGTGAAAATTGCGTATAGGATTAAATTTTTTGTGTATTAAATATAGTGCTCTTTGTGAAAATGAATTTATCCTAATAATTTTGTTCTATATTTTGTATGTGATATAAAAACATTATGTAAGTAAATACCTGCGGTGAAGAGGTGCTGTTTTATAAGTTCATATTTCTCGATAGTTTCAAAACTGATTAAGACCATACCAACGTCAGCACAAAAACGTATAGCCTCCATATTGGTGTGCTAGTATAAGTAAATAAATAATATTGTAATTTTGTTCAAAGTTTTTCTCAGAAATTACATTCAAATGTACTAAATTTCAAAACACGCAAAGTGATTGATTTACTTACCGAGCCAGGTGGACTAATGTAATAGGTATCATTTCCAATTATCTCTAATGCCGCAGGGTCAAAACCTACTGGAAAGAAAGTTGAATGTGAAAAACTGGCAACCATACTTTTTGCCACAAATTTTAACTATTTTATTTATAGAAATTCTGGAATGTATAATTATTGCTGTTTTGATAAAAAAAATTTTGATTGTTTAAAATTAAATTAAATTATAAAAATTACCTGGAAGATCTTCATTGTTTAAATTATATCCTACAGCTAGCTGAAACAACAAATATTATTATTATTATTTTTTTTTATATTTACTGTATGTCTTACTAAGCCCCCGTATTCGAGAGGACCGTTGAGCAGTGATAGAAGGTAGCCAGGAAAGGCGCAAGCGCCCATGTTAAACCTGATCTACCCTTTGAGGGGTGAAAGGATGTAAAGGAAGAGGTAGAGTTTTGGTAGAAAGGATTGGAAGGTAGCGGCTGTGGCCTATATAGTTAGGAACTGCCCAGTCATTCGACAGGGTGGTGCATGCAGGAAACCACAGAAAAACTGCATGCGTGGACAGCCGACATCCAAGTATTACCTTGCATGGATGCCTGGCCGACCTCTGCAACTCAGTAGCACACACACAAGTCAAGCCACACCGCCAACCAACATTCCACACCAAGCACAGGTGACTCTTCATGAAAAGTTCCTCTGCAGGTATCGAACGCTGGCCGACGGCATGGAAAACAAGCATGCTAACCACTGCGCCATAATTGAAAAAATTATTTGTAACTATTACTTTTCGTTTTAAAATTTCGATAGATAGAGTGATTAAAATGCAAATGGTTCAAAAATGGTCTTACCAAAAAATAAATGTAAATTTTTATATGTTTATTCATTTCTAGCTCCTACAATCATATACAAAACATTGTACATCAGCAGGTTCTTGTTTAACAATTAAAACACTGAGAAATTATGGTCAGACTTACACACTAAAAATACAGCACAATGTTTTAACTATTAAAAATAGTTTTTTTGGAAACAAATAAGAACAAAATACAATCTTGAAATCTAAAATCATATATCTGATTTTAGATTAACATCTGACACTAAAATCTTGTTATCTGTATAATAAGTCAAAGTCAAAAATAGATTTATAATATTTATAATTAACCAATTAAATTGTCTTAATTTTAATGTGGAATATATTTCTATGAGGAGCAATTATGATGAAATATACTTCTTTGTCCTAAAACATTTTTTTTTTTAGATGTTGGTACTTTTTATTATTATTATTATTATTTTTTTTTACTACTATCCCACATAATTTTAAACTTGTGCAAAATAATAAAAAGTTGCATCGTTATTATAAATTATAATACATATAGATAATTGGGCATAACTGTTTGTAAGTATATTGCAACATTATTCAGGGAGTGAAAAACGTTAGGGAAAAATTAGGGGACAAAATATAGGGAAAAATTATTTCTATAACCAAACAACATAGGAGAGTGATTTATTACTTGTTATTTAAGTTAAATAATAATGTGTAAAAAGAAAGAGTATATATTTAAGTCAAAAAACAACAACAACAACAACAACAACAACAACAACAACAACAACAACAACAACAACAACAACAACAACAACAACAACAACAACAACAACAGGTAAAATAAAAATCCATATTATTATATATTATAGAGACAAGACAACATCATAAGAGTTTCAGGTTACAGCCAAGCTCGCTATCTCTTTCCTTGCATTTATGTTTTTTTTTTTTTTTGTACTAAATAGGTGATAATGATAATCGTGTATCTCGTATAAATGCTACAGTAGATAGGCTGCAGTCGGCAGTGTAGTACGGCCCGCAGAAGTTGTTGATTGATAGACAGTAGAAGGGCGTGAGCAGCAGTATGTGACAATATTTTGCTATCCTACATTTTACGCACTATAGCAAAGAATAATATTTAAGATACAAAATATACAGGGTGTCCATAAAGTCTCTGAGGGTGTTTGGACGTTAATAAAACACATAAGACTCAACGTAAATTAAACTTTTTATACATCAAATTAAAGCTTGAATTATGACAATTTTAAAAATCAAAACATAAATGCAATCAGATGATTATTAATCTTGCTGCATCAAAAACCGCAAAAAAAGAGAAAAGTGATGTCCGATTTGCACATTTTAACGCTTGCTTCATCTGAAAAAACACATACAGATTCAAAAATTTTAAGGTCTCACTCGAGTTTTTTGTAACATTAGCTCATGGCCTCTCCACATGCGCCCCATTGGTAGCACGACACACGTCGAGACGAACCTCTAGCTCGCGCGACACGTTGCGGAGAGTCTGCGGAGTGATGGCCTCGATAGCGGCGGTGATACGCTGTTTCAACTCATGCATGTCACGCACTTTCGTCTTGAAGACCTGGTCCTTGACGTCTACAGAGATAAAAGTCGGGTGGCGTGAGATCAGAAGACCTGGGAGCCCATGCCATGGGTTCACCACGACGTAGCCATCTGCCTAGCAACACCTAATCCAGCTCGTCTCTGACAACGTGCTCCCAATGTGAGAGCACTCCGTCCTGCTCGAAGATGAGCTCGTAACCCCACTCCGTCTGGCCCTGCAGCTGCTGAGGGATGGCGTATAATTCTCAAGCATGTTCTGGAAGTTGTTCCAGTGGGCAGTTGGCTCGTGGAAGATGAACGGGTGGATCACACAATCGTACAGGACTGGGCACCAAATAATTACCTTGGGACTGTCACGTTCGAACGTACGAATTATCGAGGCCATCACTCCGCAGACTCTCCGCAACGTGTCGCGCGATCTAGAGGTTCGTCTCGACGTGTGTTGTGCTACCAATGGGGCGCATGTGGAGAGGCCATGAGCTAATGTTACAAAAAACTCGAGTGAGACCTTAAAATGTTTGAATCTGTATGTGTTTTTTCAGATGATGCAAGCGTTAAAATGTGCAAATCGGATGTCAATTTTCTCTTTTTTTGCGGTTTTTGATGCAGCAAGATTAATAATCATCTGATTGCATTTATGTTTTGATTTTTAAAATTGTCATAATTCAAGCTTTAATTTGATGTATAAAAAGTTTAATTTACGTTGAGTCTTATGTGTTTTATTAACGTCCAAACACCCTCAGAGACTTTATGGACACCCTGTACAATAAACTCATAATAAATTCGTTTCCACCAGTTGATTCATTCATATCTGGCTGTGCAATGGCTGTGCATGTGCACCATATGAGTAGTATTAAATTATTATTCAATATGATCTCGTTATTATATATTTAAAAAATATTTTAAAATAAAGATATATGTATAATTTTATATAAACATTACTGATATCTATAGAAGATAAAGTCAAACATTAATTTAAAAACTTTAAACACTAACTATAAAATGTTGGCTTCCAGGCTTCATGGGAGCCTTTTAAAGTTAATTATTATTTTTTAAACTATTACAAAGGACATGAAATGGGCTTAAATTTACCCTTTAAATGTAATGCTCAGGTATTTGCCTAAAACTCTAAAATCAAAGATTCAATGAGTGATTTTGTGCATAACACAGCAGTACGCGTATACGTATACTGCGGCACACTTATTTATTGTTATTATTATTTTAAATTTACATAGAAAAACATAATAATGAAATGAAATCTCCGCCAATTCTTTACACTCTCCCTTTCCTTAAACTCAAATATGTAACGTTCTCCAAATAAATGAATAAAAAAAAAAAAAATGACATGTGTGAAATTAAAAAATTACCTTCTTCTCAAATTCTTATACTAAAATTATTGTAAATTTTAAGAAAAATGGGCTATTTCTCAAGATGTTTCTAAACCTTTTATAAAGTGTCCTATTTTAAATTTAATATATAGACTATATTTATATAGCTTTTATAATATTATAATACAAAATAAATCTCTCACATATATACAAATGTAATAAAAAAAATGCAAAATTGCTTAAATGTTAAATCATTACATACATAATTATGCATGAATAATAATTAATAATACATACAACAACAACATACTTAATTATTATAATTTATTGTCATAATAACTTGCTTATATGTTTTGAATCGTATACCTTACTACACAGCATGCAGAAGAGCACACAACTCAGCACGGCGATCCTCATGATTCTTGATGTTAAATAAAAATCTTCCGAAAATGTGAATTTGACGTTCCGATGAGGTCAACTCGTTATCAATGAGAGTAAAAATTTCCAAACTCTGATATTTGATAAGATATATGAAGATAATATTAGTAATAGCTATATATAATTATTGCACTCAAAAATTACAAAATCTATCAAATGATATAGCATTAATCTATATTTACTTAAACTTCTGGTTTTGTTTGTTTACGACATTCAAAATAGGTGCAAAAGACCTTGTTTAAAACTTATAAATTTAAGATTATACTTTTCGGACCCAATGCTCTTTATGTAAAATTATGTTTGAGCACCAAGAACAAAAAAAAAAAAAAAAAAAAAAAAAAAAAAAAAAAAAAACATAAAAAAATAATAATAAAAAAAAAATTACACAAGTTTATTATACTTTCCATACTTTTCTTTTTGTTTTAAATTATATTTGTCACATTTCCTGATTTCAGTACTGCACCAGATTACAATATGATATAAATTTCAAGTAATTTTGATGATTAGATGAATTATGTTAATGACAATATAAAAACCACAAATAAATAGAATAAATATAAAAATAGCTTCACCTAATCATATATATATGGTGTATATATTTTACACCATTATATGCCATGGAAAAATTTAAGCTCTTCTCACTCTCTATATTTTATGCATATTATTATTGTTATTTTACAGCTATTTACTTTAGGAAGCATAATATGAAAGTAATGCATTTTTAAATTAAAGAAAAAAACTAATACAAAATAATAATTTCCTAGTTAAGTTGTAGCAGAATATGGAAATACTATAAACAACTAGTAGTAACTACTAGTTATATAAATAATTATTAAAAATCATAAATATGACTAAACTTTTCAAAAAAACAACATTATTTGTGTATTTAAAATTTATTGATAATTTTAAAAAATTAAACAGTTAAATTTCAAGGTATTTGACAGATGAACGAGCATTTAAAAGTGTGCGGCTCGTCGTACAAGCCATACTCGGGAATGAAGGTGACACAAGGATCGTTTTCGCCAGTAAAGTCTGGCTCACCAGAGCCCAAGTTCCAGTCTGCGAAGGTGAAGTCACGTCCAATACTGGTCCACACCCAGCCGTCGTCTTTTAAGAGTCGTCCTGAGGTCCAGTACTCTACGGTGCCTAAGCCTAATAACAACAAAATGACGTCACAAATTTAATTATTTCTTCATAGGAAAGAAATACAACAAAATTACAACAATAGAAATATTATTTTCAATTTTTTTTTATAAAAAAAATATAAATTTCTCTCTCTCTCTCTTTTTAATAAAATTGTGACATTTGAACTATTGTTCATTTGTTAATTATAAAACGTGTTCACAACTAAGTGTTCGTATTGTACAGTAAATTTAATATTGCATGAACACTTGATATAGATTTCAATTAAAATTGCATAATATACAATTAAATTAATTTGGCATAAATTATTGTTAAACAGAAAATAAATGAAATTTATTTACTTCTTTGTTTTCTAAAATAGAGTGAGTAAATGAACTTATATTGACTTTTGTATATTGGGGGTGAAATGTAGCTTAGATTAAATACATGTATGTAGCTTGACTCCTAATTTATACTAGGATCTCTTACTCGTAGGAATTATGCTTGGACTTAGGGATTGGTTAAATAATGAGATTTATGAATAACGATTAAGAAGAATGAATTAATTTCCGTTAATTTGACATTATAATTATTAAAAGTTACATTAGTGTTTTGTAGTCAACTTACGTAGAGTGTGCAGTTATCAAAAGATGTGTGTGCGAATGTGTCATATCGTCGCGGTGCGTGAGACTATATAATATATATACATCTCGCGTGTAGCTTCACCCTTTCTAACTTACTCAGAAGTTCAGGAATACTTATTTACCTATTGAGGGTAAAACCGAACCCATCTTATACTCATTAGGTTTATAATTAAGTCACAACAAATGTGACATAGTTAAACTATAATTATTTATACGTATAAAAACTTTCCGAACTTTGATATTTTATAAGATATATAAAGATATAATAATATTAATAATCATTATTGATAATCATTATTGACACCTTTTTTATTTATTATTATTAATTTTTATTTTATTTGAATTTTGTTTTTTATAATGCAACATTCCATATATATACGTGTATAGGTGCAAAAGGCCTTGTTAAGAGCTTAAATTTAAGATTATACTTTCCGGACTCAATGCTCTTTATGTTATGTGTGTTTGGACGCCAAGAACTCATCTGTTTAAATGAAAGTATAAATTTAAATTCCATGTGAAAAAATATGTTCATTTTAAAGGCGTAGAACAAAAAACTTGCCTAATGTTAACACACCGGAATATGAACGTTGATTTGACCGGAGACATTGATTTATAATTTATATTCCATTAAAAAATGCAAATGCGGACTCTGACATCACAGCTCGCCTGGTCCACGTACGCGTAAAATAAGCGAGCTGTGCCGTCACAGTCTGCATTCACCATTTTGTGAATGGAAATTAAATTACAAATCAATGACTGCAGCCAAATCAACCTTCATATTCAGGTATTTTAGGATATTAGGTTCAACGTATTCTAAGCCTTTACATTTTTTAATTCTATATGCTTGATAATCATCACTTTGCACCATATTTATTTCATAGGTAAACAATAAATAATGTAACTCATCATTATTTTCTTTTAAGTTTATATTAAATAATTATAATATAATAAAATGATGAAAAAAATATAAATCTATAGAATTATAAGTAATTAATTCACAATACTAATTATGTCATTTTATTGACAATAAAGTTATAAATTTATTTCAATATACTTTTGCAAACTATTAAATATACTATATGTACTGATATTCTATATTTTGCGTTGAAATTATTGAAAAAAAATATTAAGGCTATGTTTAAAGAGATTGCAATAAATAATTAGACTTTAATGTAATTTATAACGAGAAATATATTTTTTATTGTTTAATTATACATTCAATTTATTTACACCTCCTGGCAGATAAAAGCACATGTATAAGGTTGCGGCTCGTCGTACCAGCCATTCTGTGGGATGAAGGTGACACAAGGATCGTTGTCGCCATTGAAGTCCGGCTCATCCGAGTCTGAGTACCACTCTGCAAAGGTGAACTCACGTCCAATACTGGTCCATACCCAGCCGTCATCTTTCCAGCGTCTCCCTGATGTCCAGTATTCCACGCCACCTGAGCCTAATAAGGACAAAGTGACCATATTGTATCAGATTATGATTATTATATAAACAAGAAGTGTAAGTTAACAATAAAAATTTATACTTATAGTATAATATAAAAATATTTTTTAAAAAGTTAAAGCATATCTGCAAGAAAATAAAACCATAATTTTTGAATCCAGTATGAAAAATGCTAAAAAATCATGAATGAATTATTTAAATATAAAATACATTTCATTTAAACTACATGTTTATGTTGCAGAATGCAGCGCAGACAATATTTTCATTGCTTACTATCGAAAAATACATAATATTTATCTCAATCTAATTAAGTAAAATTTGTATTTTATAGCTATTGCAATATATTAAAATAAAATTTTAAAAAAGTCAATCTACCTGCAGTTAGAAGATGCTGTTTGATCATCTCGTATTTTTCAAGCGTTTCAAAGCTGACAAGAATCATGCCCAGATCAGCGCAGAATCGTAAAGCCTCCATGTTCGTGGACTGAAACATGTACATTACTGTATGTTTAGCATGTTTAATTAAGCCCAAGTTTATGTTTTTTCTCTTTATTAGATCTAGAATTATTAATTATCAAATGTATAAATTTGACGTGCTCATTGGTTAGTTTATGCACTGTGTACTGTAACACAAAAAAAATATAATTATGAGAAATCGGTATCTAATTTGTACATTTGTACTATGCAGTACGTGTTAATAGTAAGTTTAAAACTATTTTGCCATATATAAATGGAGGTTAATGGTGAGGCGCACTGGAAAAGCATAGGATCTTCTCCTAATTTCCTTTGACCAAGTCCCTTTTTTATGGAATTTTTAAATAGAAAACTAATGCATTGAGGTTGGAAATATTAACATGAGATACACTTTTACGTATTTTAAGATGATAGAAAATTTTAAGATATTTTCGACACCGAAATAACTTCTCTTCTATTGGGCAAAAATACATTTTAACTATATAAATCAAATTTACATTAGATTTAATTCAAATTTGAAGTTATAGTTCCATGATAATCACTCATCTATTTAATTTGCTGTTATAACAAATAATAAAGATACTGACCGAGCCACCAGGACTGATATAATAAGTGTTGTTACCAATCGTCTCGAATGCAGCAGGGTCCACCTCTGCAACATAATAAAATGGAACAGACATTGCGACCTAAATTTTTTGTGACAACACTATATTTATATTTATAAAGCAAGGTTTTCCTGCGAATACATATCATACTGCAGTATAAGGCATTGCAAATAAAATTGTATACTACATTGTCTGTACATTTACAGACAATCTACATTACATCTAATGTACATTTAATCTAAGTTAAATAATAATAAGTATAGATATTTTTCATGCCTATTAACTTGTTGTAGAATTTAAAATTTTAATTTCTAAAGAAATGGTAAAAATAATACATCATTTTAAAAATATATAAATATTATTCGTATTATGGTCGTACATTTATATTAGAGGTAATAATAATAAACCTAAAGCTTCAATAAAAAAATACATTAGACCAAAACGAATGAATGGCAAAAAAATATATATGTATATTCTTGGAGGGAATATTTTTATGTTCCATAATACATATTAAGAATGTATTTAAAAGGGGAAGGGAGGGATAGCATAATATAGCACAATGCATTTGTGCAAAATTGTAAATGAAAAATTTAAAACATTACATGCCATGAATTTTGACCACGCAATTTAGCGTACATGGAGAGCCTAAAATAATAATAGCAAAAGAGACAGAGAGAATCAATCGTTCTCATTGCAAAACGTACCTATCTCGTTACTTGAGCCTGCATCGCAAATCTGAAAATAAAATATTTAATTTAATAACTGGATATCAAGAACTGTCTCTTTTGTAATTAGCTGCCCCCTTCTTTTCTTTTGAAAGTTTTAGTAGACATATAATCTGATAAAAAAAAATCAAATTTTAAACATTATTAAAAATAGTATTAATCATTGATATATATATTAATTTAGTTTAAATACACCCTTTATTAGTAGCAATTTATTTACAATTTATTTAGCACTTAGAATGAAGAAACTGCATGGTAGGGAGAGAGAGAGAGAGAGAGAGAGAGAGAGAGAGAGAGAGAGAGAGAGGAGAACTTACCGTAAAGGTTGCGGCGAGTACAGCAACAAAAACTTCTGTTGTCCTCATGAGGCTTGTAGGAAGAAATGTGACAAATTTTTAGCGTTTGTTTTCAAACACGTACCTGCATATTTTATTGCTTATCTAATTAAACTCTAAATTAAGCTTGAAGTGATAAGATACCTCTTTGAAACTACTATAATATTATTTATATTATCTGATCTAATTGCTATGTTCATATATATATATAAAGATATAAAGAGGGTGCATAATAATTTATTATCATGCTTCACTTTCTTTTCTTGTCTATACTATGGTTTTTTGAAAGCTTTGCTCTGTAGCTACCTAAACGAACAAATATTTTTAATTACAAACTGCAACTAAAATTGATTAATGAGAAAGTATATTACTATATATAAAAGAATATTTGTATAAAATTTTTAATATAAATTATAATTTATAATCAAATATTTTCAAGTATTTATTAAATTTATTAAATATTTATATTTATTAAATATATTAAATATTTATTAAATAAATTAAAATATCGAACTTATTAAATAATGATTTTAAAATTATAAAAAGTATAAATAAAAAGTTAAAAAAAGAGCTAAAGAAAAAAAATTGTGTCAGAAATGTTAAGAAACGTTAAATAAAAACAAAAAAGTTTGAGTAGTATATTTTATTTTATTTTTTCTATTTTTCGTTTTTTTTTTTCTTTTTTCTTTTTTTTTTTTTTTTTTTCTTCTTCTTCTTTTTCTTCTTTTTCATCTTCATTATTATTACCTGGATTTGTGCATTCATAACAATTAAGATAATTTACGCAAGGAGACAAGAAAGCTTTCCTTTTCTAAGTTTGCTATTTAGTGGCTTCAACGAATCTAACATATATTTTTTCGCGTATTTAAATGAAAATGAATTAGCTGAATCATTTAATATTTACATTAAAATTTATCTTTTAGATCTAAATACTAATTACGAGTGTGTTGTCAAAGAAAAAAATTAAAGTAAATATAGCATTTTTTTAATTGTTTAAAATTTTTATTTATTTTGGGCTCAGAGTTAACGCACTAATTCACCTATAAAAGGTAGTTAAGTACAGATTTTCATCATTGCCCCCCCCCCCCCACCCCATTTTTTTATTTAACTCAAATTCAAAAAAGTTATAAAACCAAAGTATTTACAAATTTAGATAAAATATTAAATTTAAGACTAACTATAAATACAAATAATAAAGTAGCGGTATAAAAACGTAAAAAAAACGTTACAGGTGTATTAATTAAATAGAGCTACTGTTAATGAATAAAAAAAATTCATGATAACGAAATTATTCTATTGAAAAATATAAATAAAAGGAAAGAAGCAAAACAGTAAAGGAAGAAATATAAATACATTTTATGTACAGTGCAATGCTGTAGATATGCCAGTTAATATTATTTTATTAAATATGATTGCTAATTAACAAATGTCTAAAAAAATATAAATAAAATCAATTTTAAAATATCAAGCTGGACATATATTTATACCATTTTCATAACGTTTTGGGTGAAAAAAAATAGAGAGCACAATTCAAACTTTCACAGACTGTTTTTACACAAAAGGCAAGTTTGAAACGTCTGATATAATTTACTTTTTTTATGATATAAATTTTATCAATTGAAACTCTCTAAAAACATGTAATTTAAATAATAATAAACTGCACGCTCTCCAATACTATACTTTGTAAATATTATTTTTTTTAAATAGCAAATCAGTTCAGAGTTTTATTATTATTATTACTTATAATGAAACACAACCATTATAAATTTTTCTATATAAAATCTCCAAAAATTACATTATATTTAATGATCAGGATTGATCAGTATTATTTATACGTAATTTCATTACGTAAAAAAATATTTTTTTTTATGCTGTTGCAGCATAAAATTAAAGTCATAGTGTAAAACAGTCAAAAGTGTGACATATTGGACACATTTATATCTTTATACACTTAAACTTAAGTTATATATTTATTTTAATACGTTTAAATATAAATCATATACTGGAATCTTGTATATGAATTAAATTCATTTAGTTATTTAAAATTAAATATTAACAAAAGTACACAATATTATAAAATAATTATGGGGATGATATAAAAAAAACACACATTAAAAGGCACATTCTTTTGGAATGTAACGTAGGCAGTTCTGATGATTTTTTTTCAATTAACCTTAAATGATATATACACTGAGAAAAAAAATCCTAAGACATGCAACTTATTTTTGCTATGGTTGATTTTTGAATGGACAGATGAATACCGAGAATATCATCGAATAGTGGACGTTATGTGTATGTACAACATTAACAATAATAAGGCTTCTCTGCTATATTATTATCAACCCACAAAAACAAAATCAAACAGTACAAGTTATGTTTATATTTTCAGTGAGTATACATAAAATTAAGAGTTTAAAAAAAATCATCACTGGAACACTTAATTGTGATTTGCATTTTTTTTATTATTATTATTATAAACTCGCTTAATAAAATAATGTTATTTTATTAAGATAAAGTATTAAGGAATAATACTTTTCTATCATTATTAAATTTTTCATTGTCTTATGCATTATCAGTCCAAAATTTAAAATTTATTTATTATTTATAAAGATATGATTGGATACTTTTTTGTACTTTTATTACAAACAAGTATTAAAATGCAATTCACTGGTGTAAAAATAAACATCCATTTTTCATCCCTAAAACTCCTAAAAACTTTTTTTTTTTTAATTTAGATTCTAATGAAATGTCATCGTTGATTAATGGAGGAATCAGTAAACTGGAATTAATTTACTGCTCTTGTTGTGGTGCAAAGCGTATGAACTTTGTGGTACAATTTTGTCCTTTGGCTCTGCACATATCCTTTAATAGCTCCAATTCATAAAAAGTAAGGGGTCTAATAGGACGCAAGAGTAAGGATGGTGTGATGGAAATTTCACCTGTAGTTGCAGACACGTCAATTTGTGACATTCGAGGTTCCTGAGGATTACGTTGAAAACACAAAATAAACCGTGCTTTTTCCATCAAACCTTCCACAGTTCGCACCACGAGCGGATGCAATTGAGTAGTCAGTTCGTACTGTATGTCAATGAACAATCGAATGTAGGGATGGAATAACAGGTGTGCCATATATGGAGCCATGCCAATTGAGATGAAGTTTTTTATGTCTGAATATGAATAGAGAGAAAATGCACTCGTGAAAGTGATGTTCCCAGTATTTGCATTATAATCAATGCAATAATCTAGTATCTGCTTTATCTCGTCTGTGAAAATGTGTTGGTTCAATACAACTGGAGGCATAACAAGACCTAATTTCAACAAGCCCTGTAAAATATGCAGAGGACAGTCATCTTTAATTATACTAAACAGTCCAATGACTACCTGTTCAGTTAATTGTGCTCCTAGTTGAGCAATTTGTAGGATCATTTCCATGTTCTTATCCATGGCTGCCAACATAAGTGGAGTTAAGTTGCTTTGATTCTTAGCTTCTAAATCACCACCTTTGATTGCAAGCTGTCTGACCAGAAACATCTCTCTCTGCTTTACAGCGATATGCATAGGAGTTTCCAGTTCATGGTTAAATTCCCTCACAAGACGATGAATTGCATGTGGTTTCAAATAGCCCTCATTCAATATAGCGGCAGCTATGTTTGGGCAGTAACGTACTGCCAAGTGGACTATATTATCTCCGTCATTGTTTTTATATTCAATGACTTTGTTCTCTCTAAATTTGAAGATTTGATTGGCAGTCACTGTGTTTTGCCATTTTATGGCATACTGGATGAAATTGTTTCCATTTTCGTCGAGGGGTACGTCAATTAGAAGTTTAACACGATCTTCGTAGTTCAGCGTAATGTACGTAGCCTTCAAGTATTTTGGTGAGATAGAGTTATTTATTGCTTTTAGAATTGGAGATTCTGCAGTCAAGATGAGATTTCTAAACGTTTTCTTATGTTCATTGATGAGATATTTAAAGGACCGAAAGTCTTCCTCTTCTAAAGCTTTCATTAGCTTATGTTGGTAATCTGCATGAGAATAGAGAAATAGCAATGTAGTATATATTGACTTTAAGCACAAAATTAAAATATTTATTTATACACATATATAAATACTATGGCTAAATTTATTATTCAATTTCAAGTTGTAACATTATACAAACACAAACTTATATAAATATCTTCTGTTACATGAATTTAAGCTATAATATTTTGTATGCTTTTTGTAGTGAGAAACAATAAGAAAATTTTGTTGTATAGTTTGTCTTTCAATGAGGAAGAAAAAATACTGCACTTGCTTATTTTATAATTAGTTTTTTTATATATATTTTACTTCACTATAGTCCAAATTTTTCTATTAATAAGCGTATATTATATTAATACTGTATACTGCATATAATTATGGCGAGTGCAGTTTATATATCATTGTTAAATGGACGCAGTATTTCAAATAAAAAAGCATTATACAAAATACGGGTTAAAGATGCAACAGAAGAGGCTTATTAATACCATACCTAATATTTACAATGCATGCAAATAATAATAAAATTAGAAGAGAAAAAAAAAGAAAAAAATTACATTACATAGAGTTAGTTTTTTTATTAAATAATTAATGTATATTGAAGTCAATAATATTTTTCTTAAAAGTGCGATTTCTAAAGTTTTAACAATAAAAAATGTTTTATATACTTATAAAGTTCATCATAAAAAAGAAAAAAAAATATGTAGGTCTCATAATACTGCAGCGTGCTATATATGCCTAATTAACTTGGAGAACAATAATCCCAACATTAAAATAGGATTTAAAATAATAACTTATAGACTACTTATCTTATGACGTTATAAAAAATACATTCTTCATTATTGATGACAGTAGATCACAAACTTATATTTTTAATATAGTTTGAAGTCTACACATATTATTTAAAAAAGTGTAAGAAAAAAATACACCAAATAATAAAGCAAAGCATATAAATCGAGTATAAGCAGATTTAAAATCATAACAATATTCATTCAAAATCAAGTTTCTTTTCATGCACATTTCAATATCATAGTGTTTTAAACATGCAAAATAAAATTTATACGTAACATTATAAAAATAATGCAATAAATACATACATACTTATAAATGTTATAATACAAGGCTGCATATTTTACAGGTGTTGATAAAAGTTTGCAAATGAACAGAATGCATAAAATAAAGCATTCAGAATAATATTTTTATATGATTTATTTCGCTTTAAAAATAAATTCAAACTTTAATATTGATCTATTCAATGGCATTTTAATTTTTTTTTAAATCATATTTTTATTGCAGTCTTTATAATATAGGGCAAATATGTATCTATTAATCTGTTCGTGTATGTTTATTTATTTTCGGTTTTTATCTTTTTTTTTTTATTATATCATAAAGATTGTGAGAAATAAATAAGAAAAAAACGCATCATTTATCGAATAATAATAAAAGGTAGTTGAGTCATCTATAGATAAAAAAACAAACAGTAAACTTGCGATTTAAAAATAATTATTAATTTAAAACTTAGAATTGTTAACATTGTACTGCTGTTAAAAATAATAATTAAAATAACTATTCAGGGTGTCCTAATATATTACAAAAATCAAGCACCAAAAATATAGGAAATGCTTAGAATACAACCATAACCCACAAGATAGAAAAATTGTAACATTTTATTCATCACTTACCGTATAATTTATAAAATAAATTTAATAGGATGGTTTTATATATATATATTAATATGCAAGAATTTTTAAATTGAAAAATTTAGCAACTTAAACAAAGTCTCTTTTTACACTTCTTCTAATATTAATATTTCAAACACATCTTCCACACACGACACGAGTAAAATATTCTCTCATACTTAAGCTTCTCAATTCTCTAATTGTAACTATAGACGTTTCAACTTCATTAAAATAAAAAATCAGGAAGAAGCTGTAATTGGCTTGTTGAAATTCAAATAAAGTGCAATTAGATCATCTTCTTTCATTTTCTTTTCATAATAATTTCAATCTGGTGCTTTTCAGTTCTATAAATTCTTTCTCAAGTGTGCCAAATCAGACATATACAAATGTGGTGTTTATTATTATTATTATTATTTTGATAATAACTTGTAGCTTTTTTATCTCTTAAAGTAAGACTTGCTCCCGTTATTTTTCATTTTAACAAATATGCTACGTAGGTTTCTTCAAATAAAAGTTACCGGTGAGAGAAAATACTCTCCCCTTTTTTTGTTTCTTTTTGTCTCAAAATACTTAGGAATTGTATCCCTCATTCAAATATTTCAAGCCATATTACACTAGCTTAAAGAAATCGTGAAGAGTATGGTCCCGTAATAAGGATATATAGAAAATCAGTGCTAGTTCGTCTTTTTCCAAGTCATATAAGTGATTCGCTAGTGCGCTACGCCGGTAACATATATTACACTGTACTCCTGATATGGGTGTTGCCTTCAGTTCCTAGTGGCAGTGTTGATTTGTATATATATAGAAAAATATATGGTATATAGAATACTGCTGTCAGGATCAGGTACATGGGATTGAAACGGTGTTGTTTTATGTAGTTGTTGTTTTTAGCATCTTCTTTTCAAACACTTTTCGATTTGAGATCTAGTTTTCTGCAATTATGTTTTACTTTTCTTTTGCATTTTATTTTACGAATATTCAACAGCCGTACAGCTTGGATCCTCCAACAAACACGGTTTTGAATACAAAAACACAATTTGAGGAAAGTGAAAAGAAATTAATCATCAATTAATGCACTATTAATTGCTATTGTGTGTATTGCACCAATGTTTTGGACAAGTAAAATAGCCTGTTTTCGGTGAAGAATAAACTAAAACAAAATTGTATAAGAGACATTAAATAGACAAATTTGGTTTATCTTTTATACCAAAATTATTCGCTTTGGGAAAAGAAAGTGTTTCTTTTATAACCGAGCATATCAAATCTTGCACTGCTAGCATTATATCGAATTAATTGCTAAAACTTGTTATAAATCTTTTTTTTAACTGAATTAAGTATTTAATGAATTATTCTCGTATAATATATCATTAAAGCTTTCCATCATTTTACTAGTGCAGCACATTCACATTCATTTTACTCAAATCACCCTCACTTGGTCCAATATATTATATGATAAGATGTATATTATTATGTGTACTGTGTACGTATATACATATACACACATATATGTATACATATATATATATATGAATCAAGAAAACTTTGGTCTTACCTTCTTTAAAGACCCTGGGCTTTACACTCGCTGATAGTTTATATTCAAATATAACAAATCAAAATTACGTCACTAAAATGTACAAATTTCACTTAAGTGAATTAAGTTTTTAATATGTACATTTAGTGACGTAATTTTAATTTGTTAAAATTTAATATAAACTCTATCAGCGAGTATCAAGCCGAGGGTCATCAAAGAAGGTAAGACCTAAGTTTTCTTCATCATGTCACCTCACTTGAAAATTCAATTTTTACAACTGTATGTATATATAATAACTTGTACCATGGTATACCTGGTTTGCTCTGATTCTTAAATATTTTTAATTACATAGTTAACGTCAATTAATATTGTTTATTGTGTGTAAGATTTAATAGCTTAGGTAAGAAACTAATTGCCATTAGTTATCATCTCTCTTATATGTGTTCTCATATTATATTCAACGATTTCAACGCGTTATTATTGAAAATTCTTTTAATTATTTTTCTTCTCGCCTCAATTTGTATTTTTCTATTAATTATCATTCAATTACTTCCTTACAAACTTTCTAACATATTAGCATAATAATTAGTATATCTTTATTCAACAAAAGCATCAATTTTAATAATAATAATAAAGGTTTAACGAATCGGTTTGGTGAATCTGTTAGACCTTCATAATTAATAACTTTTGTTGGAAAAAATTTATTAATATTGACTAGTAAAGGAACAACGGTTTTGAGGCCGACTATAAGCGATTTATGTCTCATCCGCTTCCGTTTTTCCTTACTACGCATGCGCAGTAAGTCGAAACGGAAGCGGATGTGAGTGAAATTGCTTATATAGTCGGCTTCAAAACAGTTGCTCTATTATCAGTCAATTCACGCTTTTATATAAATTCTAAAATTATAAGATAGTAAACTTTCTTCAATTTTACTTGCTATACATTCAAATTGATTTCTATGTTTATTTTAAGTTGTTCATTGCTATAGTTTAAACGACTAACATTCTTATCTTCATGCAAATCACGCTTCACTTCATCGTATCATTCTCTCTTGCTCCTTGAACTCAATCACTCACACATTTTACAAAGCAAAACTCATGAAGTTCATCAAACAATATGACAACAATTTAATCCCCCTCATTGTTACATGAATAGCAATTTTTTTAAAGTGTAAAATTATTTTAGAGAGCGCAAAGAAATTGAATAAAACTGGTTACACGTATCATTTTTTCCCCTTCCTGATTGAAAGTACTATAAATAAATTCATGAGTTTTTCTTCGTTAAAAAGGGTACAAAAAAATAAAATAAAAAATAAAATTGCAGGTACTTAGTATTTTCTTATCTTTTTTTTTTCTTTTCTCTTTTTTTCTCGTTTATTTCTTGTGACATCATAAATTTTTAAAATATAAAGAAATATATACTAACTAATAGTTTACATAAGAGGCGTTTAACATTGTTTGCTTCCATGCTCATTAGATTAACATGTAAGCAACATGTTTTGCCTTGTTCACAGTAAGTTTTTTGACTTTTTTCTAATTGGAATAGAAGACTTGCAAAAGTAGGTTCATAGTGATACAATAAACAAACCCATAGCTGCATAGCTCAACAATACTAACAAAGTACTAGCAGACGACTTTGTGTTCCTGTCTCAATTTAACATGCTTTCTTTTAGGGCAATGAAGCAGCTATAACTTCAGTTAGAATTATTTCTCGGAGCTGAAATTTTTACTGAAGTTTCTGAGCCTTAAAGCTTTTGTTTTCCTGTATTTCAATAAATTTGGTTATAAATTATTTTTACACCCAATTGACTTGAAATCTAGGAAAACAAAAGCATTGAGGCTAAGTAAACTAAAGTAAAAATTTCATCTTGAGAAATAATTTTATTATTAACTCAAGTTATAGCTGCTTCATAGTCCCATAAGAAAGCATGTTAAATTGAGACAGGAATAATACAAAGTCATCTGCTAGCACTTTGTTAATATTGTTAAACTGTGTGAGTTTGTTTATTTTATCAGTGAAACTACTTTTGCAAGTCCTCTATTGTTAATTATTTGATCAAAATAACATGCATTCTTATGGATCTCACTTAACAACTCCTATTAGAAAAAGCTTATTGTGAACAAAACATTAAGTTCACAAAAAAAGCAATAAAAGTTAACTTAAAAACAAAATATATTTTCATGAGACAGAATATAACAATAAAAAATAAGCTTTTTTTTCCACACTTTTCTAATACAATATCAACCATCAACAATAAAAAAAAGTAATAATTTCTATGCGTTAAACGTAATACTATATTATATACTTAACTAACATTATATAATTATATAACTAATAGATGTTCTCTACTTTAAATGAATTTTGTAATGAAATAGAAGATACTAAATGGATAATATAATATGCTAAAAATGTGAACTAAATTTTGAATATATGAATTATATACTGTATTATGATGATAGCTGATTATAAGTGTATTTAAAAACATTTAATATTATATTTTATTATTATTATGAAATCGTGTTTACATATTAATTTCAGATAAAAAAAAGAAGTTATTTATTGAGCTATTTATAAAAAATACGCTTCATAAAATAAAGGATAACTTTTGTTTTATTTTTTTCGCAATTATTATTATCATATCAACTCACCCAGAGTTGAGGAGAACGAGCGCGGAGGACCTGCATAAAACAATAATGTAAATTAAAAATAATAGTGGAAAGCATGTTCAGATTGAACCCTCTAAGACCAGTCGGAAATCGAGATATCGAGATAAAGGCCAACATATTGAGGGGGGTGGGGTCATCGTGACATTTTAAAAATATTGATTTTATAAGGGGGTGAGACTAAAGAATAGAAAACAAAACAAAACAAAAATTGATAATAATAATAAAAAAAAACTAACAACATAAGAAAATGTTACATAATAGATATCAAATTTAAATAAAAAAAAAACTATGATATATTACCATTAGTATGGGCCGTGGGAGCATCCACTTCCATGCGATCATCTGACAGCGCCATCTCTTCATCCTCATTCAGTCCTCCGTGAACACCAGCCATCTGGAACACAAAATTAGCAATCGGTTAGCTTTCATATCAGAAACAAATCACTTTTAGTGACGCGTTTATTTTCCTTTAAATTCATTTTGAGCTATTTTTAAGTTGACCATATTCCCCAGATCATATTACAACTGTCATTTGAGATCACTGTTTTCATGTCGTTGAAGAGGATTACTCACAAGTCAGAGTTAAAAAATATAAATAAACTTAATATTTTTATTATATATTATAGCTTGTTCTGTAAAGTATAGTGAATCTCATTTACAGTGATTGGCTGACCAACAAAATAAGACGCATTCATTGTTTGATCTTGTTTTTTGAGCCGATAAAAGTGAGTCGAGCATATGTTTCGTATGGACCTTTTGTTTATGAGTTTCTTTCATTTTTATCAGGTCCAAATTTCTAAACGAAGAAATAACAATGATAAACCATAAATATAAACGTAGTAAACAGGTAACTTCATCATGATCAGATGTTTTTAAGGCGGGAAATCAGCTACTACGGGATTTGACTAAAAAGTCGTAAAGAAGGAAAAACCTGAAATTTTGCATGGTGATACATTAGGTTAAGGCTACTTCAGAAATGTAACAATTTTTGGGGGTCACCATGCTATCTTTTGAATTATGATTTTTTGAAGTTTTAGTCCCATAAGAGGCCATGTTAATTTTAGTAAATTAAAAAAATTATTTTCTCTCTTATCTGATGGTCACGGGCACTGAAATGTTTATCATGGGTAGCTGTTATCATTAAGTTTAAGGTGACATCAAAAAATTAGGAAGTTTTCTTTTTAGATTTTGAGATACAAGCCAACTAAAGACAACCCTTAACAAAGAAAATTTTCGAAGCTGGCTCAAGAGTTGTGTGTAGTTTATAGAACGAACTTATGTCGTGTCTCTTTGCCCCCACTCTCTCGATTTCTAACTCTCTTATCTATAATGAAAATTATATTTTGCTGCTTAGAAAGTTGCCTACGTTGCAAGGGGCTTAAAGTATAACGATAGGTGTTCATTTTTAACATTAACGTTTATTTCTATAAATTTTGTGCATGTATATGTTTGGAAAATATAAAACTATTCAATATGATTTGACAAAATTGTTCAGCGCGTTTGTATATTTTGTCATTTATTTATTTATTTATTAGACATAGGTAGTTTACAGTAAAATTACGCATACTGTATAATAATGTTACACTACATACTATACTATTATTATTATTATATTCGTCTCGTCGGTTTCGCACTTAATACTAATCCTTAAATTAAACTTAATACTAACTTTATACAATTTTCACTCATGAAAAATTTAAAAATAATATTTTCAACTCCTCAAATTTAATTATATCAATATTTGTGTATTTTTTAACTGCAAAAGAGCTCTAAATGAATATTTTATTTTGATAGCAGCAGATATAGTTAACAAAGTGTACTAATTTAAAAAAATAAATTTCTTGATTTTATGGAATGTATGTGTATGATCATGTAAAGTGTAGATTTGCTGGCATACATTGAAGTGTGGGAAAAAAAGGTGATAATATGGGACTTAATTAAAAAAAAAATCATATATGCTGCCACCTATCACCAAACAAATGATATGACAGTGATAGGATTTAGCATCATTTTAATTGAAATGTAGAGAGATAGAGGGAGGAGGAGTTATAAGAAGCACATAAGGTGTAAAAATGAAAAGCCTTAAAAATACACATTAATTACAGAAATTACATTAATTACACATTGTACTCATTGAATGCATTAGTAAAACATATGAAAAAAAACTGTTTACTTTTTCTTTACCCCACTATTAATTTTCAACTTCAAAAAGCAATAATAAAACATCTTATCATTTATAGATATTATTTCCATTTAATTAAATCCAACTTAATTTTTTTTTTTAAATATTAATATATTCTTCTTTGAAAAAAAGAACATAAAAATGCAGCTTTAAGGTTTGGTGTTCATAGGTCGTTACATCACTTTTAATTTTGTTGTTGTTTTCCAAACATTATTATTACATAGTATAATTGCCCACTAAAGTTTGTTTAAGACTGCATTAAATTAATGCTTTGCATTTTAATGATATAACAATAGATCTAGATTTTATTAACTGTATCATACTCAGCGCTAAATGCCGTGATATAGCGTTATAAAATTATTATTATTCTACATAGTAAAAATATACATACATGAAATCTATCGGTTCAAACTAAAAGTATAAGTGGCTCAACGGTTATTGACACGTCACCACGGTAGCGTCTCTAGCCCACGCTCCCTGTGCGCACCAGCCACCAAAGAATGGGGGGAATGGAGAACGAAGGGAGTACGTTGGAAGGGAGAGATGGTTGAATTTTAGATGCACCTAGCGACAAAGTCCGCTTGCAAATATTTGCTTCCGCCAACTGCAAGCGCGGTGGCAAGGAAAGCAAAGCAAATGTCGTTGAATGCGTCATTTATCATTACAAATGCTCACTTTTTAGATATCATGTATTATGTATTATAATTATATAATACAGTATACTGTATGTTGTATAATGTACTGCCACAAGTAGAAAGAAAAAAAGTTTTAATTTAATGAATTTTTAAATCTGGGGACGAGAGGACCACATGAATTTGCATGAATTTTATAGTGACCTGAACCACTAAAGGAATTCCTATTCCTGTGATTAATTCTCATAAAAAAAAATATATATATTCATACCATAATAATTTTTATATATGTAATAATCTAATAATGATTGCTTCTGTTTACGGAAAAGGAAACCACGTGATGGTAAAAGTGGGAGAAAACTTGATGCCAGCAGCACTAAAAGAGCAATAATAGTATAATGTGTTGTATATTGTTGTTTGTATCCATTGGAGCTTATCGGTTTAGCGCGCGGGGAGCCGCGTGGAAAGCTATAAGGGTCTCCTATTTTAACATTATACGCTTATGGGGAAAAATGCGTTTTTTGCGATTTTTGAAAAAACTACTCCACCGATTTCGGAGAAATTGAAATGAGAAATACTAGACATACTTTTACGTGTTTTAAGCAATAGTCATTTTTAAGCATTTTTTTAAACCGATAACCTCCAATGTGATAATATTCTACACTGAAAAGTTAAAAGGAACTTTATAAAATATTTGATTAAAGTTAATAAGTATAGCACAAGAAAAAAAATATTTATAATTCTGCAAGCGATCTGAAAGTTAAAGGGCATATTATACTGTAGATCATTTATCATTTTAAAACCACTGCCTATACAGGCAAAATAAAATATTGAATAGCATGTCCATAACCAATGATGAACCTGAGAGAGACACTACAATAAATTTATATATATATATTTTTTTATACAATTTATAATTACATTATATTACATAATATTATAGTTGTTGCAAAATAAATTGATTTATACATATTCTTATATATGCCAGTTAAATAAAAGTTATAAATTGGAATACGATAACAAGTTAAATAGAGATAATATGTTTTTGCAAGGGGAGTTTTCATAAGTCACTTCCGGCAGTTCCGGCAAATCTTGACTGAAAAAGTTGAAATGAGACGAGCCACCTCCACTTAGGTACTGTACTCTGGGTAAGAGAGCGTGTATATTCATAAGTCTACGAGTATAATCGAGTATTATATAGATCAGTGAGTATAATGTGGTGATTCTCACGTGTGCACGTGTGCACACCAAGGAGGGTGGGAACTAGAGGTGTGAGGTGAGAACCACATCTTGTAAGGTTAATTTCCCCATCCAACCCACCATATATATTTGTTATATAACGTTACGTCTTCCCTGCAACATCTTTTTATATACACATTATTTTATAAAACATTGCATGAATATTCCTTCTGAAATAATAATAAGAAAAACCATTTTTATATAGTCAGTGAAGAGTTGTTGCGGTTTCCTTTCTTCCTGGAAATATCATTAATAATATGAGCCTAATAATAATATTCTTTATTATATGATAATAACAACACTTTTATATATTAATATTAATGTATGATAAGCATTTTTGCGTTTTAGATAAAATAATGATACAAATAAATAAAATGTATAATATTCTCATGAAAATTTGTTTGAATAATTCTTGCACGTATACCAACTGCGAGATAAAGTTTTTTTTTTTTATAACAATATATTTTATATATGATGATTATGAAATATAAATAATATATTATTATTATTTTTTCTAGGGAAGATGGTTTCATTAATTAATTATACAAAAAATAGCACATCGGTTACACAACTTCATTATTCTTTCCATAATTTCCTTAATACTAGAACTATCTCATTTCCATTTCCTCATTTCAATATCGCGCACCAGATAACAATAGGAACTAAATTTCAAGTAAGTTTGGTGATTAGATGAATTATGCATTGACATGGCAATAGAAAAGTCATAAGGAATATAATAAATATATAAATAATTCCAACTAATCAATGTACTGTAAGTTAGCTTATACGTATGTCATTTAGATTGAGCACCATTAATGCCATGGAAAATTCAAACCCATCTCGCTTGCTATATATTATTATTATTATTGTAGCTATTTACTTAAGAACAAAAAAAAAAACATTTAATATAAAATGAATGCAATTAAATTAACAATGCGTATATAAAAACAATTCACAGTTTATTTAATTAAAAGCCGTTAATTTTGATAGGGTGCCGACAACCATACCATTCACCTCTTTTAAAAGAAAAGAAAAGGGGGGAAAAGTGCAAGAGGTAAAAATTGATGTAAAAAAAAAATTTGCAATTTTTTTCATCTTCCAATTTAAATTGCACTTTTTTTTATCAACACTGTCAACAGTTATCACTTATCAACACTTATAAACACTGTCAATTTAACTAATAATGAAATATTGTTTTCCTCCTTTAACTTTAAAATAATTTCCTGTCCCCTAATATAAGATGGTGTCTGATGTCACTCAACGTGATCTCTCGGACCTGCCTCTCACATTCACTATCACGTTTTTATTTTTTATTTTTTTATGATATGATGTGTCATACTTTGCATATACGATGCAATGCAATATTAATGTGATTTTGGTAGTCAAAATTAATTTAATTCCCAGGAAAGTATGTTGGATACACGTACAACACAACAATGTGCTTAAAAAATGTAACATTATAAATGAAATAAAACGTTATAGTGGTCTGGAATTAAAACATGTGACTCTGTGAACTAAAATGACTCCTGAAATATTTCGTGATGCGCACCGTAGACTATAAAAATATAAAATATATATAATGTTAATTGATAATATAGATGTAAATACGAATTTTCTTGGGGAGAAAATATATACGCAGTATACCGACCGTAGAAAAAAGAATTATATTCATGATTAATTTTTAATACTAAATACTAAATTATTATTATACCGGTATATAAATAATTTATAATGCACAGTAATCAAGTCTGGTAAAACTCCGAAGGAAGCGTAGATTTGCAACGTATATACTCTTAGATAGTAAGAATGAGAATGAAAGAGAGAGAGAGAAAGAGAGAGAGAGAGAGAGAGAGAGAGAGACAACGAAAGATCAATATATTATAGGCGGTAATAGGCACCAACCTGTGTGCATGCATATGCTATGGGAATACAAAAGGCTATAAAGTCATAAAGTGTATCACACCACTAATGATGTACCCAGGCACCTTCTAAATAGAGTAATTTAGTTGGTCCTGGATGTACCCCATCTCATCACATGTAAATGCCATGTGCATCTACAATTACTTACACAGGGGATCTTGTATGCTAAATACTCGGTACTCGAATAATTTTATTCCACTCCGGAGAAACTTATTATGAGTATAGGCACTATAGGCATACACAATAGAAAAAAAGAAGTAGAAATAAAATGTAATAAAACTAAACCCATTTTTATAGAATGTGGATGTGTACGAGAAATGAGCCGATAGAGGAATAGAGAATATCCTCCAAGCTCCAAGCAAGTGATGTATAGCCTACAAGTGTGCATGATAATTGATAATACACATGATAACACAATATGGCAAGCAAAAAAAAAAAAAAAAAAAAAAAAATAAAACGGTTAGTTGGCTTTGGCTTCACGTGAGTTTCGTGAGCATGACAGCCAAGTATTCCGCGAGCGGATACTTCTTATATGATAAACTATACAAGGCTGAACTTTATGCAAAATAATAATATACATCTTTTTTTTAATGCTTGTTTATTATTTTAACAATAATAAACAAGCTAATAGAGTATAAATTGAAAGTAAGAAAGAAGAAGTCTGCAACTTATTAAAATACTATTATACTACTTCATGTAATACTAACGTGTGTTATTTTATTATTTTTGTCATAATAATATAAATAAAAAAAGGTAAAACAAAATGCCAAATAATCGTTAGCAAAAAAATAAAAAAAATAAAAAAATAAAATTTAATTTTATACAATGTGATCTGTTTGACAACGTATACGTAAATCACAAAGCACACTCCATATGAATATAGATATAGCAAAAGATACTGGTAATGATAGAAATTATTGACATCATATTTAAAATTTCCTTTGAACATAAATATGCATTTTGTAAAATATGGCTATGACACCTATGACCTATGATATATAATTGGATTTTAACTTTCAGCTATATTTTGGTTAACTGTATAGGCACCGGCACCAACTACAATATGTGTCAGCAGTTCGTTAGATAGTATAGTATATAGAGTAAAGAAATTTGCGCATGATCAAAGTCTAGACTTCTACAAAAAAGACAAGCATGAGCGAAAGTCACACCACCAAAGTGACGTCACCTCTTACATTTTATCGATTCTTTTTACTCTCACAGGCGTATACAATGAAATTAATGTTGCGTATTCGATTCCATCATGCAGTATTATGCAATATAATATGATATTTGTATTGTAAAATAGTATTTGCATGATATTTGTATTTGTGTATGATATTTGTATTGTAGTATATTTATAATATTGAAAATAACTGACTAATTTTTAAATAGACATTGTTATGATTTGGTTGTACGAGGATTAATTTTTTTTAATCAAGCTTTAATTTTGGCTTTTAACTTTGAAATGAAACTTAAATAATTATATACTGTATAAATTATTAGTTTGATATAATCAATGTAAAAGTGTGTATGTTTGTACTGGTTTGGTAGCACGAAGAGGAAATACATCACGCGACTAGAAAAAAAAGAAAAAGAAAAAGAAATAAAGAATTATGAGTTATATGAATGAATACATAACTGATAACAAGTGCTATTAATATTTCCTTTATTTTAAACGCATGAAATGTATTTTATAACATTTTCAATGACAGTTCACCGTTAGCTAAATGACGCTGTGTAGAACTGTCCCTCAGTGGAACAGCCTACCTAGCACAATTAAATTACAACAACCTAAATCTTTCTCCTTAGCCTTAAAAAAGTTTATGCTAACTACCCAAGAGTAGTTGTTTTATTATATATATAAGACTATCACTTATTGTGTTATTGTTTTATTGTAGTATTATTATTGTTTTTTTTTTTTTTTTTTTTTTTTTTAATATTTTTAATTTTTGAATTTCAGGATTGTATGCCGCATAAGTGTCAAAACTTATGTGTATGGTGCTATATGGTGCTACAGTGTACATATCCTTGCCCCCATGTCTTTATAATTACTAATATTTTTTTTTTTTCTGTATATTTTCAGAAGTGTATGTATAGGGGCAAAATAATAATAAATAAATAAATAATAATAATAAATTAGGAAGCAAAGAATATAATATTATATAAAAATATTTTTATTGGTATATCCATTCTTTATCATTCACATAATGATATATATGGTTTAAAATTGCTACGCTTTCATTTTCATTCAAATGTAAAGATAAAAAAGTAAAATAAAAATAAAGTTTGGATAATTGGGGGGGGGGGGGGGGGGGGGAAGTGAAATGAGCGGTGTGAAATATCTAAAATAAAATTAAATAAGTTTTCCTTTATAAAACGTATTCCGTTTTGCAACGTACTATATATATAAGTAAATTATACAAAGCACATCATTATATTGAATAATACTGAAATTATTGGTATATATCTTATTCACGCTTCCAATTGACCATGCATCATGCATGTGATTGTAAAATTACTATACAGTATTATTTACACTTGAACTTTCAGCTATTCTGATAAAACTGCAAGTGTGTAGTTCGAGATGAAAAGTAAGGGAGAAAGTTGCGCAGTCTGCACGTCCTCAAAAAGTGGGACAAAAAAGTTACAGCACAGCGCTTAAGTGACGCCACCGTATCGATTTTACTATTATTTTACATTTTTGCACTCTCAACCACATACATACAATGGAATTATATATTGAATCATGATGTGATATTTGGTGGTATTTGTATTTAACATCGATTATTTATAATATTTTAATTATAAAATAATAATAGTAATTACATTATAGACCTATAATTATATTTTTAAAATACAAATTCTTATAAGCTTGTATCAAATGCTGGCAAAATGTAATATTATTTTAATTTTGACAATTAAATGAAACTAATAACCAATTGGTTTAATTGATAGTAAAATACTTAAAAAAAAAAAAAAAAAAACTGACCGTAAAACAAAAAAAAAATCATAAAAAAAAATCATATAGGAATATTAAAAGAATAATTTTTCCGAGTGTTATAAAGTAATAACAGTTATTAGAGTTTAAGTCATAGAATTTAAGTCATATAATTCTTGCATTCATTTTAATTAAAAGCATGATTTTGTTTAATTTTATTCAATGAAAGCTTATAATTAGCTAAATATTTAATTACATGCAAGATTATATAGGTATAGCAATAGTGAAGTAGTGTACTTTTTTACTGTCCTCCATTCTTTGTCACTCACATGGCAATAAGTCTCTAATTGTCATTCAAACGATAGCATAACATGGTCTTCTTATTTTATTAAAATAAAAAAAATTGAAGAAAAAAAAGAAAAAAAAAGGCAAACATTAAAAACTAGAACGCTATAAAATATACATCCATAATGTAAAACTCATTGATATAATTATTCTGTATTATCAATATCAAAGTTTAATACAGAGTCGATGGATTAATTAAAATAATTCTTTTAATATTGGATTCACGATGGAGTACGGTGACGTCACATGATATGACACACCCCTTTACTTGGCGGCGGCGTCATGTGTCATGTTATTCAGGTCATGATATTTGTATATATAGCAAGAACTTCATTTGTGACACCGTACTGTAAAGTACATTATAATATTTATACATGTGTTGAACTTGACTTCTCGTCATCACAGTTTTTGTGACGTAATACGAAACAACTTTCACCATGCAATGTCAGGGCAAATTTTTGCACACATTATATTATATTTATACTGTATAATATTATATAATATACAACATAATTATAAAAAGCTTATACATATTGGCTTATTATTATGCTTATTATTATGCAAAATATAACAGCAATTGGTATTACATTAATCAACAACTTTTATTAATTAAAAATTAAACCACACAAAATTGCATGTGTCCGCATTAAAATTCATCAAGTCTCAGTGCATTAGTTTTGTTTTTCTTAAACGATTTAATAATTCAATGCTAAAGGATAGAAAAATTATGTATGCATGTCTTTTTCTACGCTTTACCTCTGATTGGCTACGTGCTACGCTTGTAACACCCATTTCGTTTTTACATATAGAAATAGAACTTAGTATACATTGTGGCAATCATTAGAATCATGCTTGCTTTGATTTTTCTGGTTTTAAAATTATGAAGTATAATGAAAGGCTTTATTTGCTAGTATACTGTAGAACTATAGCAAAAAATAAAATATGTTATAGAAATGACAAATGGTACATATTTATACACATTTTTTATTATGAAAGACACGACGAAGCATTTTTTTTCATTGAATAATGAAATGAAAAATGTATTGATAAGAAAAATATAAAAAAAAAAACTTTTTACATCATTACCACTTCTTTGGTATAGCTGTGATATAATATAGTCTCTTTCTCTCTTTCACTCCCACTCTCCTGTTTATCTAAATTTAAAATATTGTTGCAACATCTATAAAAAAAGGATTATTATAGAATTACTTTTTTGTGTGAAATATTTACTTTTGTAATAATGTTTTGTTGTTTTTCAATTTTTTAGGCATGTGTGTGTGTGTAACGTACTTAAAATATATTTATGTGATTCAGATATAAAGAAAAAAAAAAGTAAAAAAAAAAAAAAATGACCACCCATCAAATTATTTGCATACCCTCTTGTATTACGTATGTGGGATAAACTATCGCGAGCGCGCGGATGATGTTTATCTCTCTCTCTCTCTCTCTTTCCCCACTTATTAAAATATCACATTTATCATATTCATTAAGTTCTTTATTATGTGGTATACTATACTATGTGGTAGTGGTATTTATTTATTTTCTTGCGCAACGTTTCCACCAACCAAACATATATTTACTAATTTTATTTTTCATACATAGAGTAACTTTTTTTAAATAATCATTATATTTGTCCTTCTTTTTCTTCTTCTTCTTCTTCTTCTTCTTCTTCTTCTTCTTCTTCTTCTTCTTCTTCTTCTTCTTCTTCTTTTTTTTTTTTTTTTTTTTTTTGCTGTTATGTTATATGTAATATTATGGTGGAATAAATAAGTAAATAAAGATAGCATAATAATATAGTATGTAATGTATAGTATATTATATATATATATACTACATAACTGCATACTGTATAGTATATTATACATATATATAATAAATAATATAAATATAAGTATATGGTATATATATAGATCGGTTATGAAGGAAAAAAATCTCTAAATTTTTATTATAATAAAGTATTTCCTTATAATTTATGTACTTCTATATCTTATGTGTATTTAATTTTTAAACATATTTAGATATTTCTGTAATGTAAAATAATCAAGTTTTTTTTTCTCTTTAAATTTTATTTATATTATCATGTTTAAATTCCGGAGTGAATAATTTTGTGGAGTGGAATTGTCACGCAATAATTAAATATGGCACGTGATGACGCCTGACCTACAGCACAGCCAAGCCACTGCAGCCGGCGTGAGATAGAGAGCGAGAGCGAGAGCGAGCTTCACTGTAATCTGAGTAAACGATTATTACATCTGACAGTGACCCCCTATTTTTTATTCTGTATTATTATTATGTATACATTATTAACTAACTCAAACTTTTAAATAACATTTATATTATAAATATAGCATTTCTAAAATATGTTGGGATTATATAGTATAATAATTATTTTCTCGAACCCAAACATTGTCCATCCCCGCGGGATAATGTTACAATATTGTGATGACGTTTTTATATATGACACCCTTCCCTTGATAAATGAAGAGACAATCGAGTCATCTTTAAATCCATGACACAACCAAATAAAAAATGCCATAATATGTGAATTGCTTGAGATAACAATCCAACGTGATATTTACATTAATATGCAACCACATTCTATATAAAATAAGTTACGGGAGGGAAAAGGAGTAGATAAAGTAGATTTGTTATGTAAAAACAAATAATGTTTATTTTATTTTTAATCGGAAATTCATTAGATGGTTATTAAAACTAAGCTAAACTTATAATTCAGAGATCCTGCATTAAAACAAACTATCATGAGATGGGATAAATTTACATACACACAGCTATTATGTTCCTCTCACAAAGTGCAAAGTGCGCTTAAAAAATTGCAAATTGCATATTATGCAATTCTTGGATGCATGACGCATATTGTGAAATCCAGGTCTGCAATAGAAATTTTAAAGCATAAATAATATTTATTTATTTATTCACATATAGTCGCACCAAAATTGTTTGAAGATAAGACAATTAAGGCAAGAAATCAGGTACTACTATAATGATTGGTTGGTTATGTATTTCTTACAGAGAGAGCTAGTTTTACTTTAATTAATCAGTTAATTATTATTGACCAGTACATCGTAGGATTATAGTTCTTGCATGTGCTGCCTTCTTATGCTAACACATCACTAAAAAATGAATTTAGTATTCTTATGTAATAGCTCTGAACTATTGCAATCTTCCTTCTCTGGTCCAGATATCTTTAATAAATATATTCTTAATCAACTCAACAGAAGAAGGTAGAGAACCAAACATTATAAGCTATTTAATTATCATTTTAAAATAAGTGAGTTCTTATGAGTACGAAGAGACTATAGTGTTAATTTATAGAAGCATCTCAGGAGACTCGACATGTTTAATTAAACACTAAATAAAGTTTATTTACCTGTTTTTTGTCGTCCATAATTCAAAGTACAGTACAATTATTTTTTACTAAAGTTAAATTTATTCATATAATTAATGAAATATATTTATTATTAAAATTATAACCTTGAATATAACCAAATTTTCGATTAGTTCATCTTAAGTTAACAAATATATAACAAAACCCATAACAAACAAACAGTAAACATTAGTAACACATTATAAATATTTATTTTAGTTAAAGAAAAATAGCTCCAACGGTACTGTACTGAAAATGTAATGCGGCGAGCCTACGGTAGTGACTTAGAGTCATCAGCGACCGAGGCTGCATGGCAGACAGGCGACGAGGTGTTTACTGGGCGAGATATACAGTTCAATACCGCGAGTTTTTATACTGAATCTACAAGTGTTCGACAATTACCAGGTACACTTAATTTGATTATCTTTATACTGGTGAAACACGTACCATAAAGACTATCGGCTTCAGAGTAGGAGGTGCCTATATAGACACCAGATGACCCTTAATCCAACTAAATGACCGAACTGAGGCAATTTATTTCTTTAAATAATCACCTATCACCTATCAATACAATACATATCACTTAATTAAATTGCACTGAGGTGAAAATTGCTTAATTTAAAACCGTATTAATCTATTTACTGTCGAATTACTTTTTCTTTAATTTTGCCATACATTTAAAGCTTTTATTACTTAATTTCAAATCCACGAGTGTTGATAATTTGTCAGATCAACAAGTTTAATTTAATAATTTTCATTAAATCTTACCATTTTACTATTATAATAAGATTTTCATAAAGACTTACTATTTAAAACATATATGCAAAACTTATGTTTCATTTATCATAATAGCATTGATAATATTAAAATGTAATAATTGACTATCAAAACTCTAATATGTATCAAATTTTCAATTTAGATCATTACAACTACGGGATTTCACTAAAAAATTGTAGAAAGAAAAATCTGAAATTTTGTACGCAGTGATACATTAAGATAAGGTGTCTTCAAAAATGTGACAATTTTGGGGGGTCACCATGCTAGATTTTAAATGTTGATTTTTTGAAATTTTAGTCCCATAAGAGCCTATAATTTAATTAAATATTTTCTCTATTATCTGATAGCCATGAGTTCTAAATTTTTTATTATAGGTAGCTGTTACTATTAACTTTAAGTTTGGAATTTTTTTTTTCTTTCTTTTTAAGATTTTGAAATGAATACAATCATTAATAAAATATCAGGGAATCAGGGTACGTGCTTATATAAGGGTGTATGCATTTGGACGCAATACTTGAGTAATGGATAGCATTGGACAAACTTTGTTTTTGTCTATACTATATTTTTTGGTAAAATTGGTTAATTTTTTTGTTGAGATACTAATTCAACCTATTAAGGCATCAATGTTCTCATTGCTTAGTATTTATAAACGGGCTAAATGAGCCATTTTCACATACCAGCCCACGTCATTAAGTATAATCCAACATGGTGTCGATTTTTTTTAACATGAATATACATAGATCCTATCTGGATCCTATATTAAAAATTGGGCCTAATGTAGTCCGCATACGCAGAAGATCGGCAAAGTTATGCACATGCGCTAAAAAAACCTATACCACCATTTCGTGAAACAACTTTAGCCATTTTAAATTCGCACCAATTTGTAAAAATTCATAAAACCTGATTGCATGCACTTTTCCGATTTAATATAGAAATAATATTATGCAGTATATAATATGCACAATATGTGTATGCAAAAAAATGTATACAATAAAATATAATTTGTTCTCCATAATTTGGAGAAAGTGCTTGGCCCGGCAACCCTCCCCCTCCCGCCCCATACGTAAAAAAATAATTAAAATAATTATGTGTAACTGCATATTGAATATTACAAACTTTCTTTTAGAAAAGCCGATTTGAGTTCCACAATAAAAAAAATCCTTCCATTTTTACCTTCCCTCTATATGTAATTTTTTAGCAAATATAATTAAAATTGAATTACAATTGATCATACAAAGTGCTATATTAAAGATTTTGTGTTTGTGTATGTAATGTAATTTGTATATTATGTACTGTGTGTATGTGTACCACCAATGTATTGGACAAGTAGCATTGTCTGTTTTTGGATAACAATAAATTAAATCAAATCAAAAAATGTGTTCATTAAGGTTAAAAAATAATAATAAAATAACTTACCGTATAATTGGAATAGTTTCGTAATTATCACGTTTTTTAATATATAGATATTAGTTCGCAAAAATATGAATGAAAATAAAACCCACAACACGACAGCTGGTATAGTATAATTATATAAAGAGCGGTCGCGCTATAATACAGGTATAGCACGTAGCGCTTACTAACAACCTCTGTGCTAGTAAAACACACCAATGCTGTATAATTGAAATGAAAGCACGAAGTCACACTTGATATTAAGCAACAGGAGCGTTTCTGCTGAGATGTTGCTGTGACGAGTTTTAAGCGTGAACTGATGAAATCTCCTCGCGCACTCTGTGGCGCACTCCACTCACCACGAGCGGATCGTGACTGACAATATCGCGAGTCGCGAGCGCGAGCTGACAGACAGTTTTCTTGTGGAGGGCAGGAGGGAACAGGGAGGGAATTATATAACTCTGGAGTTTAAACATGAACATATAATTATTATATTATAGATATAAACTCTTTGTGTATTATTTATCTCTTTATTATTTTATATCAACAGTATATACTTCCACCTACAAGCGCGAGTCTGCTACAAATAAAGCTTATCGGTTTAGCGCGCGGAAAGACGCGGGGAAAGCCAATAAGAGTCCCCTAATTTAACATTTTACGCTTATGGAAAAAAAAACATTTGATGTGATTTTTAAAAGAAGAAAAAGAAGAAGACGAAGAAAAAAAATACTCCGCTGATTTCGGAGAAATTTAACTGAGAAATACTTAACATATTTTTACATGTTTTTAGCCATATATATTTTTTAAGAATTTTTTTACACCGATAACCTCCATTACATTTACAAAGTGTCTCTAAAGTGCTTTGTTACTTATATTCTGCTAAAAATAATTAATTTATAGATTACACTTTCATATGATTTTTATTTTTGACAAACTAACTCCCTGTAAATTTAAACTTAATTTTTTCATAATCGATATTATGCGTTCTTCATACATAAGTTTAATTATACTGAATTGAATTAAACTATATAAAACTATACGACTGTAATACTTTGCATACGACATCGTTATCTAATAATTATATACAGCTCATTTATATTATTTTCATTATTATTCTTATTTTTTTAAAAAGGTTATTACAATATCACGTAATAATCATTATATAATGTATAATTACATGTACCTACTGTATGTGTGTAGTGAAAGAACAGCTATATATAGACACGATTGTGTTTTTATTTGTTTGCTATAATTAAATTATAAATAATATCACTTATTTTAATCATCGGAGTCAGAGGCGTAATTTTTAATTAAGTATACGTTTTTACTTTTATCCCACCTCCCTTATTCAGCTTATTCTACACCTAGAAAGATGTTTCATTATTTTATTATACAATAATATTATATTTTTTTATTTTTATTTACAAAAATATAATTTATCTTGTCATGTTAAAAAAAATGTAAGTAATTATATTATAGACAGTAAAAATATAGGTATATACAGTATACTATACGTATATACGTAGTAGTATAACTATATATACCTTGTATTAAACGGTCCTGGTGTAGTGTACCTTTTGTAATATCTACATAAAAACAATAATATGACTATTATTTTAAATAGTTAAAAAGTAAATTATATTGATCACACATTTTAGTATATTATATAAATTTTAATTTATAATCATTTTGATTAGATTTTCAATACAGACATATATGCAATTCAACATCGTAAGATTTATTGTATGTGCACAAATATTGGTATATTGTCAATTCACCAATATGTATTGGTCAGTATTGGTTGTACAGTATAATAAAAAAGTATGAGGAAGAAGGAAAAAGACATTAAAATTAAAAAAATAAAATAATATGAAGTGCATATATTTCACCAGATTAAATACCAGGACAAAAGAAGTCGGAAGACAGATTAAAACATAACAATAGCATATAATATATAGTGTTGCTGCGAGGCCCGCGGGATACGGCGGGGCCTCTCGGTTTATGTTATCGTTATTTATTAAAGCTGACAAAAGGATGATGCACACGCGCGTACCGATGGTCGTAGTTTAATTGCCACTTGTTTTATTATACTCTGCTCTACCGCGTTCCGCATTGTATAACTACATATACGCAATTTTATTTAGTTGCTGCGCAGGTCAGGGATTTTATATAAAAAAAGTAGGAAGAATTGTAGAATTATAAATGAGTTTTTATTCTTTTAGTACGTCTCTTACAATTGAAACAGTGTTTTTAAATTGATCCTCTTTTGCAATGTTTCTGTACAGTATAATACGTGATATATACAATACAATTATTTTATTATACCATTATAATTATAAAAATAATCATAATATATAGACACTTAGCAGAATATAAAGATAAATCCACGTGCTTTGAAGGTATGAGGCATTTACTAAGTGCAGACAATTACAGAACTTATAAGTAACTATACTATAGTATTAAAAGAGTTTCATACATTTGAATAATAATTTTATAGTTTCTATTCCTAATCTGATAACGTATATATATAAGTCTGCTTAAATATGTGTAAATTTTCCGTACATAAGATATAATTGAAAGGTAGTGAATTTTGATATTTTATTATTTTAGTATTCTGTCGGCTAACAATCTCACAGATTATTACAAGACAGGATAATTACAATTTACTAAATATTCAATGTAAGTCAATATGCAGTATGTGATTAGTATTTTCCAATTTGTAATGTTATATCATCATATGTGTATATTCTACTGACCCGGTAATTTAATATTTATATTATAAAGTTAAACATCTGCAAAGTGCCAAGAGATACACATGAGTTACATCAACAATAAAAGATAATGATGTGAGTAACCTCCTATATGTTTCTGCGCGCCTGGTATTAGGACGCGTGAATGTTGAGCTGAGCGAAGGCGCTCCACGGACAAGAAAAGTTTGGAATAACGTTCATTTTATATGCCAGGCAGCACTTACTTATTCAGTATTGTGGCAATCAGGATTTTTAATAGTATATTATGACAACGTTGATATTTTATTTTAATGTTTCAACGAACAATTAAATAATAATAATAATTTTTCTAGAATTTACTAACAATATGATAATAAAAATTATTATAATAATATTATTTTTTTATTGAAGGATTTATATAATTTGCAAATAAATTTGGAAAAAGTGTTCATTTTTTTAACATCAATATTTATTTCTATACTATTTACATCAATGTTTTGAAAATATAAAATGCCATTTTAACAAATCATCTGCAATTTTTGCGGTAGTTTTGAGAGGAAAGAAAACAAATTGTATTCACAAATCATTCAGAGTCTATAAGAAAATCAAAATGTCTTTTGGAAAAAAAAGATTATAAATACACAGGATCGTCTGTATGTACATAAAAGTCAGATTCAATATTTAGTTTTATCATACTGTAAATGAAATAATTTGGAAAAAGCAAGCGGGAAGAATGTAGTTTTGGATCGTATTCCTAGAGAGAGAAAGAGAGAGAGAGAGAGAGAGGTCAAGAATCAATACAACCGCTTAGTTGTGGTGTGGTTGTGGTATAAGCACCAACCTGTGTGCATGCATATGCAATGGGATCTATTTTATAAGGGCATTTATATAGCTGATATTGTATTGTGTATCGTAACTATCATACCACTATTGATGTACCCCATCTCATATGCATATACATTAAATGGCATGTGCATCTGCAATTAAACAGAGGATCTTGTATGTTAAATACTCGCAGCACCTTATAATTAAAAAAAAAAAGTTTAATTTTTTTTTATCCCTCTCTTCTCTATATGAGAAACTTATTAAAGTAGGAATAAACATTAAAAAAAAAAAAAAAAAAAAAAAACACATAATAAATTTTAAGAGCTAAATTCTTATTTAGAAAATGTGTCTGTGGACCAGAAATGAGCGGATAGAGATAGAGGTAGTAAATATCCTCATCCTCCAAGCGTGATTTACCCTGTAAGTGTATAATATAATAATAATAATGTACGGTTGGTTTGTTAGCTTCACGTGAGCTTCGACACTCTACGTATGTACGTGTCATAATAAGTTCGCGAGCAGATGATACACCTTATGATTTTTATGATAAAATACGAGACTGAACATTACAGATGCAACATAGTACACTCCCCACATAGTAGTGTCCTTGTTAAATAAAGCTATTATACGTTACTAAAATTATTATATCAAGAATATCAAGAATAAACATTTAAAAATAATCATAAAAATTCACTGTGGGCGAGTTTTCTTTGATAATGCGCGTTTATAATGATATTTTATAACAAAGATAATCAATTAAGCTATAGCGTAAATTGACAAATGAAACCTTTTAAAATAGACTTATACGTAAATATAGTTCATTTTAAAAGGTTTACGTTTTATTTGCTAATATAAATATTTTATAATATACTTACATGATGTTATTATTCTTGCTAAAACATATATTATAATAATATAATATGTAAATTTAAAAAAACGATATAATGCAAAATATCAAATAATTAATACTTAATAAATTATATATAATAAAATGAAAAATAGTTTTATACAACGTGATCTGTTTTCAACATATTCATAAATTACAAGGCACTCCACAACATATATTATAGACATTGATATATTCACACCTTCTTTTTACAATAATATGACAGGACTATATTTAGAAGGTGCCTGCAATATGCGCTTGTAAAAAGGGTATATTGTATTATGTATTTGCATTTTATAACTTTCAGTCTTATTTTGATAACTTTTTAGGCACCAAATACACTGCGACATAGCAGCTCGTCTCGACAGATTGTTGAGAGTAACTCTGTCTATAGTGTCTAGACGTTCACTAGAGCCGAGAAGTACGTAAACGTCAGCACACCTGACCCAAGTGACGTCATTTTTCATTTTATCGATTTTTTTTCTTATACATTGTCCTATTATATACTCTCAAACTCAACCGTTACGTACAATTATTACAAATGTAATTACACACAATTCCACACCCACACACACATAGAATGCGAATATTATAGTAGATGGAATTAATTATTTCAGATTACTTTTATTAAAAATCTTTCGTATTATAGCTTATATGTGGTTCATTTAAATTGAAAGGTGTATCACAATATGTAGTCTTAATTATTTTTATTTTGCCATTGAAAATAGAACTTAAATAATTATACATTATTGGTTTGATAAGAGTAAAATACTTGCAAAAGTTTTTACACATTTTGTAGCACGAAGGAAAATATCACGTGACCGTAACAAACATATATATATATATATATAATTAAGATTTCCGAGTCGTGAGAGTAATAACAGCTATTAAAACTTGTAACTTATATAATACTTTCATTCATTTAAACGCATGATATAATTATAACGTGTGTTGAATGAAAGCATAACATTAGCTGCATAATTATACCGGTATGTAAAATAAGGAAGCAATATAATATTCATATATTTTTCATTGTCATAAATTTTTCTCATTCAACATGATATAGGGTCTATGCATTCATGTTAAAGTCGACACCACGTTTTGGATAACTCATTAACATGGGTGGCATAGGAAAAAAAATCAATTTGACAGTTTAAAAACACTAAGTAATATTTTTTAGAGAATTGATGTTGTAAATATGTTGAATTATAGTATCTCAAGTAATTGAGAAAATGACACATAAAAAAAAAAAGAACTGATTTCCCAAAGAAAATTGGCTTAAATGAAGTTTGTCCTATGCTGAGCAATGTTATGCATTACTCCAGTATGGCCTCCAAGCGCAATAAATATGACGTCATCCGCATACACCCTATATACATAAAAAGTTGCGATGGTATAATTTTCATTCAGAAATATATAGAATAAAGGTCAAATTTGGGGCTGCAGTTTGCCATTTAATGGAAAACAAACGAACCCAATTATTTTGAAGCTATTTTTAAAAGTGTCTCTTTTAAATAGCATATTATATTACTTGTATTACTCAATAGGTGAGTTAATTATTGATAAGAACGATACGGAGACAAGAGATTGATCTTTTTATATAGAAATGTGTTTCTGTAAATAATATTGTTGTTTAATTTTTTATTAATATTTTAATGACAATAATTTCTAATTGATTTGTAACAAAACATAATAATCCTAAGCTAATGTATAATTGATCCTATTATATTATATGATTGCAGGATGAACGAAATAAATTAAGTTTGAAATTTAAATTTGAGACGTAAAAAATAAAGAGCAATTATGAAATCTGAAACTTATTATAAAATTGACTAATATAAATTTTTACGAGTGTTATTTCTCTTGCATAAAATTATCAAAACTTAAAGTAAAATTTTTAGAAAATATTTGAAAAAATAATAATAATAATAATAATAAACAAATAAACTAAATAAAAAGAAGAAGGAGTTTAAATAATTGGTGTCAAAGATCCACAATATCATATTCACTCTTTTTTTTGAATAATTGCTCTTATAAAACGACCTTGTATTTACATTTACGCTTTATATAAACTTTCAGGTACTTTCATTTTTCAATTTACTGCAATGTGTTAGAGATCAAAAGTAAGGGAGAAAGTCGCCACAGTCTGCACGTCCTCTAAAAGTGGAACATAAAGTCACAGCATCTAATGTTATAGTTTTTATAGTGTATAATGTATACAGTATACATACGTATACATCTTATATGCATGTCAGTATGACTTCACCGTAATCGATTGTTTTACATTTTTACTATCTCAATTTCAAACATACAATGAAATTAATGAAACATTGTGATATTACCAAATATTTGAATTATTAGTTAATTACAATAATATTTATATATAAATAATTAAAATGAATTTATAAACTAATTAAATATGGAAAATATTTATTTTCATTTGCCATTAAAATGAAAAGCTATAAAAATCAATTATATAAATTATTGGTTTGACAGTTAAATAAAAGCCTATGTACATTTTGTAGCACCAAGATATTTAATCGGACAGTAAATAATAATAAAATAAGATCAATTTTTCCCAGTCAAAAAGTAAGAACAGTTTTTAGAATCTAAGTTTTATAATTCTTTTCATTCATTTTAATTAAACGTAACCTTGTTTAATCTTTATTCGATAAAAGCTATAACTTTAGCTAAATAGTTATCTTCAAGATTAGGAAGCAATGGTATTTATACATATTATTATATGTCCTTTCTTTCTTTACCTCCCACATGCGGTATTAGTTTTATTTTTTATTGCTCTAATTTGCATTCAAACGATGGCACTGATTATACAATGAGTTTCTTTAACATAAACTAAAAAATTTCCAGCCTGTTTCAATAGCATTATAGTAACGCCTCAGCTTATTTTATAGACTCCACGCCATGAGAATGTTTTTATAACACACTTGTTAGTTGTAAACCACAAACTCTAATCGAATAGATGACTGCTTCAACCAGGACCTGCCATAGGCTTCAATTTAAATTTGTTGCATTATATGTTGTTGTTTTTTGTAAAAAAATTGTAACTATTTTTGTAGATTATATTGGCCTTCTTATACATTATTCAAATAAAAATTTGAAGAGAGAAAGAGAGAGGAATTAAATATTATATAAAAATGAAAATGTATATAATGTCTACATAATATGTTATATGTATGTATTATGTATATATATGTATGGATGTACCATATCATGATACATCCATACAAACTTTTAAAATAAACTTTTAATATATTTAATTTTATATCATCTAATTTTAATTAAAGCAGAGTCAATGGAGTAATTAAAATAATTTTTTGATAAAGGATTCACGATGGAGTATAAAATATATAGAGTATAGTAATATAGTGACGTCACAGACACACCCCTTTAGTTGGCGCCGGCGTCATTATTCAGTTCATGACTTTAGTGTAGATATATAGAGAGTTTTGTGCTGCCATACTATACAAGAACTTTCACAAGTTGAACTTGACTTCATAACACAGTATGTATAATGTGTATGACTTAATAAAAAACGAACTTTCATCATGCAATGTCAAGGCATATTCATAATATTTGTATAATATAAAAGCCTATCATATTAGCTGTATAATATAACATAAAAAACCTTGGCAATGGGAGTTACAAACGAAAATTTTTTTACATCTATTTATAGTTTTAAACACATTAAAATACAAATTCCCTTGTAAAAAAAAGTCTTAAATGGTATATTTTAATACTTAAGGGTTGTATTCAGATGGCTTGTATCTCAAAATCTAAAAAAAAAACTTCCAAATTTTATGATGCCATATTTAAAAGTTAATAGTAACAGCTACCTATGATAAAATTTTCAGAACCCGTGACCATCAGATAAGAGAGAAATTAATTATTGAAATTAACATGGGCTCTTATGGGACTAAAACTTTAAAAAATCATAATTAAAAATCTAGCATGGTGACCCCCCAAAATTTTTATATTTTTGAAGATACCTAATCCTAATGTATCACTGTACAAAATTTCAGATTTTTCTGTCTTTACATCTTTTCAGTCAAATCCCGCAGTAGCTGATTTCCCGCCTTAATAATGTGTCAAATTTGTATATTCGGTATATTTATTTAAACCTTTTAAGTTCTTTACACCGAAAATTTTCCTTTTTTTTTTTTTTTTTTTTTACGAATTCCGCATTTAAAATTATCAAGTTCCAGTGCACAATATACATGAGCTTTGTTTCTAAAAAAAAAAAAATAATAAAAAAAAAAAATATTATATAATCCAATGCTATATAAAAAAATTAGTTTTAGCGTGCCTTTCATACGCTATACCTCTGATTGGCTAGCGACACGCCGGTAACTTCCATTTCATTTTCACATAAAGAACTCATTTGTGCGGGAATCATTATAGATATAGGACCATGCTTGCTTGTTTTGTTTTTGTTTTAATTCTGGTCTGAGAAAACTGTGACGTAATAAAATATTTATATAAGTTGAAACGAAGAGAGGTTTCGCGTGACTACTTTTTCCTTTAAACATTCTATTGTAAACAGATATTATATACTGAGTGAGTATCAGAGGGTGTATTTAAAAATTAAATGCCACTCTTAAAATGGCTTGTTGTGTCTTTTATGGCATACAAAATATAATTTGCATGCTTATAGAAAAACTTAATAAGACAGATATATAATATAATATTATATTATATAAACATACACTAAATTTGTAAAGTTGCTAAATATTATATAATTTGCAGTTATTTAGTGGATGTGTTTTCAGTAACAAAATTTTTCATTATATATATAACAAACGGCACATAAGCTAAAAACAAGTAAAAATTTATTCGGTGCAACATTTATCTGAACTACTGAAATCAATTAAATAATAATAAAGGCTAAATGTTTACAAAACGCTATGGAATGGGAAAGTTTATACAGAGGCTATAGGTTATTCATCTGCATTCCCCATACCTTCTGTGATTGCATCGCGCGCTCCACTGATATTTTCATTGTCAACTCATTTGTTTAACAATAAGGAAGTCGTTATAATAACAATAGAAAGCACGCGTGTTAAAATGATTTTGTTCAAAGACAAGTACATGGTTTTTATCATATTTTTATAAGTATAAAATAAAAGATTCATCAGGTATGGCTGTAATTTACTTTCATCTTTCATCATACTGCCGCCTCCTTTAACCCCAATTTTCCTAATTTCTTATTATGCGTATATATCCTACAAATTATAAACACTAATGGTACTGTAAATCTTTGCATTGCGTGTATGAGTACATTTATGTTCACACGCAATCAGGTGCGTATGTATGCAGGGAGGAGGGGAGGGTGATTCCGGACCACCACCCCGTCAGGTCTGAAAAAGTACCCATAAAAGGGATCTGTTATGCACTGTACCCAGGGGTGTAGTCCTAAAAATTAACGAAGTATGGCGGAAGGTTTACCCTTTAAACGGGGGGGGGGGGGGGGGGGGTGTAGCGCGCCGCAGGCGAAATTTTTTTTGGGACAGACCCTTTTTTGGGAAAAACGTAAAATTAGTATACTTGGAAAACTGTTGCCCAAATTATTGGACATTCAATTTTGATACTTTTTTATATAGCTTCTATAAATTTTTAACTAAAGTTTGAACATATAGTGAATAAAAAATAATTATGATAATAAAATGTTTTTCTCTCTTTTTTCGTCTTATGAATTTTTGTAATTAAATTTCAATTTCTACCAAAAATATTGAATATCTGAAAATTAAATAGTAATAAAAATACAAAATATTGATATCTTCCTCATTTTCCCTATTAAGATCCGCCCCTGTGCACATTCACTTACCCCAAAAGAAGCTATGCTCGACCTCGATGCTAGTGGGACTGTCATCTTTCAATGATGCGGCACTTTTTAAAATTAAAATTCTCTTGCTACATTTAGTGCTATTACGTAATTACCTGATTCAAGGTTCTTGTGCTTAAATTTTTATAAAAAAAAATATTACTAACTATAAATATAGAAATTATCATATAGTTAACTTAATAAATACAGTATATTTATTTTTTATGAATTAGACAACAGAAATCTAAAACATTGGACTTGAATATAAGTATGCTAATGTACATAATTTGTATATAATGCTGCACTAAAATGTCACTGACTGTTTACTATGGGTCATCCTCCAGCACCAACTGACTAGTGAATACTGAAGTGGTGCTACTTGCAAAAAAAATTGGGGAAAATTAAAATAGTCCCTTCTTTTTCATCCCTTCTTCATATTTAATTCAAATATTAAGGGGAAGAGAGAAAATTCAAGTGCTGCGTTTTTTTTTTTTTTTTTTTTTTTTTTTTTTTGTCCTTCACATTGCTTCTAAAATTCTTTGATTTTTTTTTCTAAGAGGATTTTAAGTCAATTTTTACTAAAGGATTATCAAAATTTTTACGAGAATCATACATTTACTTATTCAGGTATAAGTGTATTTTTCTGTATTTTTATTGTTTTCAAACTAACGTATGTCCAAAAGTCACCATCATGTTAGGACATGTTCATCTGAGAGAGAGAGAGAGAGAGAGAGAGAGAGAGAGAGAGAGAGAGAGAGAGAGAGAGAGAGAGAGAGAGAGAGAGACAATGAGAAAGAGTTAGAAAGTATTGGAAAAAAATCTTCAGCTTCCTTTCCTTTCATGATTCACAATAGAATTCAATAATCCTGGCCTCACCAAATTTTATCATATATAAAAAAAAATTAAAAAGGTGACTTATTGACAAATACCTGCAAATTTGATGAAAGAAAAAGATAAAGTAAAACCAAAGAGAAAAAAAATATTTTTTAAACTTTTTTCTCTCTTTTTCTGTTTTTCTCAGATTTTATTTTCATTTTTTTCTAACGAACACAAATAAAATCGCACCTTTTCGCCTTTTTAAAATTTCACGAGGTATGGCGATTCAAAAATTCAATTTCACGAAGTATGGCGCCGCCATCCCGCGCCATCCCTCCACTACACCCCTGACTGTACCCCTCGCTCCTATCGCAAAATCCTCTCCACGCAAAACTTATACACTCGACGATCATTATGATAAAAGTATAAAGATCACGGATTATTGGCATCCTGTTAGATCCGCGGATATTTTTTAAATATGGATTACGTAAGAATTAAGAACTTGTCCGGATCTGAAAAAAAAAAAAAAAAAAAAAAAATCTTATACGGATCTGAAAAAAAATTGGATCTGCATTATTCGAATATTACAAACACGGATCATCGAAGTTTAGATCAAAAAGCAAAATTCGACAAAAAGTGTCGCTTTCCAGGGAGGCAAAATTAGCTCGGATAAACTAACTAACTGCGGGGTGATTTTGCGAACACACTTTGCTTAGCTATACACGATGGCGGCAAGCGCAACCAAATTTTTCCAAGGCCAAGTGCTAGGACCGCAGCGCTCCCTATCCTCCCTATCTATAATAATTAATAACTCTATAGCTCAGTAGGGTACGATGTTGAGTGAAACAATAGTTGTGTACTAAATTCCCCCTAGTACCCTAACCAACAGGGCAGAAATATGCCCTAAAATCTTACTCCCGCTAGAGGCATGCGCGTAATATTTAGGGCAAGTAGTGCGCATCAGAAGCTCACTAATAATATTTTGCTATGGCCCTACCAAGCTTAGCCTTCTTGACGCTTCTTGATTTCCCCTCTCGTGCTTCTCGTTAGGGTAGAGGGAACTTCCTACTCTTCCTAGACCTCAGAATTCGCATGCGCAAAACGTCGGCAAAGTTATGCGCATGCGCAAAAAAAAATACGGCTCGTCAAGGTTACGACTGCTCACCACCATTTCGTGAAACTGTGGTTCTAATTCAAAATGTACCTGGCAGCCATCTTGAATGTTAAATTTGGACTAATTAGCAAAAATAATAACAAAACTTGATCGCTTTTTCTCGGCACAAAAAAAAAAAAAAAAAAAATTAAAAAAAGTGTTTTTTCTAAAATTAAAAATAAAATAAATATTATGTACTTATAAATTTTTTCCCCAAAAATTAAAAAAAATACTTTGTACTCCGTAAGTGTAATTAAGAATATAATGAGACAGTGCACATTCAGAAATCCCATTATTTTAGTTCAACTAACTTATGCTATAAATTGTAAACTTTATTTATTTATTTTTAAATTTTCACCTCGCACTCATCTACTGTATGTATTTTTTTTAGTCAAAAAAAAAATATATAGAACATTATAAAAAATCAATTACAATCATGAAAATTAAATTAATGAGAGCAAACATGTCAAGACATGTTCAAGGTTAAAAATAATAATAAAATTAAAAAAAAAAAAAAAAAAACTTACCTTAAATAATTTGAAGGGTCCAGTAGTTATCACAATAGATAAAATAATAGTTCTTAAAAATATGAATAAACACCTGCAGAAAGGTGCGCTGAATACAGGTATAGCGGTACTACCTGCACAACACCGAATTGAGCACTCACACTTGCTAGATAGATAAACTTCAAAACTTTCCCTTCAACGTACGGAGCGTTTCTGGAGAGATGTTGCCTCTACCAAGTCGAACTGTGAAATGAATTAAAATCTCCTCGGCACCCGCGCTACTCCCCTCTCCTCGCGAAAGCAAGGTTGTCATTTACAAATTGTCCCTAAAGTAGTTTTTACTAAATATACCAAAAATCACTATGGAGCTTTCTAACGAAATGACGGTTGGTTCAAAATTTGACCTTGAGCGAATTACGGCAACAGTGTCGTGGGGACCAGATTCAAATAAAAGCAATGGATTGCATAGGAGAGCGTATTGATTTTGATTTAATTAAAATAGAAAGAGGTAAAAAGTCGCGGTTTTCGGTCGTGGTCTGATTAGATGAACATCTTAGCTTTCGATTGATATGATTTTGGCTCCAAAAAATTAATTATTATTAATTAACACAGGTAATTAAAAAATACCTTATGAATAGTGCTGATATAAAAATTGTTGTCAATCGAATTTAAAATGAACTAGAATCATGAAAATTGGTACAAAGGTAGATCAATACCTTAGTCATTAGTTATCAAAAGGTTAATTACCTAACCCACCCCTAAAGGGTGTAAAAGGGGTAGTTAACCCCCGAAAATTAAACTAATCCAATTTCAAAAGTTTTAACGATGTTGGTGGGGTAAAGTGACCCGCCTAAGAAGACTGTGATATTAGTTTTTGTTAATTTCCACCCCTAACCGACCTAAGGGGTAGTTTACCCTTAAAATTGCATCATTTCGAATTTGTAGGTTTTCAACAAAACAAACGTTGTTTCCGGGGTTTCTGAACTTGCTGAAGACAATGGTGCACTCAAAAATTTTCTAGCTTCAACCCCTAAAGAACAAGGGGTAGTTTTAACGCTAATTTCCAATTAAACCAAAATCAAAAATAAAAGTGTGTCATTTCCGGTGAAAAGCAAAGTGCTAAAAATATAAGTGGTAGTTTTAAATTTTTATCTTCCACCCCTAACGTGCTAGGGGGTAGTTTTCACTCTTAAATTAAATTTAAATAAAATCAGGCCATCAAAGTGTCATTTCCGAGGTAAAAAAATATGCTGAAGACGATGGTAAGGTTTAAAAAATTCTATCTTCAACCCCTAGCGCGCTAGGGGTAGTTTCACCCTAATTTTTGGAAGAATTAATATAGACTACAAAGGTCTCGATTTAGGGGTTAAAAATTCTTCTGAAGACGATGGTGACACTTAAATTTTTTATCTTCAACCCCTAACTTGTTAGGGGTAGTTTTTGCCAATATTTTTAATTTAATTACCAAAAAAAGCTAAAAGCTACCCCTAGCAGGTTAGGGGTTAGAGATAAAAAATTTTAAGTGTCACCATCGTCTTCAGAAGAATTTTTAACCCCTAAATCGAGACCTTTGTAGTCTATATTAATTCTTCCAAAAATTAGGGTGAAACTACCCCTAGCGCGCTAGGGGTTGAAGATAGAATTTTTTAAACCTTACCATCGTCTTCAGCATATTTTTTTACCTCGGAAATGACACTTTGATGGCCTGATTTTATTTAAATTTAATTTAAGAGTGAAAACTACCCCCTAGCACGTTAGGGGTGGAAGATAAAAATTTAAAACTACCACTTATATTTTTAGCACTTTGCTTTTCACCGGAAATGACACACTTTTATTTTTGATTTTGGTTTAATTGGAAATTAGCGTTAAAACTACCCCTTGTTCTTTAGGGGTTGAAGCTAGAAAATTTTTGAGTGCACCATTGTCTTCAGCAAGTTCAGAAACCCCGGAAACAACGTTTGTTTTGTTGAAAACCTACAAATTCGAAATGATGCAATTTTAAGGGTAAACTACCCCTTAGGTCGGTTAGGGGTGGAAATTAACAAAAACTAATATCACAGTCTTCTTAGGCGGGTCACTTTACCCCACCAACATCGTTAAAACTTTTGAAATTGGATTAGTTTAATTTTCGGGGGTTAACTACCCCTTTTACACCCTTTAGGGGTGGGTTAGGTAATTAACCTTTTGATAACTAATGACTAAGGTATTGATCTACCTTTGTACCAATTTTCATGATTCTAGTTCATTTTAAATTCGATTGACAACAATTTTTATATCAGCACTATTCATAAGGTATTTTTTAATTACCTGTGTTAATTAATAATAATTAATTTTTTGGAGCCAAAATCATATCAATCGAAAGCTAAGATGTTCATCTAATCAGACCACGACCGAAAACCGCGACTTTTTACCTCTTTCTATTTTAATTAAATCAAAATCAATACGCTCTCCTATGCAATCCATTGCTTTTATTTGAATCTGGTCCCCACGACACTGTTGCCGTAATTCGCTCAAGGTCAAATTTTGAACCAACCGTCATTTCGTTAGAAAGCTCCATAATTACCAGCGATGAATTTTTTTAACAAAGTTATTTGCTTAGGATATGCCCCGCGCTTTTTTCTAGCGCGCCTCTGATTGGAGCTACGTCACCACCGGTATGAGGCATTAGATTACTTTCCTATAAATTTTATTTTTGAAAAACTTAACTATTTTAACTTTGTTAATTTTTCATGACCCATATATATTGTGATATTATTTGTTCTAACTAATAAATGCATTCCAAATTTAAAAACTTTGAAAGCCCTCTAATAGTCTTGTTGGGGGGGGGGGGGGGGGATAATTGAGTATTTTGGAAACCTTTGAAATTTTTATTTAAGTTTTACTATTACTTTTGCTACCTTATGCGTAGTATGCAATGCAAAATATGGATAGAAAAAAAAAAGTAAAAAACTAGCTGCGCACAGGTACTGCAGGGATAAAATTTATATTCACTGCCCTTATTTTGCCTCTTATTCCGTGGCTTTTACGATGGTTACTTGTCTTTATTTTCTCAATATTAAATAATTGAATAAAAAATAATAAATAAATAAAAGTTATATATTTTTTTTCTAACGGAGTTAGCATTCCTGTAGTGGAGGTACGGTAGTGGGGGAGCTACGTTATCGATGCTGATGACCGCTCTCCACCCTCGGAGCTATGGAGAAGTACGGAGTACGGTCCGCGGATAAAAAGTCGCGGAGGGGAAACGCGACACGACATAGGTGAAGTAGATGCAGGGGTACCAACGCTATAATCAGTGTAAAAATAATGTGACAAAATTGACCGATAAAGGAACACTGTTAGGTTGGTATCCCTAACGGAACCGGAATAAGTCACAGAGACAGTTACCTTGAAAAACACTGCAGCGAACAGCGCCATCTAGTGTTGACAGTCGTTACCACTAGATAAAAACTTGTTTGAACGCCGTCTGGCGCTCAAATCTCCCTTATGCTATTGGTCATCGACGTTCGCGCTCTTTGTGACTTATTCCGGTTCCGGTGGCAAATGAATAACGAAAAGCGAACTTTTATCGGTCATTGACCGATAAAGGAACACTGTTAGGTTGGTATCCCTAACGGAACCGGAATAAGTCACAGAGACAGTTACCTTGAAAAACACTGCAGCGAACAGCGCCATCTAGTGTTGACAGTCGTTACCACTAGATAAAAACTTGTTTGAACGCCGTCTGGCGCTCAAATCTCCCTTATGCTATTGGTCATCGACGTTCGCGCTCTTTGTGACTTATTCCGGTTCCGGTGGCAAATGAATAACGAAAAGCGAACTTTTATCGGTCAATAGATAAGGTGAAAGGCGTGGATATCATAATTATAAAATATATTATATAAAAAAAGGGGGAGGGGGGGGGGAGACAGGAATGTGAATCTCCATTTCATTTTCATTCAAACACTTAATTTTATAGACGTAAGTAAACTTTTGTAAGTTCAGTTGTTGTTTGTTTTTTTCTATTTATTCTATACTATATATGTATTATACTGTATACCATTTTATATAATTTTTATTAGCTTACTTTATTCTCTTTATTTTTATTTTATTTTGATATGAAAATTATATTATATTTTATTCATAAGAAGAAAAAAAACAGTAAAAATTGGTGTGTATAGCAGCTAAAAAACACCTTCTAAGAAAGTCTTGGTGAATAGTTTATACCCCTATAAAAAGAAACAATATTTTTGCAATAGGTTTAACTTTTAACCTTTTGTGACATCTACATAAAAACTACATTATTATAATCATTTAAATAAATAGTATTCATATTCATCATAATTATATTATAGCATTATTAGTTTTATAATTATTACAATGGTGATTACACTTTTCATTTTACACATATTGCACTTCAACACCGTAAGAATTAATGCATTGAATAAATTCAATGGTCAATGTATGAGATTATTGGTATATTGCCCAATATGCATAAAAAGGTAACCGGACGATTCGTTACAAGGACGATTTGTGACAGACAATTCGAGACAAGATAATTCGCTACCGGATGGTTGGCGACTGGACAATTCGCTATACTGGACACTTCGCTACAACGGACAATTTGCTACATTGGACGTTTTGCTACCGTGGACAATTTGCGACGGGATTATTTGTAACTATACTGAACTAGACCCGTTGCTCATTCTTGCGCTTAGACGCCATGTTTGTCGTGCGTAATGCGTGATTCAGCATACGGAAAATATAATTTCTTTCTTTGTCATATATAAATGAAATATCATTTGCGTTCTTCAATTCTGTTCAAATATAGTTAATTGCTAATTTTTTTTTATAAGATAAATTGCAATATGCATGCGGCTTTATTTATTTATTTATTTATATTTTAAAAAATAGTTAAATTATTTATTGAAAAGAAGTTCTAATATTTTATTATAGATAAATTGCAAGATGCAGTAAACTATATTTAATTATATTAATTTACTATGTCTTTCCTTTTTTTCTATTTATTTATTTATTATTATTTTAATTTTAATAGATAAATTGCAAGATGTAGCAGTAAACTATTTTGTTATATGATTCCCTTTACGCTGTAACGTATATTGTCCGCTGGAGCGAATAGTCCATTTGCAAAAATTGTCCCTGTCGCAAATTGTCTCATGTCACAAATCGTCCGTTGTAGCCAATTGTCCAGTCGCGAATAGTCCAGTAGCATAAAATACTTGTAGCGAATCGTCCGTCACAAATTGTCTGTCGCGAATTGTCCTTGTAGTGAGTGAGTCGTCCTAGATTCGCATAAAAATGATACGAAATCATATTTAAAGAAGGAGGTTTGTGAATTGTGATTAGACTAAAAAGTGTGAACAAATTAATACACCTGTTTTCACCTGTTGATAAATCATAACAAAAAAAGCCGGAAGATAGATTATAATGATATTAATAACATAATGATATAATAGCCAGATAATATAATAGCTATGAAAGCTTATACAAAGGATGCGATGCACGCGCGCGCGCGCACTACTCCCATAGTCATTTAACATTTATCTGCCACATGCGCTGCGCTCTGACGCGTACACGCTATATTTTGATGCAGGTCAGGGTCACGGAAACACATTTTAGAGGAAGATTCGCAAACTTCTAAAAAAATATTATTATTGTGTTTTTTTAACTTTGTCCTGGTTTGCAATGGTTCTGTTCATCTATAGAGTTTTACCTTTTTAAAGGTATGATATTTTTCATAAATTATTATATTATATTATATATTTATCATATATTCATAAATTGTGATAACATTGATAACATAACTTATTATGATTTATGATAATATGAACTTCCATAGATGTGTACAGTAAACGCATATAGATACAGTATAAATATATATGTATTTATGATACTTTTATATTTGCTGTAGGTCATATTTTTATTTATTATAAGTTCTGTAACAATCGGGTTTTGATTATTCTAGGGATTAATTAAATAATATCCACAATTTTATACTCATCATTATTTATTATAATTATGGTAAAATAAATGTCAAAAAAGTGATTTAAAGAAAGAAAGAAAGAAAGAAAGAAAGAAAGAAAGAAAGAAAGAAAGAAAGAAAGAAAGAAAGAAAGAAAGAAAGAAAGAAAGAAAGAAAGAAAGAAAGAAAGAAAGAAAGAAAGAAAGAAAGAAAGAAAGAAAGAAAGAAAGAAAGAAAGAAAGAAAGAAAGAAAGAAAGAAAGAAAGAAAGAAGTACAAATATATATGAAACTTACATGAAATCTCTCTTGTGCACCAAATAGTCACAAAATATAGCTAAGCAGGAAACCTAATCAAAATCCACACCATATCTGCGCGGCACCGAGACTCCAATTATAATCTATTATGTGTTGTGTGGGTGACGACGGTGACGTATAATATACTTATCAGTAGTTTTGAGACTGGACTATTGAAGCATAATTCAGTTATTCAGTATCATAGTACCCTATAATAATAATAAATATTATAAACTATATAATAATTATACAATTATCTCTATAATGTAACACCAAAGACCATATATGCATGGTCTTTATTAGTAACACCTTCAAAAGAATTAAGGTTGTAAATGTTAAAAAATATAATAATAATATTTAAATATTTAATATTTGTACTCTATAATTTAGTATAATTTATATATATGCTATAATGACATAGTATAAATTGCAAAATTTATTCTTTTCGTGTTAGACACTTCTATCATTATCCATTATATATACAAGTATAGTATGCAGATTATAAAGATAAAGCCGCGTAGGTACTGTGCATTCTTTATTACGTTACAATTTTTTTATATATTATATTATGCACGTATATACCTAACAAGAGACAATTAAAGAACGAAGTAACCGCAATATTAGAGTTTTTAAATATTATAGTTATGCTTTTTTTATTCTGTAGATTAAAATAATGTTATAAAAGTATATATAATATTTATTAATATACTGTATTGTTTTGTTTTTATTATTGTCATCCAAAAAACAGGCAGTTTAACGTGCCCAATACATTCATGGTACGGTACACTACACACAAACACAAGTTACAAAGTTTCATAAGTATATACATAAAATTTGCATGAGAATTATATATAATAATAAAAACTTGTTGCAATATATTAATAGAGATTATATACATATTAATACAGTTTTTTTATGCATTGATGAGAATCGTGAAATACATCCTCTTCCATTGAATTGCATGTGGAAGTATATAGATATTTAGGAATAAAAGAATTGTTTGATGCATCATTAGTATTGGACCACATTGGTATCATTGGTTTGATACATTGGTCCATAACTATATAATATCCCTCAGATTATTAAGACAAGATAACTTACATTTAACTAAATATTTAATGTAAGACGATACTTGATTATTATTTTGCATAATATTTTATATTGTAATTTATATTATCCCAGTAACCAGATAACCAGATATATTAAATCAACAATAAAAGAAATTTATGTGAGTATAACCTCCTATATGTTTATGCGCGCCTGGTATTAGGACGCGTGGATGTTGAGCTGAGCGAAGGCGCTCCACGTACAAGAAAAGCTTGGAATAACGCTAGTTTTAAATGCAAGACAGCCAGCACTTATAATATCTTGACAATCAGGCTTTTTAATAGTATGGCAAAGTCGATTTTTTTTAATGTTTCAACGAACAATAAAACAAATAAGTAAATGTAAGTTAAAATAAATATAAGTTAATAAATAAACATAAATATAATCAATCCACATAATAACAAAAATCATATTATACATGTTTTGGTATTATATTTTATAACATGTAAACAATAGTGCTGATATAGAAATAATCTTTTCAGCTTGATGCATTTATATCAATTTACACAGATTTTATTTTTACCGTGGACTTATTTACATAACAAACAGTTTAATTCTAGGCACATAATTTGAGCACAGAGTGTAAACTTGCACTATACGGTTTTGAATCTGTATTTTATTTTATTTATTGAGCCAACTGAGACTATTTGTAATCTATTTACTGATTTTATATATATATATATATATATATATATATATATATATATATATATATATATATATATATATATATATATATATATATATATATATATATATATATATATATATATATGTATGCACTATACTGGAGGCACACAATGTATTATTAGTTATTATAATAGATTTAAATCGAAAATAAAGAATTAAAATATAATTATTAAATATATAGCCCCCCCCCCCCCCCCCGTCATATCTAGGGCTTTACTGTTTAACTGCTACAAAAATTATGGTTCATATACTGAAAAAAATGCTTATATAGACGTAGAACACCTTGAACAAAAAACTTGCCTAATATCCTAAAATACCCAAATATCAACATTATTTTGGCCGGAGTCATTGATTTCTAATTTATTTTCCATTTACAAAATATCAGTTGCGGGTTTACTACGTCACAGCTCGCCTGTTTCCACGCGCGTGGACCAGGCGAGCTGTGACGTAGTAAACCCGCAACTGACATTTTGTAAATGGAAAATAAATTAGAAATCAATGACTCCGGCCAAAATAATGTTGATATTTGGGTATCTTAGGATATTAGGCAAGTTTTTTGTTCAAGGTGTTCTACGCCTTTATAGATTGTAGGATGGAAAGTTAAATAATTTTGTTTATTAGGTATATAGGAGAGATGCGGTGCCTGCGGTGGTATACAGAGTAATTATATTTTTGTGTGTGACACACAACAGTGTGTGAGTGTATATAATACTAATATACCAGTATAAAAAAATTATATAAAAATAGAATCTTCACTTTATTATTTATACAAATCAAGAATCAAGTATAAATATATAGTATCATTATCAATTATTTCAATTACAAATAATTTTAACGAAAAGAATTTTAAGTTAAATTAAAATTTGAGTAAATAAATGTACTAATTTTAATTTAAATAACCTTTTTTTTGTCACGTTGTATGTATGTTTAATGCTATTTATATGCTATACTAATTAAAATTGTAACGGAGCGTAATGTAAAACAGTTGGGTTAAATTGAGAGGTTGTACTGCTGATTTCACCCAATAAAAGCCGTTAATTGCTATTATTATTTCAATCAATTTTTACTTTACTCTTGCAAATTGCGTCCTATGGTCTCATGCTGGTAGCACTGTAACCTCCTTGGTGTTTCTGCGCTCCTGTTATTGGTGTGTAGTGTGTGGAGCTCCACAGACACAACAAGTACGATAGTACCGTAAAAAATTCTTAGCAGCCAGTAGAAAACAAATCGTATAAATACTTAAATACTAAATACAGTATTATATTTAGGGAAAACCATTTAACTATATAACTAACATCCTGCATGTCAAAATATGAGTTTCAAAAATTAAAACCCTCATTAATGATAAAATATAAGATAAAATTAATAAATATAATTAATTAAATCGTCTTCTTCTTCTTCTTTTTTATACGAATAATTGCAAACTTTTAGCATGTTTTTTTTTTCAATTGGTTAAATATCACTGACCTACATCACTTATCACAAAAATACGTACTATGTGTGTCTGTCTGTACCATCCATGGTCTGTACTCTGTACTATACATAATACACTGTAAGTGTACAGCTCTGGCCAAAAGTTTGAGAACGATGTGAAAGTGATCGGGCAAAACAGATGAGTCATCAATGCAGGTTCCTTTTTTCCTGACTATATCGATAGTATGTAAATCTTTCCCCTCACCTCCTTCTTTAAGTTTGGCTATCTGTTGTGTCTAGTTTTGTTATCATGTTTTTCGATCAAACAAACACACAGAATGTGATGCTTTCTATTTTTACCTATCAAACTCACAAAATATTGTCTTCTTGAGTTTTATTTTTATATATATACGTTACATGAAGCAAGGATTTTTTTTATATATATAAATTATTAAAAATATTCACTAATTATATGATTACAGTTTACGATGTTTATGCTAATTTATATTTAATGGATATAATAATAAAAAAATTATTTCATTACTTTATCTTTTTTTAATTAACTTATTCATTAATTATAATATTTACTTTTTGAACAATTTGATATCATATTTAATTTTATTTTCTGTTCTTCTTTTCTCCCGCATAAAGAATCATCCCTTTATTGGCGTCATTTGAATTATGGAATAAAAGTTGTTTCATAATAAATAATTAGGCTAACTAATTTTTTTATGAAAAAAATATTCAACAATTATATGATTACAGTTTATGATATTTATGATACTTTATATTTATTGGATAGACCTATATTTAAAAAAAAATTATTTTACTATTTTTTTTAATTAACATATTTATTGATTATAATATTTAATTTTCAAAGAATTTGATTTTGTATTCAAATTTTATCATCTGTTATTGTTTTTATTCCTCCGCGTAAGCAATCATCTCTTTCCTTTTTTTATATATAATTATAAAATCAAAGTTCTTTCATATAAATAATTAGTTAATGAATTATAGCAAACTATTTAATGACACAAAGACACAAAGTATAAATGAAAGCGATTATTTGTAGAAATTAATTATTTGATTAAAAAAAGAAAAAAAGATTTCAAATAATGAAAAAAAAATAATAATAATAAATAAATAAATAACAATATTGGCATAGTATATATTTTGGCAATATAGTATTTTTACCAAGGTTGATATTGTATTATAATATAAACCTTGCATTTTAACAAAAAAAACCAGAAAAGACAGAACATTTTACCATAAAATAGCAGGCATGCATAACAAAACTAATATATTTTGTAGTCATCAGAAATATTGAAAAGCTAGACAGGTGTATGCAGTAAGTGGCAGTAAGCAAGCAAGAGCGACGCACGTCTGCTTGCTTGTTGCCTGGCTGTGCTCAAAATAATCGTAATCGCTACACCGATATAGTCAGGAAAAAGGGAACTTGCTTGTTTACATGATTTGTGTTGCGGGTTGCATTTCAAATCGTTCTCAAACTTTTGGCCAGAGCTGTACATATATTTATACGCACAATCAGGATTTATAGAGTCTTTGGTATAACACCATGTAACACCAAACACCATTATATTTTTTATAGTAAGTGGTAACACGTTCAAAAGAATACCTCAATAATAATGAGATTTCTCATTGTCGACTTTTTTTCAAATATTTTAATAAAATGTCATTTTGATCCATATTAAAAAAAAAAAAAAGCTTCAAGAAACTGAATTTCTGGCGGAACCTATAGACCCTCATTTGGAATCAACTTTATGCTCAATTTTCCCCTCGCTCCTTTAATTAGGGCTCGTTCTCGCCTTATATATATTATATAACTTTTTGAGATATTATGATTTACTTTATGAAGATGTTTGATTTAACGTGTTTTAATAATTCTAAAGCGCGCAGAAATTAAAAAATTAGAACCCGCAATTTAGCATGGTAAGCCCATACCAGGCCAAAATTAACATAAAACTAATGATGACCCTTGCCAGTGATCAACCTGATGACCCTTGCCAATGCTGTGTCCTGATTATGTGAAGTTGTCTATTAAAGAACGAAGTAACGAATATTAGAGTTTTTGAATAATATAGTTTCAATTTCTAACATGTAGATTAAAATAATCTTATGTAAGTTATTATATATAAGTATGCCAAATTATGTTGTATTAATAGATTAAAATTTATAGGTATATAATGAAATTTTAGAATTTTATTATTTTTCGGTCCTTATATAACCATCCCTCAGATTATTACAAGACAGGAAACTTAATGTAAGACAATATTTTATTATTATTTTGCATCATACATATTTTATATTGTAATTTATATTATCCCACTAACCAGACAAAAATTTTATTATATAATTGCCATAAGATAAACGAGGTACTGATACTCCAATTAATTTACTTGCGGCAAGGCAAGTATTATTATTATATAATATATAAAAAAAAAAAAAAAAAAAAAAATCAGCAATAAAATAAGAAAATTGTGAATAACCCCCCTATATATTTCTGCGCGCCTGGTATTAGGACGCGTGGATGTTGAGCTGAGCGAAGGCGCTCCAAGGAAAAGAAAAGCTTGGAATAACGTTAATTTTAAATGCCAGGCAGCCCAGCAATGGTAAATATCGTGGCAATCAGGTTTTTTAATAATGGCAACGTCGTGATATTTTTTTTTTTTTTTTTTTTGGTAAATGTTTCAACGAATATTAAAAAAGTTAAACAAATAACAATTTTTTTTTATAAAAATATAATATTTATATGCTGATAGAAATAATGCTTTCAGCTTAATGCAATTAAGTTTGCATTTGAATCTGTATTTGATTCTTTATATTTTATTTATAAATAAATATTGAGCCATCGAGATAATTTGAAATCTATTGACCGATAAAAAAAGTTATGCACATAATAAATCATTAATTATTATAATATAGATTTAAATCGAAAATAGAGGAAGAATTAAAATATAATTTTTAAATATAGGGGGCCGTCATTTCTAGAGCTTTACTGCTAAAAAAAAAAAAAATGTGGTTCATACAGCGAAAATGTTGCTTAGATATAAAAATTTAACTAATTTTGTATTTAAGAGAGATGCGGTGCCTGCGGTGGTATACAGTAATATTTTATTGTGTGTGTGTGTTGTGTGTGTACTTGTGTACTATGTATATTGTATAATAATACTACACACACACACGATCATTCTAAAAAATATATTGTAAACATATTTAATTAATCGAGCAAATATTATAAGCATTAAATAAAAATAGACACCTTCACTTTATTATCTATGTTTAAATCAAGGGTATCAATCATAAATTTTAGCGAAAAGAAATTTGACTCAAATTAAAGTTTGAGTAAATAAATGAACTATATAATTTTAATTGAAATTAAGAAAAATTATAAATTTGTCATATATGTTATATGTATATAATTAATAATACTATCTACTATCTAATAAAAATTGTAACTATATGGTTGTATTATAAAACAGTTGCGTTAAATTGAGACGTTGTACGCCTTATTTTGCACAATAAAATCCGTTAATTATTATAATTACATTAATTATGAATACTCTCTCTACTCTTAAAAATTGCGTCCTATAGTCTCATGCTGTCAGCACTGTAACCTCCTTGGTGTTTCTGTGCTCCTGTTATTGGTGTGTAGTGTGTGGAGCTCCACAGACACAAGAAGTACGAGTACTGCGAATATTCTTTAGCAGTCAGTAGAAATGAAATCACATAAAGAGTGATTGAAAAATGAAAACTATTTATTTAACTATATAACTACCATCATGCATGCCAATATATAAGTAATATGAGTTTCAAAAAATAGAACCCTCAACAATAATAAAATTAGATAAATTAGAATAGCTAAAAAAATATATAGTAATAATAACAACAGAATGTTTTATTATGTAGATGGAACGTAAAGCATTCATATACCTCATAATTAACCATATTTATACTTTGTATATTTGTATTTATTTTTTGTAATAAAATATTATACAAACTGATAAATATACAATACAATGTAATAAATCGTAATATATTTTTTTTTTTTTGTTTTTTTTTTTTACGAATGCCATTGCAAACTTAGCGTGAGTTTTTGAATATAGTTAAATATCACGGATCTACAGTATATCACTTGTATACGTGGTATAATAACATTTAATACAGAGATATTAATAATAAGTATATTTTTAATAACTATAATTGGCATACAATTACACCACTGACTTTAAAAATTAAATTCTTATAATAAGTGGCTTTTTGCTTGGTATATTTGCTAAAATCATGCTTGATCATATCATAATTGAAATTATTTATTAAATACCAAATCAATACACGAGAAAATGTGTTTTATTTTATTGAAATACTTAACAATTATTTATATTTACTTACTATATAAAATATATTGTTTAATATAGGTCACAAAAAGTGTGACAGAAGTATTTTAAATAGAACACATTGTATAATTATGTTATATATTATTATTAATATAACTCGTAATAGAAAGAAGTCAGAAGAAATATTATGCAAAAGTATCATGTAAATATGAAATACCCTAACCATGGTGTGTTCTTTTGGTCTACGCAACATTTTTGAAAATTACCATAATTTGAATATAAAATAATTATAATATTGCACTTATTCCTTTCTTTTGCATTATATAGAAAATTTCCACGAACAAAAGTTTATTTGATATAATATATTTTTAAAATATTATCCACTTTTAGCAACACAGTTAAAAAGTTTTAAATGTCTAATACTTCATGAAATTTATTTAACATAGACTTCTGGCTGTAGCGAGTAGCACCAGACATAATTGTGCCCCTAGCAAGAGGCACGGTTGTGGTGCAGTGCTGGCAGCCCAAAGAGGACCCAATATCAGTCCGGCACTCCACGCCCAAGGGACTTGAAACTTAGCCTCGGGGTCGAGAGGTGAGCAGCTCGTGAAGAGAAGTCCACATGCCAAAGTCAATCCTAGCATGCCCACGCTGAATGCAGGTAAACTGCCCACGTTACCTGCAGTGAATAAAATTATCATACGTTTAAAGTCAAGCTAACACTAATTTTAGTTTTTTTCCCTCTATATGGTGTTGAAAATAAATAATAATAAAAAAATTAGCCTAAAAATACAAATAATTGTGAATTTAATATATATAGTATTAAATTCACATATATTTTAAATACGACGATGAAAAAAAAAACTCAATGTATAATTATAATATTATATAAAACTATTGGAATAAAAAAAAATATTTCTTTACATTTTATGCCAATGTTAATTTGATGTATATAATTTACTTTTTATTAATTATAGTAAAAAAAACAAAAAAAAAAAACAGAAGGTCCTGTAAAAAATATCTCAATATCTCACCGACTTGTACAGCAGGAGCGAGAAGCCAGCATAATGAGAGTGCTGCAATCAAACATCCTTCCAAATGTAGTGACCTGTTACCCTGTGCAACTAGCAAGACTGGCGCCACTCCAACACATCCCAACACCAGCAGCACCAACGAGTTCTCCATGCACTCAAACATGAAGAACTGGGCAGTCAGTGGGGTCACCATCGTCTGTAAATAAAGGGAGTAATATATGATAAATAAAATAATTAATAGACTTTACGTCAAAAACTCGTTGAATTACTTGCGATTTAATTTTCATTAAAACATTAGCTGGAATTTACAAGAAATATTTAATGACAATTATATTGGAAGAAAACATCATATTTAATATTTATCAAAATATATTAAATATCAAGGTGTAAAATATTTAAAATCTATAAAATAATAACGACATTCTTATACCTGTATACATCCAAAGAAGAAAGCAGCTAAAAATTCTGGTCCTAGCCAATGAGCCTTTTCAATATTGTAACAAGCGCACACTCCTTAAAAAACAAAATTAGTAATTAATAAAATAACATGAACTTAAAAATAATAAAATCTTAAAAATGTTACCTTTACGTAATATTCCTAATTTACTATAGTTTGGCTCCGCAATCAGTTCTCCAGGAGTGCTCATTGCCGAAGGGAAGGCAGAGTTTTTCTCTGAAAATTCTGACTTGAGAGGTGTGCATGGTTCACCCATCAAGTCCTCCGCGGTCTCCAATATTTCATCTGAGTTTGTGAGGTCCGCTGCGTGAGCCTTCTCCCCTGCCAGTGATACTCGCTTCAAGTCCAGCGTCTGTCTCTTGTGCGATTCCGGGCCACTACTATAATATTGAGAAAATCATGTCATACATTTCCAAGAATATATTATAATACTCATTAATTTAATTTATTATTTTATCCAACATGTCCTTTTTTTTTTTTTTTTTTTTTTTTTTTTTTTCCTTTCATAATTAAATTCTAATCAGTGATAACACAAATGGGAGATCTCCAATTTACCAACCCAAAATAAGATATTAGTTATTGATAAACGTGAAAATGTACCTTACTTGCGATGCTGTGTTGGATGACCACAATCCATAAATTTTTGCGCAGCTCTCATTACTCCCTGAACTTGAACTCGAGTCGACGATTGCTCCGTAACGACTGCTGGTTGTGGAATATCTCTCATACGCAAGTGAGAGAGACTGACGTAGTCTACAGAACCTGAGAGTTCTACCCAGGTCGCAGAACCTCGCTGCACTGAGGATACCACACAACAGGAATAATGTTATACACACCAGGCCAGGAGTGGCGTGCTCGTTCATACCCTGGGGGTGTAGTGAACACAGAGCAAGCCCTAGGATCGGGGATATAGCCCAGCCAAGTGCAAGGCTGTAGTGAATTTGACGGTATACTTCATTCAGTTCGATTTCCAGAGTATTACGAGAAATATCAGAGGTGATTACAATGATGGCACCGCTCCCAAACCCTGAAAATAATGCAGACAGCAGAAATCTTAACGATTGCTAAACACACTTGACACAATAAATGCATTTGTATTTTTTTCTATTCATATATAGTTGTTTGTGTTTTTTATTACTAATATAATAATAATTATATATATAAAAAAAAGTAAAGGATATATCAGCCATTCATTCAATCATAAATTTTCTTTAAAAATATATCTTACATGCTCATAATTCATTATTATTATTAAATGAAAATAAAAGACTTCATATTACCTGAGAAACATCGTGCGAGCACCAAACCCCACCAACTTTTGCCATAACAATAAAAAATACCTCCAATGACGTAAGTGGTGCTACACAACACCAGCAGACTGCGCACACTGTACGATTTCTCGACCAAATGACGCAGCACTCTCGTTGACACTCGGTTCGATACACCATACCCTGCATTCAACAATTGTTATAATAGCGATAAAAAGAAAAAGAGGCACTACTCCAAGTTAAAACAATTGGTGGGACGAAAAATAAAAATAAATAAAGTAAAAATTAATTAAAAATAATTTCAAATTAATTGAAATAAATTGTTTCAGTTATCTTTACGGATTATGGATTATAAGGCAGTCAGTGGTTTGGGAGGATGCATAGAATTATAGATCATATGAAACTATCAAATAGTCGCGCGAGTATGTAAAGGAATGCTACGATTTATGGGTCACAACTCACCGGCTAAAGCAATACCAAGTATGGCTTCGTACTGAGCTCCAAGAGAGTCCAGATATTGTAAGATACTCGGAATTATAACACCTACAACAAAAATAAGTAAGAATAAGTAAATTAACATAATTGAAACATTATAATGCTACTAAACTCCAAGCTCCAAACTATAAGAAAAAATTTAATCAATTTTACCATTTTCTAATCCAATGCTGAATACAAATAGATGAGTAGCACACACAGCAAAATTCTTGTACGTCTCAAACTGCATCGTGTATGTAACTATATGGCTTCTTAGTTAAATAGACTTGTTTACGATCCATAAAATATTTCTTGAACGAGGTGTAAAAAAATGTCACGTGATACGATGCTTTTAAAATTGATGAAAATATTTGCGCGTTTTATGTCGATGCTGATTGGTGTGCTACCTCAAACAGGATCGTTCTAATTGGTCGAAAAAGTTTGGCGCTAAATTTCTCTTTCAGCTGATCCAACAAAAGAAATCGAAAGAAATATCAAAACATTGAAAAGTAAACACGTAGGTCACACATTTAATTTAATTTTGCAGAAGTGAATCAATAATTGTGAATATTAATGTTCATACAAGGTAGCTAAAATGTCTCTCAGTGCAGAACAGTTAAAGAAAATAGAAGAAAACCGCCAGCAAGCTTTAGCAAAGAAAAAAGCTGCTGAGGCTCATCGCTTGGCTGTTGCCTCAATCTCAAAAGTTCCAGCAGTAAATAAACCTGCTTCCAGTTCCAGTACTCTGACTAGTAGTTCGTTTTATCCCAATAAACCAAGTAGTTCTAAACAAGGATATATTAAACCTCTAAATATGACATTTTCTAAAGATAATAGAGCTAATGTTAATGGTCCAGAAGCTAAAAAACTTAAAACTAGTGGTGACGTGTCAAAGGTTTTGAATAGTTATGGTCAAACTAACACTATTGCTGGATTTTGTCAAATGATAAGTCGAGATAGATTTTCTGTTGAAGCAGGTTATCAACAACAAATGATAGACTACTTCAAAACAGTGCCTTCCAGGCTCTATGGTAAACAATGCCCTCCATTAGAATTTGTTACGTTTTTTTTTTTTTTAATTTTATTTCTTGATCATTTCGTAATTTCTCTGGTTTCAGACATGAAGAAACGATCATGGAATTTTCATATCAATGACCATGATACCATTATAAAAGAGCTGAAGAAAAGTGGATGTGCATCAATAACTCCAATACCAAAACAAATCATGAAAGTAAGCTTATATACGTATACATAAAACTGGTACAGTATATATATATACATATGTATGTACATGTATGTACTATGATAGAGTACAATAACATAATGCTAAGAGTATGTATTTGACAAACGCACAGCGTAGCGTATGTGTAGTGAACTATGAAGAAAAAAAAATTACATCTCTTGTCGTACGTTGGGTCCTGGCAATTTTGCATTTGTTAAAACTTGATTGTTGGCTGGAAACTTTTAATACATACCATTTCATCTATTTAAACTAAAGAATTCTTAATTAATAAGGAAAGAGGTGAAAACCATTTTGGTTTGAATTAATAATCAAAGAAAAGGATAGGAGAAACCACAAGTGCCTTTTACCACGATGAGGTCTGTAGCTTTGGTGAAAATCTTGATGGCAATGGTTACATAAATATTAACAAGTTAACTAAGACGTTTTGAGGGCAACAGCTATCTTCTTCAGTTAGCAATAGATTAGGAAGGAAAAAAAAAAGTCTTTACCAAAACAAAATAAAACTTAATATTGTAATTATATTTTCAGTTATTTAAGCAGAAAAGTGTTGAGAACACAGAAAAAGTCAATTTGTCCTGTATTGAGAAGGTACTGGTTGATGCTCTCATGCCATTTCAAGAGGAAGGTGTGAGGTAAGACTTCTCTTTTATATTTATACAATCTCAGCTAACTTTAAAATAAATCATTTGTACTCCGCAGGTTCTGCATTGCACATGATGGACGTGCCATGATTGCAGATGACATGGGTCTGGGTAAGACTATTCAAGCTCTAGCAGTTGCACATTACTATAGAAATGACTGGCCTTTACTCATTGTCTGTCCATCCTCTGTTAGGTAAGATCTTACAATAAAATGCTCTTATTATATTGTATAAATACTGTATAAATGTCCTTCAAATAACAGTTAATTTATGGAAAAAACTGGTGCTGATAACATTTGCAAAATAGAAGACTTGCAGAAGTGGTTAGTGTACAAATAAACAAACTTGTAGCCTAACAATACTAGCAGTGTTGTTATTTTGTTTATGTTGGAAACAAACGGACTCTTTCAAATGGTTTTAAAACTAATGGATACTGAGGGGTGGAGCTGGTAACCACCAGCTTTCTATCTAGTACCATCTGTCAAAATTATGGATATCAATGGATGCTTGTGATTGGTTACATTTATTTACTTCAGCGCAGCTACTTCCCCCAATACTTGTCAATAACGTTCATGTGAAAGGGTCCATAAGTTTATATTAGCGCTGTTCAGTCCACTGGTATCCATCAATTTCCCACACATGCACAGTACACTCTCATATGAAATGTGTGAATTCACATAACCATTAGTTTACGTACGTATATATTGATATATCTGAAATTTACGTGCCAACTGAATTATTACTTAATACAAAGTTATCTGCTACTGTTGTCTGTTACGTTAGTATTGTTGGACTTCTGATTTTTTTTTCCCCGAATCAAATTTAGTGCTGTTTGTTAACCCTGTTTTCTTGCACCAAAAAATGCACATTCCATTGGAATAGCCATAGTTGATCGTCATTTTAGGAGCAGAGAACAGGGTTTATGAACAGCATTTCTTTTGCAAGTCTTCTGAGCATCATGTTTTTAAATTTTCAATCTTGTTTTTTTTTTATACTACCAGTATGATTATTAACAAAAGTCTGTATTTCAAGTATATTTTATATCACCAACTAATTCAAATTTATTTGCTTAGATTTGCTTGGGCAGAGGCAATAAAAAAATGGTTACCCAGTATTCCGCTGTATCAGATAGCTGTGATGACCACTGGCAAAGACTTTGTCGCAGATGCCAGTATTGTGATAGTTTCCTATGATCTTCTACACAGACAAGTTCAAGAGCTTGCCCCTATCAACTTCAAAATGCTTATCCTGGTATGATGTTATGTATCTAATTTTCTTAACAAGGTTAAATTAAAATTGAAAAATATATGTGGGGAAAAAGAAGTATGAAGGTTGAAATAGTATACTTATTAATTTCCTTATTATAAAGGTTTATTTCAATTTAAGGAAAAACTATTGCGGTTGGGATGAGTCTTAAAGAAAAGGATAGAAATACCAGCAAGGGCCAAACCACTGTAGCAGTTCTATGGAGAGGTCGAGGTCTCACGTGACACAGTAGAGTTATAAATGTTTGTATAGACAACAGCTTTCGTCATTGTAATTACATTTTTAATCTACAAAGAGTTTTACTTGAGCACAGTTCAGAGTGGCATATAGTTTTGTATATAACTATACTGTATATCTCTGTGCCAAGTGAGGCCTCAACCTCTCCACGTAACTTCTACTGTGGAAAGGCTCTTGCTGGTGTTTTATCCTTTTCTTTAATGCACTTGTCTTTTACAAAAAATAATGATAATAATAAATAAATATAAGTTGAAATATGTTAAAATTATTTTAAAATTATTCTCTTATTGTAGGACGAGTCCCATAGTTTAAAAAACTTCAAGACTAACAGATCCAAAGGGGTGGCACCATTTGCTAAAAAGGCTCGTCGTGTTCTTTTGTTGAGTGGAACTCCAGCTCTATCACGTCCTGTTGAACTCTACTTCCAGATGAGTATTATCAGTCAATCAAATATGCTTGGGTAAGCATCACATTGTTTAGTATATTTAAAGAATTTCTTCTACTTTGTAATATTATATTCAGATACAGCCATCACAATCCTTGCTTTTCGAGTATTTAAAATAACGAGAACACTTGTACCAAAATAATTTTACTTTTTTTTTTTTACTTTTTACTTTCAATTTAGAAAATATTTTACTTAAGTACAGTACCCAGTGAAAGAATGAAACAGAAACGTCATTGTGTAGCAAAGCATGTCAATCCCTTACCATGCAGGCAGACTTCATTCTTTTACTGAAGTGGTGTACACCTCTGGACGAAAGTTAAAGGATAAGTATGAGGCGGCCGCTGAGATTTTTCATAAAGATAGCATAGTGTGGTTTTGGGTCGCCTATACAAATCGTTCTTTAACTTTTGGCCAGAGCTGTACATAGTGACTTAAATCTCTATAAGTTCTCTAACATTAGTTAAATTGCATCAACAGTATTAATTATCTTCCAGAATGATTTTACCCCCCTCCAAATAATATGAATGATATAACTCAGGTTCCATGATTTTGGTCTGCGTTACTGCAATGGTAATCAGAAACCCTGGGGCTGGGACTTCACTGGCTTCTCAAACATGGAGGAATTAAACTTGTTGCTTCAAGAGTGCTTTATGATCAGGAGACTCAAGAAAGATGTTCTTACACAGCTCCCTGCTAAATTCAGGTAAAATAAAATTATAGGTCTCAATTAAAGTTTTAGTATGTGAGTATCTACTTGTAAAGAATATTACACAACTTTAACTTTTGAAGTTGTTTTTTTTCCCAATAAATAAATAAATAAATAAGAATAAAAATATTGACGCAGGCAGTTCATAGTAACAATTAAAGTTACAAAGAGTAAAAATAAAGTTAAACTAATAGGTACCTATAGCCTATATATTATTAATATAATATACAATGCATGCATAATAATACACGTTTTTAATATGTTAGTGATAATAGCATGTTTTGTTGTTTACAGACAAGTAGTGGTTTTACCTCCTAATGCAGTGAATATGAACTATAAAGATCTGAAAGCAGCAGCAAAAGGCATGCAACGAGAACACTTACGTGGTGCTGAGAAACAAGGAGCATTGCTTGTTTACTTTAATGCAACAAGTGTAGCTAAACTTAAAGGAATCTGGTGAGATTAAAGCATTCTTGCATGCATATTACTAATATCAATTTAAGGGAAAAAAAACATCGCGGTTAGGATCAATAATAAAGAAAAGGATAGAATTACCAGCAAGGGCGTAACCACAGTATAAGTTCTATGGAGAGGTTGAGGTCTCTCGTGGCACAGTATTTGTTATAAAAAAGACCTCGACCTCTCCATAGAACTTCTACTGTGGTAAGGCCCTTGCTGGTAATTCTATCCTTTTCTTTATTATTGAGCATATTACTAATAGATAGTCAGTAGTTATTATTATAATTTTTAATTAATATGGCCCATCTAAATCTTTGTATACACAAATCCACTTTGCCTACATGACCCCATAAAATAATGCTGATTTAAATTTCAGTGAATATGTACTTGACATGGCTAAGGATGAGAAGAAATTCCTCTGCTTTGCTCATCATAAACTTGTACTGGATGGAATATGTGACAAGCTGGATGCTGGTCAATTTGGGTAAGTCAAGTAAATACATAGTAATAATAAAAGAAGTTAATATCTGTAAAATTATCCCCAAAATACTTAAATTTTTAAATACATTTTAATGTAGAAACTTAATCTCTAATCCTTCAATGCAGTGCAGTATCCTGAAGGTTAGTTGGTTGGTTTTACAAAGGCTATTTAGCATGGCCTTAATATTTTCAGTGAGGTTTTCCATAAAACCCTGATCGCCACAATTGATTTGAAGCTTTGATTTGTATTCTGTAATTGGTAATTGGGTTATTAGATAAGGTAATTGTGATAAAAGATTTGGGTTTTAGGTATTTTTGTAAAAGTGTCCATACTCTTGTGAACATGTGTGTGATACTATAGTAGTCGGAATCCTATTTCCAGTTACATCAGGATTGATGGCTCAACCAACTCTGAGATGAGACAGGAGTTGTGCAGACAGTTCCAGGAAGATCCTAAGATTCAAGTGGCAGTTCTCTCCATCACTGCAGCTAACACTGGCATCACTCTGACTGCAGCCCACCTTGTTGTTTTTGCAGAGCTCTACTGGAACCCTGGAGTAAGACATAACTATAGTTTAAAACCTTAGCAATACCCAGTAATTATATGATACAAATAAAAATATTTAATAGAAAAACAACACACTCAGGTTGTAAAATTAGGAACAAGCTGGTGAATCAGCTGACAAAGATGCCTTTATTTTAAAATACAGTACTTAACTCATACTGGTACAACGTAAGAAAAGATTCAGACAATAGCAAGTAATTTTTAAACTGTATCATACTTGATAACTGAAAGAAAATAAACCATCACAGGTATACAGATATGATGAAATTAAAAGAAAATGATTGAGGAAACCTGCAAGTGCCTTACTTTAGCAAAGAATTTCAATCAAAACATTCACCAAAATATAGGGCATTATTCACTATTGTAAGGCTCTTACTGGTTTTCTCTATTTTTTTCTTTTTTGTATCATATCTGATTTCATTATTTCATCTCATAGCTTTGAATTAAAAAAAAAATCAGTATTAACAAAGCACGTAGGACAGAGAAAGAGAGTGAGAGAGATTTGATTGCTCATGTTTTGTGTAGGTGTTGCTACAAGCAGAGGACAGAGCACATAGGATTGGCCAGCAAGACTGTGTTGTTGTGCAATATCTGATAGCCCAAGGAACAGCTGATGATCATCTCTGGAACTTGCTGGAGAGAAAATTGTCTGTGCTCAATAAAGCAGGTCTCAATGAAGATAATTTGACCACAACAGCATCTGCATCTACTAGAAGACTAGAGGTAAGTTGGGTTATGTCAATCTAATGTTTAACCTTCTCCCTTGCTTGGTTAGTAGTACTGCAGTACTGTGGTTACTTTTTTATACTTTCTGTAAAGATAACAATAGCTATTAATAATAATAATTGACTAATACATTAACAACTGTTTTGAGGCCGATTTAAAGCGATTTCGGATTTCGTTGAAATGGAAGTAAACGAAATCGCTTAAAGTTGGCCTCAAAATAGTTGTTTCTGTATTAGTCATCAACTGTCTCAAACATTATTCAAATGATAAGAATAAAAAAAAGTAATTAATAATAACATCCAGCAAGATGCTGGGTCTTGAGGAGAAGCATATGAGTGCCATGCTGAAAGCACAGCTAATGTTGTGCATAAAGTGCTTAGTTTGTGAACACCTGTGTTGTAGCTATCTTTATGATTAGTTGTTGAGTTTTTAGTCTGACCTCTACTTTGAGTCAAGCCAGAGCCCAGTGTAAAGTATTATTCACATGACGCGTAAATTTGACGCGCGTCTATGCGTGTAACAAAGTTGGAACAATGTAAACAAATGGAGCCATTCACATGTAATTTTCAAAAGCAATGCAAACGGCTCCATTTGTTTACATTGTTCCAACTTTGAAACGGGTGTCGACGCCCGTCAAATTTACGAGTCATATGAATAAAACTTCAGTGTTGTACAAATGGGGGGGGGGGGGGTAAACCATAAGGTTGCCATAAGTTTTAGATTGCTATATATCCTATTATTTATTGTTTAATTGAATATTTATTGAATGCATCAGATGCAAAAGCATACATTCAACATTGGCTGCAAGTGTTGTTTTCTCTTCCTAAGCGGGAGAGAAATCCATGCAGCCAATGTAGAGTGTATGCCTTTGCATCATATATTGAAACTGTGGTACAGTAATACTTATCACAAGTTTTATTACATTATTAAAAAAAAAATGTACCAATACTTCAAATATATATGATGTGAATTAGAAAACACAAAATTAGAATTAACTAATTTTCTTTGTGTCTAGGACAAGATGCAGCCAAAAATCACAGAGTTTGTGTCAGGTAATTTAGAGACTGATGCTGATGATGAACTTCTAGCATCACTTGACATTGACGAGCTAATGGGCAACGTTCCAAACACTTAAGTCTGCTTCCAGAATCACTGCTCAGGGAGTTCAGTAAGCTTTCTTTGGTTTACTTCATTAAACTAACAAATTAGCATTTTTAATGCATTTATGACATATATCTATCTATATTATTACTATCCACTTTCATTTATTTGCACGTTATTGACTGTAAGTGAAAATATTGTTTCAAAACCACTGTTTTTTTGATAAAAATATGCATACTATTGTAAGAATTATTACTCTATATTTTCTATCTGTACATAATATTGTTTTTTCAAACATAAAAAAAATATTAACATAAAAATTTGCGATTACTCATTATTTATATTTCTTCGGTTCAATATGAGCGGCTATAGTACATACCCTTAATTAATGCTATATGCATTAATACTTTTTGGCTTAGGATAGAAATTATTTTCTCTACCAAAGCGTTCCTATCAGTCTAAGCTCATTACTTCTATTCCTCAATTTTTCCTAATCTATGTGTTTTCGTATAAAATATTTTTACTATTAATCATCGCAGTGCCAATTTTTGCTTAATATTTTGTCAGCTAGGAATACAATTGTCCGATAATAATGCAATAATAATAATAGTAATTAATAAAAAAAACATATACACCTCTTTTCACAAAAATTGATACGTAAGTGCATACTATAGCATAGAGGAACGAATCAGTTTTTGTGGGAGGAGCTGTATAAACAGCCTTGATGTTGTTTCGAACAATATTACCATCTCGTTTTTTGTCACAGTAAGCAAAAGGTCTATCACGTTATTTGTCATGTGTAACAAAATGTGTTTCTCGTTTTTTGTGACGCAAAGCAATATGTCGCCATCTACATAATGGTCGGAAACAACTTACACTTTTTGCTACTCGTGACAAATAACAAGATTGGCATTTTCCTAAAAGTGACAAAAAACGAGATACACATATTGTTCGCAACAACGTCGAAATGTATTCCAAGCTGACCATTTATATTTAAGATCCTTTTTTTTTTCTAATCATATGGAAAGGGATATAATAATAAATAGAAAAAAGTTAAATATTTAAATATTTAATGACATTCAGCATAAGGTTTACAACATTGTTATATTTATATTTATAACACATTTATGTTATTATGAAATCTTATTTAATTGAACAAAAAAAAAAAAAAAAAAAATCATATTTTGTTCCTTCAAGGATCAAAATAAACAACTTTTCAGTAATACTATACAAAAATATATAGAAATGAATTAACTTGATAACAATATATCAAACATATTGCAGATCTACTGCATTGTTAACTTTTTTTATATTATTATGTATTGCTGTGTTGCATTATAACAATTAAAAATTATCTACATCTAACACAGTATGATCCACTCGAAAATATTTTGAACTCTTGTGTAAATTGTTTGAAGAAAAAAAAAATAAAAGTTTACAACTTCTCAAAATAGTGTTACATATAGTTTCTTGGAATAAATTAAGTTTTTTTTTTCTTCAAACCAAGTACATTTTTCAAGTATCTAATTCCTTCTCTCTATCCGAACAATAGGAAACAAAATTCTAGGGTATACTATCTACATTATTACAAGGATAAATGCTATAATGTCAGAGTTGTGTCCAAAACAATCTAAGAAGGCATCATTGTAAATTACATTTTCAGTGCAGAATTATTCTTAGTTTTGCTGGGTTTTAATTTATGCCATATATTTCTATAAGTCAATTTTTTTCTTATATTAGATATTGAAAGAAATTCTATTAAGTTTAATTCGTTTTGTTGATTCAAATAAACAAACCTTAATAACATTGTAATTAATTAGGAAAGGTTAAACCATTTCAATTTACCATGCTGTACCACGATGAGGTCCATAGTTTGGTGAAAGTCTTGATGGCACAGGTTACTCAAATATTTACAAGTTTACTAACCTGTGTAACCTGTGCCATCAATACTTTCACCAAACTACGGACCTCATCGTGGTAAGGCGCTTGTTGGTTTCTCCTATTCGTTCTCTGATTACATAAACCTTAATAATATAATTGTTATAAGTTACCAAAAAATAAAAAAGTGCGTAATATTTAGTTTGATATAAATTCATATTAGCTTCATATTTCATTTCAAATCTAAATATATTTTTTTCATTTTACAAAGTTATTTTTGCAGAGATATATTGCACAGTCCTCACTGTTTTACAATAACTAATGCACTTCTTTGCATTCAATTCATTCATATAAACATTTAAATTGTGACATTCATTCTTATATAGAGAGAGAAGGAATAACAGATTGAAATATTTAAAATAAATCAGAATTGTAAAATCAATAATTAAAAAAACTCGCACACACATACATAAAATATAACTAGAAGGGAAATGTCTTTATATTTTAAATAATGTTAGGTTATTTAACTAAGGACCAATTATAAAACCTAACGTTTTTTTCTCGCAAAAGTAAGTTGTGGTTTTTACGACTTCTAGAGCATCAGTATAAGTTGTAATTTTAAAATTATTATACAATGCGGGAAAAAAATGATTATTATTTAATTGGTCCATGTAATAATAACTGAGTGACCAGCTCAGTGATAACAATTTCTCTTGACATTTTAATACTGGAAGTACTAAGCACATTGATAAAAGTATTACTAAAATAAGTTGAGACTAGTAATCCAAATAAATACATACTTTTAAATAATGAGAATTTTTTTCTGCTTGAAGCAAATAATAAAAATGAATAGTTTTAGTCAACTTTTTAAAAAAGTTATATAGAGAGAGTGAAAGTTCAATAGATTTTTTTTTGTTTCTTCTTCTTAAAACTCTGGCCAAGGGTAAACTTTGGGTAGTGCACATTTATCATAGTCATAGTCGTACATTCCACTTGAAACAAACTTGGATTTGTCACTGGGTTCAGGGTATGTTGAGGCAAGTCCTACAAAAAAAGAAAATGTGATTGCAAAAATAAAAGTATTTCAGCTGATAGATCACTATTTTGTGTTATCCTTCTTTTAGAAAGATTTAACATTAATCAATAGCATATCAAGAGAGAGAGAGAGAGAGAGAGACTTAATAATTATTACTATTTTTTATACCTAAAACTCTGAAAAATTTAAAAATGTATGAAACTACGATTAAAAAAATATTCAAATTGATCAGAATTAAAATATATATTTATACAACAAGTTAATAGTGTGATATGGTCACTTACCATTAGCATAAGCGTATTCAGCGATACGAACTGCAATTTTCAGAGAACATTCTTTTATGTTATTGAGAGGAGGGTAAAGGTTTCCTTTCTCAATATCCTTTTCTGTAACAAGCTCGGATAACACCTGTAACATAGTAACAATAACATTTAATGCATATTATAAGTGGGTATATATAGAATAGAATATTATTATCCTTTTTATAATCACAATAATAAATGAGATATTTTAAAATAAACCATCGCGGTTAGGTATGATGATTTTGATAGAGAAGGATAGGAGAAACCAGCAAGGGCCTTACCATAGTGAAGAGAATCCCATAGTTCGGTGAAAATCTTGCTAGCACAGAGATAAAAAACTAACATATTGAACATATTTTGACAATGAACTCCCAAGAAAGATAGAGTGTGTTACGCCTTCATCAGTCCTTACAGATTTGGAGAGAAACTACGAATGATCTAAGTGATCAATGATAATTCATAGTTTCTCTCTGAGTCTGTAAGGACTGATGAAGGTATAACTCACTCCATCTCTCTGGAGTCCATTGCCGAAATATATCTAATGTGTTAGTTTTTGTATCTCTGAGCTAGCACGATTTTCACCAAGCTATGGGACTCTCTTCACTATGGTAAGGTTCTTGCTGGTTTCTCCTGTCCTTTTCATTCAAATTTACAATAATAAAAGAGGTTACCTGTGCTGCAATGAGGAAGACGTCCTCACTAATGTGGTGCATGCCTGTGCAGATCACTCCAAGGGCAACGCCAGGGAAAATGTATGCATTGTTGCCTTGACCAGGGTAGAAAGTCTTGCCATTGTAGGTCACTGGGGGGAAGGGGGAGCCACTCGCAAATATGCACTGACCCTACAAACATTCAAGTTCAGATAAGTTGTGCTAATCACTGCCTACATCCTCAAATTATATTTACCTTTGTGTTGTTGTAAGCTTGCTCTGCAGTGCACTCTGCTTTGCTGGTTGGGTTGCTCAGAGCAAAGATGATTGGTTTCTTGTTGAAAGATGCCATGGCCTGCAAAATCTCAGGTGTAAAAGCACCACCCGCTGCAGACGCACCTGAAATTAAATATGTGTTCTTAGTATTTAGTTGGTTTAACCATAGATAGTCAACTCAAACCTTACCAATCATGATTGAGGGTTTAATTTCAAGCACTACATCTTTTAGATTTTTCATCACAGGATGGTCTTTGGCGTAGTATGCTTTGTGACCTGAAATTTATGTCAATTAGAAATTTTATGACTACAAGTCTTTTTAAGAATCATATATTGAATAGAGAAAAGTACAAAATAAAGTGTTAAATAAATAAGTAATATTAATAAGTTATTTTCAAAAAATCTTACCTTCGAGACTTGCCTCTGGTCTGTTCTTGACTAGGAGTCCATGAATGTCCTGCATCCAAATTTTGCTTCGTGCGTCTTCCAAAGAGGTTCCCTCAGCCATCATGGCTTTTACACACAGATCCGCAATGCCTATAGCAGCCTGAAGTAACAGAATTTTTCAACATTTAATATTTACAAAACAGGCACAAAAAAATATAAGTAAATACTAATAAATAAACTTGATTGCTATTATGTCATATACTGTACCTCTCCTGCACCAAGGAAGAGGAAGGTGTTCTCGGACAGCTTCTTGCCAGTGACCCTTGCTGAGGTTAGCAGACCGGCCACTGCCACAGATGCCGTACCTTGGATGTCATCATTAAATGTGCAGTATTTGTTGCGATACTTGTCCAAGAAACGGAATGCATTGTGGTTGCCGAAGTCTTCAAACTGCAATAAATAGCATTTGATTTAATACCTTGTTTTCCTCTTCCACAACACTGTTCTTCAATAATGACATTTCATAAATTTGAACCAAGCTCGTGACATATACCTGGATGAGGGTGTTTTGTCCATAGCGCATGACCACGGCCTCCATGAACTCGTCAATGAATTCATCGTACACTGGTCCCTTGATTCTCTCGTGACGCAGACCAATGTACAGAGGGTCACCCAGAAGTTGCTACGCAATTTACATAAAAGTATGCAGTGTTTAGTAAAATTCATTTTGAGGTGGTTATTTACTTCCTTTGATTATTATTATGTTGCTATTAATAATGTACCTTATTGTTTGTGCCAACGTCGATAGTGATGGGCAGGCACTGATGAGGTTTGATGCCGGCAAGGGCTGTGTACAGAGCAAGTTTTCCTACAGGGATGCCCATGCCATAGGCTCCCAAGTCTCCTAGGCCAAGGATACGTTCTCCATCAGTCACTACAATAGCTCGCACGTCGGATTCGGGCCTGTATATTAAAAGGTAAAAAGTTAATTTGATTACGTTTTCTTTTCCTATGTGCTAATAGAGTTATCTAATTATATAAACTCATATCAGCTTAGAATTGTACTACTTCAAACCTTAAAAACAATTGTTATTTTATATTTTTAAAAAATGACGTACAAACATAAATAATTGTTTTGTATTGCTTGATTTTTTTTTTCTCTTTCTCTATCTTATTAGAGGTTTCATACGTATCTAGCACAAACAATAAACATAAAAGAGCATATTGATTACTAACCAGTTCTTCATTATCTCAAAAACATGTCCCTTGTCATGAATGGTGATGAAGAGACCTCGGGGACGACGATAAGTGAGACCAAAGTTCTGACATGCCAAACCGACAGTTGGTGTGTACACAATAGGCATCAGCTCCTCAATGTTCTCCGACAACATCTTAAAGAAAAGACGTTCGTTGCGGTCCTACAACATGCAAACATAAATTAGGCATACTATTTGGCTATTGAAACATAAAGAAAAAAAAAAAAAAAAAAGAAAAACTATAGTTTTGCCAATGAAATTATACTCTGAATTATCAAGCAAGTTTAATAAAAGAGGGTTTGTGAGTGCATAATCAATGTAATGTTTTATTATACCTGTAAGCTGACAAGGTAGAGATATTTGTTGAGATCCTCAGAGTACCTTGCTATGCTGATCTTGCATAGTTCAAGCTGTTGAGCTTGAGTTTTAAAACGAGGAGGGAACAGACCGTGAATACCCAGCATCTGACGTTCTTCCAATGTGAAAGCCATGCCCTGAAATAATAATAATAAGGCTCAATAATCAGGTTATAATAAAAAGTTTGAACACCTTCAATAGAGGTAATTCATCGTACCTATAATTATGTGACCAACACAATTTAACAATTACAATCGATATTGCTAAATTTAGTCGCAAGTCTTCGTACAATATAATATATTGTACATATTATATTGAATATATATATATATATATATATATATATATATATATATATATATATATATATATATATATATATATATATATATATATATATTTTATGTTAATAATTATAGTAACCTAATCATACCACACATATAATTACGTAAACTTTTTCTAAGAAAGAAATTGGGATTCGAAAACCATTTGGCACACTGTAATATAGAAAAAAAAAAAAAAAAAAAAAAAACTTTGTAATATTTACACAAACAGAAAGAACGAGAAAAAAAAAATCTAAAAGTGGAATTATGACGAATGCCAAATGTTTGAAACAATGTTATTTTTCCTCTCGTCATCAAGTTCTGACACAAGGACGAAAGGTCAGCTGTGCTGAAAGCCAGTGGTGCTCATCAAGAGTGTGTGTTTATTGTATAATATACATAACAAACATCGCTAAGATCGTGAGAATGTTGTGGTGTGTGGCTCACGGCCAAGGCATGATCGAGCTTTAGGGGCGCGCACACGAGATTCACGAGAGGGGAGAGTTCATACTGTTTTAATGTGTATGTGAGAGAGGTGCATGACCCCGCCGCCGCCTACTTCGTTTTTTATACACGCAAAACTATAATAAAACCTAATAATATCGCATAAGTGCGCTATCTCTTTGCAATTAGCGTCAACTGCGGAGTTCCAGTACTTTTATTTATATGTCTATTTCTCAATGTACTTCAAATTATACTTTGTTAGTTTTTGTGTAAATGAAAATTCTCTTTATAGTTATACTTGAGTCGCATTAAATTTTAGGATGATACAGTTTATTTCATTATTTCAAGTTTGCTTCTTTTTTTTTTTCATCAAAGGATATAGCTTAAATAATATTAACAGATGATGAATCTCATTGACATTTCAAAAAATCAATACGATTATACACGCGCTTAATGTTTGCATTTGAAGGCCGTGTGGACAAAAACTTATTTTTCATTACGGCTTATTTTTCTTTAACGAATTAAAAATTAACATAAAACAAAATACTTTGTCTATTAACTTATGCAGTTAAAAATAAGGGTGCACAATTGACCTTGACCTGGTGACCTGGATTGGTGTGATGTGCATTGTGCGCGCACGCAGAAACGCTGTAATACAAACCTTGTTAAGCCTTGGGTCTCTGATGTGATCAATACCCCGAACTTGAGAAGGACAAATTACATCCCCTGTAATTTCATGGTAAAACCTTCGGTCTACAATCAGATCTTGAATAATTCCTAATACTTTGGGTCCACTTTGCTTCCATGGTAGACTATTGGTTAGCAGTCCTCTGTAAACAGAAAGAGAAGAACAGAACTTTAAGAGCAGGTATTGATGCCGCTATTCATTATACTTTTCACTCGGAAATTTTATTGATTATTGCATTAGCCGCTCATGCACATTCATGGTCTTTTTCTCTGAAAATAAGAAATATTTAATATTGATTTTTAATATAACTTACATGGCAATCCTAGACGAATGTCCTAGCATGTTGTAATGTGTGGTACCCTGGGAAACAGCTGGGTAGTCGCCAAACAATCAAGACGACGATCGAGCGAGCAAGTTTGAGTCTCGTGTGGTGCTCGCTCTTGTGCTGTGCTGTTCGCAGTTGTGACCGGCGCGCTGCCGCTTTTGCTCGTTCGCTCGTTACTCCAGGTCTGCTTGCGCACGCGTATTTCCTTGCAAAATCTAAACTCTTTCAATGCATGCATTCAAATAATACGCCCCTCGCCTCACATCAGTTTCGTATAGTGAGTCTATGACGTCACTGCTGCCTGCAATTTTTTAAATAAAATCGTCAGCTGCCGTCATCAAGGACAGGCTCAATAATTATCTTATCTTCTTTTTTTTTGTTTAACTGAACTATAGCTTTCTTTACCTTTCAGTAATTGCATAATTATACTTTTGAGATTAGATAACAATATTGAATTTCCAATTTTGCGCCTGAGAATTAGGCAACCTTTTGAGCTGCAAAGTGTTGCAGTTTGCATAAATTCTTTGACTGCAGGCTGATTTTGATTTATATTCTTTTTTTTTTTAATGGAACGAAAAAAGTGCTAGGAAATTACATGTTTCACGACAAAGTTAAAATAAAATTTATTTATAGGGGGCTTTCACGTTTCAAAAATTTTCCTTTTGCCGCTAAAATTTTGACGACCCGCCCCCTTTCCACAAGCTGCAGCGCCATCTGGCGCCATTGTTGAGTAGAACATGAAGCTTGGGCCCGTAAAAGTAATGCAAAACGTCGTTTTGGTTTTCATTTTTTAAGGATTTCGTATAATTAATTGAATAAAATCTCATGAATTAAATTATTTATTAATATATTAAGTTTGCATTAGCCGATCAACAGAACGAATTTAGCTCGTATTAGGGGAGATATATGAAATTTAACAAGGCCCTTGTTCTCGCTTCGCCTTCAAGATTGTCCACATTACGGGAAGTATTTTCATTACTATAATTGCATTAAATTTACTGTAGAACTATTACTTTGTGTATTTTATTCTTCTATTTGCAGATTTTACATAATATATAGTGTACTACGGCAACTTGTAGCACCAAAATCGTCCACACGAGAAGACGATCCAACATGGCGCGCTTTCCTTTGGCCCATATAGTTTGGAATGAAAATACGTATTTAATACGAATTAAGGATTCAATTTATATCATTATTTATGTAATTTTATCTATAAATATGTAATAATATGAGTGATATGTATAAAGGGTAAGTAATCATGATAACCAATAAAAGGAAAGCTTGTGTAAATATGTGTCTACAACATACACATACCGGTAGTCTTTATTGATGAGCTTGCTGCGGTAATAAAGCATTTTGATTGTAATTGAGACAATTATAGTTTAAGAAACGTGATATTACGACCTAGAATGTGTGCTTGTACCGATGAATAATATTAACTAGATTGTTGCATGCATCATAAATACTAAAAGTTTGCCGGTAACAAAAATGCATTATTTTCGAGGCGTATGTATAATCCGCATGCAAAGGGCTAATAAAAATGTTTTTTAATAAAAAAGATACTGCATTTTAAAGTTATTCTTATATGATATGCTATAATTTATAGAAGTGAAATATGTTTTATTCTCAAAGAGACATCGTATTATTGTTTTAAAAGGTCAAATTTTATGAAATGCTAAAGATAAATTTTCATACTGCTACCACAAGAACACTGTTCATATATTTGAGAAATAAAATAAGTTTAAACTCAAAAATAGCTTATCAAATTTATGTAATAGACGGGCAAGATGTGTCTTAATTTAATTATTAGCAAATATATAACTATTCAGCTCATTATTATGAAATAACTCGACGTAAACTTCATGCTTTTAGCATACATTTCCCTCTAAAATTCAATTTGATCAACATAAAGATGGCTGCCACGGTGGCGCGAGGATTTAAATTCCTTTGATGACGTCATGCGCAAGCCCCCTATACTATATTTACTTAATTTTAGTTTTTATCGTCAAAAGAATTTGATATGGTATCAAAATTCAAAAATTTAATGTATTTATTTCCTAAAGTTTTCTTCTACATTCAAAAGCATAAATGAATATATCAAATTATAAAATATTTAAATTACTTATTAAATTGAAATACATGTATTTGCATGTAATTGCAATTACTAACTAAATATATCTCTATAACTTAAAATTATAAGATGAAATAAATCAAATGAAGTAGTATAATAAGGAAAACACTACAGCTGTAATATAAACTATATAGGAATGCAAGTATTAAAAAAGTGGGTCAGTCGATGCGTTATTTTTGAAGTTTCCTAACCCAAACTCTAACAGCATGGTGCAGTCCATGTATGTTGCAACAAAAACTAATTTTGGCCCTTCATGTTTGTGGAGTATGAAATAGAATGCATAAGAGGAGGCGTGAGAGCATCGCGCAACATAATTATTGTAATAGTTACATCTCATATAACATAAATAGCATTATAATACCAGTGAATGATATCGTGATTTTCTTGTTCTTTAAAGCAGACGAAATAAATAAATCAATGGTTTAAATATTAAAATCTCGCAACATGAATAGGATTCAAATATTTTCTGGCAAATGGTAAAAAATGGTATAAAATTATAAATTATTATACCATTATAACTTATAATAAATTGATATGTTTTTTTAATTATCAAACAATAGGGTATATACATTCATTTTAAAGTTGACGCCATGTTGGATCACTCAATATAACATGGGTCGCATAGGAAAATTACTCTTTTTGCCAGTTTTAAAATACTAATAAAAGAACTATTTTTGAGAGCATTTATGCGCGCTGTTAATAGGTTGAGTTATGTATCTCAAGTATGTGAGAAAAATAATAATAACCAAAAATTAACCAATTTGCCAAAGAAAATAGCCAAAAATGAAGTTTTTTTCTATTATGAGCAATGTTATTCATTATTCCAGTATGGCGTCCAAGCGCATTAAATATGACGTCATGCGTATACACCCTATAATAGTTTCCAAGTATTGTTATCATTATAGAGGTGAAAAAAAAAAAATGAGTACTAATAAAATGTATTGAAAATTTAAATTTAAAAGTGTGTGAAATTAAACTGTCTTTAAAAATACAAAATAGGTTAAAAATAAATAATTTTATAATATTGCAATTTTGACTCAAAGAATTTATTAAAATCAATGATTTATAGCGCAGTTATATAACTAGAATGAAACAAAAGTTTCAAAAATAAAAAAGTATAACGTCGCATATATTTTACTTACTGTGAATGAAATATCAGCAGCAAGCAACACAGCAAAATAAATTATCTAAGCGAGTCTCTTACACACACACACACACACATTGCAATGAGTTTGTCGCGGGTCGCGGGCGTATCACATGACAACAATGAACAATATACTGTATGTCAGCTATCACGTAGCGCTTACATGTGAGAAAATGTGCTGCATACGAGGGAAAAGTAATGGAAGTAATATGTCATACAGTACTGTAAACTGAAGAATGTTGCATAGTTATTAAAAAATTTTAAATTCATAAAAATTTTATATTTGTGTAAAATAACAGTCATTAATTTTTAACATATAGTTTTACCATTTAATAATTATTATAATTAATAGATAAAATCGCAATCATTTTTTTTTTTTTTTTGAATATGATACATGACAATAATTTTGTTTCTAAATTTATTGCCATGAGAGAGCTGAGAGAGTTCTGAACAAATTATTCCAGCTTTATTTTTTAAAAACTAATAACATTGAAATAAACTGTACTATTTTCAATTATGTAATTCAAACTATTCATGACTTTATAAACTTTATTTTAACGTCATATATAAATGAATCTCTCTCTCTCTCTCTCTCTCTCTCTCTCTCTCTCTCTCTCTCTCTCTCTCTCTCTCTCTCTCTCTCTCTCTCTCTACGATCGCACTGTAAAAGTTTCACAGCTGATGGGCTGTATACTGTATATAATACACATTACTGTTTAAATTGAAAAGCAATATTTTTAAAATCTCATTTTCATTTGAGATTCCATCTATTAATAAAAATATTGTGAATCATTTCTATTATAAATACTTACGACTTCAACTTATGCAACAAAAAAATTAAATGCACATCAGAAGTCCGAGATGTCATGCTCGTTAGTATACAGCAGAACACTCTTACTATAGTATAATATATAGTATACTATTGTATATATAATTATTAATTATACTACACAATGTTCTTGTTACTATACAAAACCATGAAATATATAGAACATTTTGTAACTTATCCGGTACAATAATTCAGTTTTCCTGTTCAATATAATACAACTGTATAAATATATAAATAATAAAGTTGATCGTTAAACTCTCACCAATACTGACAAAAAAAAAATACATAGTATGCAAATAGAAATTTAAAAGTGAATGTCATATTTATTATTTGCGGAACTAAATTTTACATAATGAATTGAATTAAAGAATTTCTTGTAACCATGAAAATCTGTGATAATGCTAATAATACTCTTATATCGTGTAGGAACGGGTGGAACGTCGTCGGAACAACACCGTTCCATTTTTATTAATCACTACGTTCCAGTGCTCCCTACTTCGTGTACTTTCAAGCTCGACCGCAGCAGGCGATAGAATACGGTACGGTGTGCGGCGCACTACGCCGGGTGCACGCACGATCGCCGCTGACAGAGCGCTGGCTCGCTCGTGCTACGCCTGTCGTTCTCCGGGTGCGTAGCGTTCGCATACCACACTCATGGTGCCACAACGGGCTCTCGTAGTAACAGCATTCCCAAATTGTCGTCTCATGGTTGACGAGGCGCTGACGAGCTCAGATAGTATAAATCAACTGGGTCATTAATACCAGCTGATTTATTATGATATGATATGTTATTATAATATATGACGCAATAAAAAGGCTGTTGTCTAGGGATTTTGTCCCACAGTAGTTTAATACAAATCAATTTGGCTGTTAGTTTATGGATGAGGTTTTAATAATTGTTTTAATTATACATCGTTGTTTAGTTGGATTTAATTCAAATTGTTTTATTTAGCAAGATTTCACTTTAATTATAATTTGATAATATACGTGGTATAGACCAACTTTAATTACATTCAAAAATACCACGGGGGCTTCCCATCATTCAATGCAAAATGATTATCTTTTACTTATTTACACTAGGTTTCATTCACGCCACCAATATCAAGTATACAGATATAATTTACTTATTTTATCGGAGAATTTATAATAAGAATTTATAATACAAAAGCCAAATTCACTTTAATCAATTTACCAAATCAATTTCCGCGATTACATAGCACAGTTGTCAACAGGAATCTTCACGAGCCTCTCGTTGTGACGTAACCACGTCCCACCCGGCATAGCCCGGAGTATTCGTACCCCGTTAAGAGCGCGTCAAGGGCTGGAATCCTATCCCTACTGGGAGGGATTTCTCAGACACCTTTGTCTATGACGGTTAGTACACTACTGATTTGGCTTTGCGTGCGAGAGAGCCCGCACAGCCAGATTTTACTTAAAAATGATCTGATTGGTTAATAGAAGTCACGTGACTTTAAATAAAATGATTTTGATTGGTTGTTAAAAACTAGGAGAAAACCGAGCAAAAGACGAAGGTCGTCTAGCGCCGCACGTGCCAGGAAGCGAGGGGGTTGGGGAAAGGAAAATTGTGCCCGACTTTGTTGAAACCTGTACTACGCAATAATAACAATGATTCTATCTGTATACTTCGATGTACAATAAAATTAGAGTGAATAAAAGAAACCAATATTTTTATATACTAAATGAATTCAAAGCATAATGCATGTTAAATAAAATAATTATATATATGAATGAGAAGCCGTAATAATTAATAATATGTTAATTACAGCAAAATTATAACTATAATTTTGTACTATGTTTTTCTAAGATCATACTACAATATTTAAAAGTAACAGACGTGGTACCGTCACATTCACCACCGTTACAAAAAGGAAAAAAAACAATAAAAAAAAAGAAAAAAGTTTTAAGGTTACTCTTAGAAAAACATTGAAACAAAATACTTAAACATAGAAAGTCCTGAAGTTCTTAGCATGTATGGTTCAGTGTGGAACTCCTGTCCGTCAGCCATGGAAATGAGGGCAGCATACTCATTTTACATCTTTTTCTGTGCTTCGCCAGTTTAGCAGGACTGGCTATTTGTTGGGAATGGGAGGGCACACCTGGTTTGTTGACGTACCAGGGATATGGCTGTGGGAGGGTAAAGGAGTAGCAGGTAAACCTGCAGTTCTTGTAGACAAATATTTTTTTTTAAAAAATGAAACAAAATTGTCCCTGAACTAGACAATGTGACACTTAAAAAAAAAATATTTGAGATGTTGTTTTGACAAGTTACTGTATTTTAGCTTATAATTTACAGGTCAGTTACATGTCGTCAACAGTTTTTTATCAGCCAAATTTGTAGCTCGCAGAGAAATGAGTTAGCTACGAGGGTGAGAGAAATTCTCTTTGCGTCTATATTTCCATTGAGGATAGTAGACACGAAACCTGAGTTTGTCTTGCAGACATGCACTCACTGTGGTTACGTGTCTGTTCTTGCACTTCTTTGCAATAATGTTAGAGAAGGATTGGAAGCACGTTTTGGTCCACCTGGACAAGAAGCAGTCGCGCCTCCTTACATCACTTCTCTTCTGTGTTTTTATTTTTCTTATCTTTTTGTCAAGTTCATGGTCTGTGAAGTTCAGTTTCAGCAGACGTACGTGTAGTCGAAGTTCAATTAATTTGCAATGATTGTCTTTTATAGTGAATACAGCACTGTTAGTTGTGTTCTTTTTTCTCAGTGTAATTTTACTCAAAGTCTTACGAAGTTTTCTGTTGATCTTAAACTTACGAAGTTTGGTACTGAGTTTCTTTTTCTTCTTGGACTTCTTTTTCATAGGTATTTTTGTCGGTCTCTCGAGCATAGGTGATGTCTTCACGATGTCAGCAGCAGGTGTTGGTGTAGCTTGGTGAATGGAGACTGGTCGTTTGTCATCTTGTTGTGTGACGACATCAATCACAGTGGTTTCCGTTTGATCTGCCTTAAGGGGTGAGCTAGCAGGACTCTTGTTGTTAACAGCGAGAGGTGACGATAACTCAACCGTTGAGACACTTTGTGTTGAATGCTCCACAGGTGATTCAGTTATGGTCTCAAGCACAGGTGGCGTCGTTGGTGATGGAATGTTCGCCGTTGACGTGTCAGCCTCCGCATGCACGATCAAACTTGTAACCTCTTGTTGTGTGGCTATCACTATATAAACAGCAGTAGTACGGCCAAAAATATTACTTAAAGATTCTGTGGAACCCCCTGGTGTACCACGATGATCTTCCAGGTCATATTGTGAAAGTGAGATTGGTTTCACGTCAGGTTTAACCTCTTGCTTGCTTTTAGTGGCATCACGCATTGCTAAACTAGGTGGAATGTCACACGAAGACCAGCATGCTTCTTGCGGAGGTACGTTAGATTCTTTCAGTGTAATTTTATCTTCGTATAATTCATTACACCAAGAAGTTTGCTGTGGTATCTCCATTGCTTGCACGACGTTGTGTACTGGAGAACTAGGTGGACTGTCACATGATGACCAGCATGCTTCTTGTGGAGGTACAGATTCTTTCAGTGTAATTTTATCTTCGTATAATTCATTACACCAAGAAGTTTGCTGTGGTATCTCCATTGCTTGCACGACGTTGTGTACTGGAGAACTAGGTGTAGATTCTTTCGGTGGAGCTTCCTCTTCGTATAATTTATGGTCACACAAACAATATTGTACTGTTTGCATCATGTCGTCGCGCTCTTGAGAACTATATGTGCGCCGGCTGCATGAAGGATGTGTGACCCGTGAAACGCGATCCACGTCGTCAGCCCACTCTGGTTCTTTACGTGTAATTACTTCATAATGTAACATATCAAACTCCGAGATATCCTCAGGTACCTCACACTCCCAGTGTCTCATCTTTCTACGTAGCATATGAAGCCTATAACGGTTGATGAAAAAGTCCTCATTAGCATTAGACATAATGATGTGTTTGCAATCGTGATACTCGTAGCCTGTTCTGTTCATAATGCCAATAACTTTAAAATAATACGACTCCATCAATTCAATATTACTTATCACCGATCTTGTGAAAAAATCAAACTCACGCAGTTTATCATGTAATGACGTCACCACTTCTCTGTTATATGGTCCCAAATCTAATGGTTCCAACATTTCTTCAAAATGTAGACATTCTTTGAAAATAAATTTTGCTTGGTTGTTCAGATCATCAAAGTACTTTTCGCGCACCCACCCACGTTCTTGCATATCACATAACACTTGATGGTCATCTTCCATGTTACAAAGATCAAGTAAATGTGTACATTGTAATAAGGTAGTAAAAATCAATCTTCGCCAAACTTTGACTTCAGAAATGAGAGTGCAGTGTTGGTAATAGATATTAACAAGTTGCAGGCGAATACTTCTATCACCATTATCTCTAAATTTGGTTCGTGGCCAAACAACTTCTTTGCTTTCTTTGCGCAAAATTTTTTTGATCCGTTCCGCCATACTCACTACTTCGATCATGATGACTGGATTTTAATACGCAAGTGTGAAACACGTCTGCCTCACACTGCAATAATCAAATTTTGCAGTAACGAAGAGAGCGGAGAGAAGAAAAACGAGATTTTTGATTTGATTTGATTTTTTTTTTTTTTTTTTTTTTTTTTTTTTTAATTCAATTGAGGTTCCAAGTTCACTCACTCACAGGCCCCCATGTAGGAACGGGTGGAACGTCGTCGGAACAACACCGTTCCATTTTTATTAATCACTACGTTCCAGTGCTCCCCACTTCTTGTACTATCAAGCTCGACCGCAGCAGGCGATAGAATACGGTACGGTGTGCGGCGCACTACGCCGGGTGCACGCACGATCGCCGCTGACAGAGCGCTGGCTCGCTCGTGCTACGCCTGTCGTTCTCCGGGTGCGTAGCGTTCGCATACCACACTCATGGTGCCACAACGGGCTCTCGTAGTAACAGCATTCCCAAATTGTCGTCTCATGGTTGACGAGGCGCTGACGAGCTCAGATAGTATAAATCAACTGGGTCATTAATACCAGCTGATTTATTATGATATGATATGTTATTATAATATATGACGCAATAAAAAGGCTGTTGTCTAGGGATTTTGTCCCACAGTAGTTTAATACAAATCAATTTGGCTGTTAGTTTATGGATGAGGTTTTAATAATTGTTTTAATTATACATCGTTGTTTAGTTGGATTTAATTCAAATTGTTTTATTTAGCAAGATTTCACTTTAATTATAATTTGATAATATACGTGGTATAGACCAACTTTAATTACATTCAAAAATACCACGGGGGCTTCCCATCATTCAATGCAAAATGATTATCTTTTACTTATTTACACTAGGTTTCATTCACGCCACCAATATCAAGTATACAGATATAATTTACTTATTTTATCGGAGAATTTATAATAAGAATTTATAATACAAAAGCCAAATTCACTTTAATCAATTTACCAAATCAATTTCCGCGATTACATAGCACAGTTGTCAACAGGAATCTTCACGAGCCTCTCGTTGTGACGTAACCACGTCCCACCCGGCATAGCCCGGAGTATTCGTACCCCGTTAAGAGCGCGTCAAGGGCTGGAATCCTATCCCTACTGGGAGGGATTTCTCAGACACCTTTGTCTATGACGGTTAGTACACTACTGATTTGGCTTTGCGTGCGAGAGAGCCCGCACAGCCAGATTTTACTTAAAAATGATCTGATTGGTTAATAGAAGTCACGTGACTTTAAATAAAATGATTTTGATTGGTTGTTAAAAACTAGGAGAAAACCGAGCAAAAGACGAAGGTCGTCTAGCGCCGCACGTGCCAGGAAGCGAGGGGGTTGGGGAAAGGAAAATTGTGCCCGACTTTGTTGAAACCTGTACTACGCAATAATAACAATGATTCTATCTGTATACTTCGATGTACAATAAAATTAGAGTGAATAAAAGAAACCAATATTTTTATATACTAAATGAATTCAAAGCATAATGCATGTTAAATAAAATAATTATATATATGAATGAGAAGCCGTAATAATTAATAATATGTTAATTACAGCAAAATTATAACTATAATTTTGTACTATGTTTTTCTAAGATCATACTACAATATTTAAAAGTAACAGACGTGGTACCGTCACAATCGTCTCGCATATCAAACATTTTTAATTTTAGCTTTAACGTATATTACTTCAAATTTACATAAAAAAAATGAACTTTTCTAAAACGCATTTGAAAACAAACAATTAACAACTTGGTATATTTTGTACATTTTAAATTAGAAAAAATAACTAACTGAGAGACTGTTAAGCAAATAATGCAAGTAGTAGAAAAAAATCAATGTAAATGATGCAAAATTATCATTACTTAAAATATATTTTTATGGTTACGGTGTACGTTGCAATGCATGCTTAAATTTGATATGGAATAACTATAAACTTTGAATGGTCTTTTTTTCACATCCTATTGAACAATTTTTTTTCCACATAACAATATACTATAATTTTGCTAAATTGTCATATAATAACTATAATTATTTCTACTTCCAGCACGGTGCCTAGCTTCTATATTATAATAATTTTCACTATAAAATACTTACGTAATACTTATGTAAAGACATATGGAACGTAATGAAATATTATATCTTATTTAATTTGAATTTTTATGTTATTAATGTTATTTATTTCCTTTATATATACGTATATAATATACATTATTGTTAATAATAATAACGCGATATTGATGTAATAAAATGAAGGATAATAATAATATTAAAAAGCAATAACAAAAATAATGACCATGAAACAATGATACTAATAAAAATATATGCAGCGAGGTAATAATTTATATTGCGCGACTTCAAAAGGAGTCATATTGCTTACATTTTTTTTTTCTATCATAATATAATAGAAGACAATAGACAATTTTTATAATAGTATGACACAGTCAATAAGTTTAAAACGATAATATAGACCCCTTGCGCTTTGTCGCCATGTCTGTGGTGCCTAATGCATTGTCCAGTATAGGGGAAACATCATTTCTCCTAAGTTTTCACATAAAAAGAGTTTATTTCAATTGAACAATTTTTTTTTTCATATTCTTCGAGTTTATTAGGAGCTAGAAATAAAACTTTGATTGAGGTTTGGAGCTTCTTTTGCTATTAAAAAAATAAAAATGATGTTATTTCTATGCTGGCCTATGTATTCCTGACCAACAAAATAGCGGCTCTTAAATATGAGTGCAATCGGTGTATACGGAACAGAATACGAAATAGTAAGAAATATGAATTTTTATTGGCCCAGGTATTCATAATAATTTTTTACAACAAGCATTTAATTGGTTCATCCTTTATAATTAAAATGCGTAAAAAATATATATTCAATTAAAAACAATTTTCCAATAGTCTAATCTAAATCCTATAAAAAATATTATAGTCAGTAAAATGGGATATTATAAAATATGATAATTGTAAAAGTATTATATTATGAAACACTTGACAATATAATTGTGATAATTAATACATATATTTGTCAGATTAATGTAGTATATTATTATAATTATGCATAGCAATACTTTTAATATTATTTAAAGTATACTTATGCATTATTTACTACTTTATTTAATCAAAGAAATGATAATATTTATTGATAGCTTCGTTCAAATATTTAATTTAAACAGGGCATATGAAAGTATTATATGACATAACATTTTCTTTATAAAAAATTCCAATAATTATAATTCATAATTAAAAAAAAAATGAAGGGAGGGAGGGAGGGAGGATGATAATTCCTGATTCATTATACTGCGAGGTCATACTTCGGTGGAAGTGCTGACCACTGATTGGAAATTTAAATTTATTTTAAATATTATTATTTAATATCTCTGCTTGAGTTTATAATAATATGAATTGTTAGCAGCTTGCGGAAAATGAAATTACATAACATAGTTATTCTTGTAAGTACATAATTTAATTAATAATAATAATAACAATTATAATAATAATAACGACTGATGAGACCTCAATCTGACATTGTTGGCTTGTCGATCTGGCTATTTCTGCCCGTATGCAACAGGTATCGCTTGATGCGCTGTAAAGCGTCGTACCTTGAGAGTAACGTGCAGAAGTAGAGTGACTAAGTCCCCAGGGAGAGTCCGCAGTGTTTGAAGAAAGCTGGCCCCACTAATCCAAGTTGAGGCTGAGACAGCTTTAATAATAATAATAATCATAGACATATATGCCTATATGATATAATAACTTTATTAAGGCGTTGTGAGGGCATGACAGCCCTATTTTACAAAACCTTGTCTACAAAAGTAATATAAATTTGTTAACATAAACATACTATACAATTTAAATAATTGATTTACATCTTCAATAATTGATAATATACAGTACAATAAATTATTTTACGAAACTAAACTAGTGAATATGTAATGTAACATAATTTTTAAGATTTCATTTAATAATATAGCAGAAACAATTTGCATGTCTATGTAGATGTTTATTATTAGTAACAAATAATATTTGATAAATTAAAATTGAATTATAATATAAGTTAAAACCTTTTAACAGATAATCTTAGCGAACATGTTTGTGTCAATGCTTGGCGCAACAGTTCATTCTCCCAATAAAGGTAATGCACCAAGAAGGAATTTGCAATCATCACAAAGAGAAAAATTTACAACGATGAAGAGAACTTTTTCCATTGGTAAGCTTTCTCATAGTTGTTTATTGTTATTATTATTATGAATGTCATGTAGCTAGCTATATAACTTCATAATAAAGAACTTTGTGAAGTACTCATTTACCCATTCAATCGTCATATATATATATATATATATATATATATATATATATATATATATATATCATGAAAAAAATTTCCTAAAAAGAAATCAATGGAAGAACCAAGGACATTTATTTATTTGTTTACTGTATTTATTTATTTGTAATAACAAATATAGGCTTGCGTCCAATACATTGGCACCTGGCGGTGCACTCACAGTACAAATAATCAATTAATTACAATTAAAGTAAAAATAACACACGCATGCATATCATTAAAATAGGATTACAGATTATGTATGTAATCAATATGTACCAATTGGTAATATGATCAATAAAGAAACTGAAACATTATATAGGAATATATATAAAGATTTAATATACACTGGACTAGTTGACTATATAGGAAAGGTTCTTAAACTGTGAATTGTAAAAAAATAAAATTAAAAAGGAAGTTATTTTTGATAAAATTTTCAGAGCACAAACAACGTCTACCTCAATTACGACAGTGTTTGGATTCTTGTTTACAGCCTTTTATGTTAGATAACGCAGTTGTTCAAAATAAACAGGCAAGTAATGTGCAAAATATTCAATACTTTATGTATTAAAATAATTAAAAAATCATGTTGATCCTCTTCAGCCATGATATTCTATAAATTATTAGTTGTAATATTTTTAACATTAACCCTATAATTAACATCTCTCTCTCTCTCTCTCTCTCTCTCTCTCTCTCTCTCTCTCTCTCTCTCTCTCTCTCTCTCTCTCTCTCTCTCATTTTTATTTACTTATACGTATCTCTGAGCTATTTAAATATATTTGGAGATATGAATACCTATATATATATATATATATATATATATATATATATATATATATATATATATATATATATATATATATATATATATACAAACACTCATATACATAGGTATTGCTGAATTATTATTATTTTGCTATATTTATATTATTAAATTAACTCTAACGTAATTAATTATAGCAAAGAGGGGTAACCGAGCAATATACCCCAGATATGTGTAACGGCTTAAAATCCCAGCTGGAAATGTCTTTGGCGATCTCTAAGAAAGAAAATAGTGATATGAAAGACAAGATTGCAGATCTGATGCAAAAACTCAAGAGTGTAGACTCGGAGTTGGTTGGAGTGAGGGCAGACAAGAAATTAGACGATGTACAACAACAGACAACTACTGTAAGTTTTGTTTGACTGCTCATTTTTACTGATATCATAGTTTGTTCTGTTAAGTATATTCAGGCTCTTTAACAATGATTGGTTATATATATATTATATATATAATATATATATACACATTCATTAATTAGTTGATCTTGTTTAAAGATACAATAAAAATGAGCCGCTGTTGAGCTTTTTTTTTTTTTTTTTTTTTTATTATTATTATTTTTTTAAGTTCCGTTCATTTATATACAATAAATAAATAAATATAGTCTTTATTGCAAAATAGGCAAATGGTGCAGTCAGGGCAAAACAAAGGCCCTATCACTGAACCAACATTGGACAGCAGTAAAAAATCAAACAAAATATACCATTTTTAAGATTATTAAGCATATTAAGACATATCATTTTAAATTATATTTTCAAGAGAATAAGTAGTTTAATAAATAACAAAATTTTATATTTCACCATTATGAACATATAAGATATACCTTAGATCAATTTACACGTTTAAAATAACAATTAACAATTATATTAGGTTCAAAGAACGAAGAAATGACAATGATCGACCATACACATAAACGCCGTAAACAGGTAGTGACGTCGTGATCAGGTGTTCCTAACGAAGGAAAAATATCGAAGTTGGCTCTATCATAGAGTTATTCTCTTTGGGCTCAATATTTGTGTGTAGTTTGCAGAACGAACTACTGTTTTTAATTACACGTCGTGGAGTGTGAAGCAAAAAGCCTACCTGAAATATGCAGGCGCAACAGCCATTTTTATTTAAAAATCGCGAATATATCTTCTATACTCGCCTCAAAAAGCCTAAGTTACCTGCCGTTCGACCTTTTACTGTATCGCCCAGCCGCCCCCCTTTGAAATGCACGCGTGAAATGGGCGATACATTAGTGGTAAAACGATAAATCGGCTGAGGTTTTTTGAGTCGAGTATATGTATAACGAAATACGTATTATTTAGGCTAGCTCATTTTTAGCAATTCTTTACAACATAATTTTTGTTACATTGCACAAAAGCTATATGCACATATTGGTACAAGAAAATGAGTTATTCTGTTTAATTTAGCAACATTGATGCTATGATTACAAATGCAGTATAAATTATCGTAATATTTACTCTTTCCGTTTACAGATCTGAAGTATTCAATTTGCATAGTTTTGTATATTCAATTGCAGATGCCCATGACAACCACCCCTGCTCCACCACTCAAATCTTGTCCACCAAATCCAAGCTGCGTCACGGATGTAAGTATATATAAAAATTAATAATTACATTAAAATAGAAATATATTGAAATAAATAAACCAATAATAAACTATATTTCATAATATGAATTAAATTCTTTTCTTTAATTTGTCACATTCTCAATTCTCATGCACAATAACATTAACAAGTTAATGATTGAAGTCTATAAATTTAAAATTGCAAATGTTATTTTTAGAAATTTCTTTTAACATTTTAGCGTTCACTTTTCGATGTAGAGAAAAAACTTCGAAGTAAGTTAAAGCCATAGACCACATAAAACAACATGTGCTTTTTAATTAATAAACACAAAATGGGGTCTTCAAAACGGATGACAATTTTTACCAGAATGTTAATGCAGCCCTACGAGAGAACGTGAAACTACGCAAAAACACGCAAAAATTATTATGAAAATGTTGTGCGGGTTGCATAAATCGAAATTTCTGATCACTGCTACGGAGCTACGGTTGAGTTTTGAGACAAACTAATGTTACTTATGCAATTCCCATCACGTGTTTTGTGATATAAATGCTCATGTTTTTCTCTGGTTTATTCCTTTAAATATTTAAATTAAGTATTAAATGTTTACTATAGTATAGAGTAATCAAAATAATCATAAAATGAAATAAAATTCAAAATAATTATACCAAGGCATGAATTCTTTAGGATGCCTTTGGTTAGACATACATATAATTCTATTAAAAACATTAATTCGTATACATACACATACAGTATATATATATATATATATATATATATATATATATATATATATATATATATATATATATATATATATATATATATATATATATATTATATAAAGTCTAGAATCAAGTTCATTGCAAATATTATTGATTGATATCAGAGTTCACTTTATTTTAAGTAGAATTCACATATTCTAGATTTAAATTTGCATAACAAAATTCAGCATTTTCATTGTTATTTTGAATTTTGTTATGCAAAAAGTTGTGCAAAATCAAGAATATGTGAATATATATTTACAATTTTTCATTCCATAATAAAATATGTTGTTGTTATTTTGCACTTCGTCGTTCTTCTCTTTATCTATACGGTCATGTGGTGTGGTATAGCTTTCTTATATGGCTGTAAGAGTGATATCCAAATAGGGGGTAAATCATTACTTGGTTGACTTATCGTGTCATTTTTCTTCTATCGCCATCTCTATTGCTTTTAATATATATCTTTTTTATTTATAAATATATTTCTATATATATTTTCTAAACATCATATTAGGTGGGATGAGGCAAAGGTAATTATATATAAATATAAAAGTTATAAAAAATAAAAAAAGAGAAAAATATTAGAAGCAATAGAGATGGCGAGAAAAAAAAATGACACGATAAGTCAACCAAGTTATATATTTTTATATTCCTTGAAGATCCACTGAAACTTGTGGCTTATGGCACTGCTGGTCTTGCTAATGGAGGTTACTGGATGAAAAATGGATCTACAGCATATGCTGCTGTTCATATATCTGTAAGATGTAAAACTTTTTAATATAATCAGTGGCGTAACTACCAGGGGGGGAGAGGGGGGAGTTCCCCCGGGCCCGTCGACTTCTGGGGGCCCGTCGGCTTCTGGGGGGGCCCGTTGATGCTTGGCGCAAAAAAAAAAAATAATAATAATAAATTGATAATATTAAATTTTATGTTGAGAAACAGTATTTGAAAGTTAAAGTGGATCAAGCAAATAATATGCATTTTGTGACAGAGGGTATTAATATTAACTACATTTTTTAACTGTCACCGCACCTTCTAATTAAATTTTCTCTAAATGCCTTCTTCAAATATCCTGTGTATTTTTTCTATTTATAGCAAAAATTAATTATTGATAAAAATTAAAATCATGTATGATAGACCATTTTAATTTTTTTTTTTTTTTTTTTTTTCATGTTATAGTGACACTTTTTAATTTTCATTTTAAAAAATAGCTTAAAATTTCAGTGCCACGCCCCCTTTTCCAAAATTTTTCGCCTGCGGCGCACAAACCCCCCTCCTCCACGGCACTGTCCCCCTTCCGGGGGGCTCGTGTCAGATTTTTCCCCCTGGCCAAATTTTTGAAGTTACGCCACTGAATATAATACAGCATAAATCTCATATAACTTAAATCATATGATTAAGAATGATTGATTTGTCTATTTTCAGTTGCCGTATGAGGAAGCTCAACAATATTGTTGTAAAATGGGCATGTCATTATTGTCAATTCATAACTTGTCAACTCATTTTTGGATGAAGGCACATAATGAAAGTAAGATATTCCATCGCGTTCAGTTATACTTATTAAATAAATTATTATAATATTAAAGATCAAGTAGTGCTAAATTTTTATGCTTTAATAATAAAAAAATTAAAAATTTAACATTTACAGTATATTTATTTAAATATGGGTCTTTATGTAAGGGAGTAGGGTACCGACCTTATATTTCAAAAACTAGAAGTGTTTTGGGTCTAAATTTGGTGTCATTGTGTAGGCTAAAAGGGTCACACCTAGCCGTGATAAAAATGTCAAGATGTTTGACCGACCCGAAATAAAGAAAAAATTTGTTGAAATTAACATTGGGCCTTATGGGCTTAAAATTTCAAAAAATCATAAAAAATTAATTTGCACGGTGACCCCCCAAAATTTTTATATATTTGAAATTGTCTCAAGCTGAAATATCGTTGTGCAAAATTTCAGATTTTTTTTTTTTTTTTTTTTTGACGATGAAAGTTTGAGTCTAATGGCCGACGTCGGTACCCTACTCCCTTAAGGGAGAAGGTGACTGGCTGATATCTGACATGACAAACTGAACAGTCGCGAAATAAAAATAATAATAATAAATCCACGTGAATTAAAGATGAAATGTGACTTAAAATTTTAGTTGTGTCAAACACGATCACATATTTGAGTTATTCCAAACGCGTAAATGTGGAAATTTAAATTTTACTGGCAACTTTTTTTAATCAAATTAGAAACTATTTAAAAAAAAAAATTTAATTCAATTAAATTTTAATTGAACATTTTAATAATAGTCTTGTTCAATATAAAGAACGTAGAAAGAATTATTGCAAAAATAAAGTTCCTCTTTTTCATAGTATGCTCTTTTTATTATTTCCACTCCAAGTAATTCATCCACTGCCTTAACCAGATTATTAAAGGAAATAAAAATAAAACATTAATGGTACTGGACAGATTTTTGTCATTAAATATTGTATATTATGAAACTATTACAAAAATACAAAATATTCATGCAGAACATATTTTCACATCGTGATCTTCAGAGTATCTGAAAAATCCTCATGGTTATATGTACTGGACGCTGGCAAAAGGAATCTCCGCAAATAAGGCTGCATGGTGCCCAGGTCAATCCGAAGTGGTGAGCAACCCTGACCTCTGGAGGAAGGATGCAGGCCAGGGAGAGTGTGTCCTTCTATCGTATTCTGTAGAGGAAATGCTTTTTTTTAACCACGATTGTCAAGTTAAGGTTTGCTTCATTTGTATGGTAAGGACCATCTTTGTATTGATGTTTTCACATTTAAAAGACGCGTTTTATCGCGCAAAATTAAAAAAAAATGATATGATTTATTTTTAACCATGAGATATGGTTAAGGTATTGACTCTATTATACAAAAATATTACTTATATCATTCTGTTTATTTCATATAGTAAAATGGATTTATTTTGTTTTTACAAGGGACCTGTACACCTAATACGTACTCTTATCATGCTGGGACCAGCCCTTGGCTAATTGACAACTCCAAAGAAACATGAAGTATATAGTGCAGTAAAATTGCGATGTACTTTCTATATATAAAATTATGACACCAAATGGGCAAATAAAACTAACAATTTTGGACGTATAATGGGCAAATAAAACTAACAATTTTGGACGTATATTTTTACTATTCTTGATTAATATATATATATATTTTTCTTTTATAATTAATCATCATTTCCTGCTCATTGATACAATGGTACAAGTTTGTTGTTGTTATTGTTGTGTGGCTCACACTGAACATAATGTCGGTTGATTACAAATTTATGATTATTCTGCAAATATGGAATGGATGTGACTTCATCAATTTTAATATACAAGATGAATTTCAAAAATTTTAATTTTCCATTCATGCACTACAATTTATTTATCAGAATATTGTGCTGTTTTATAAGAATTATTATTATATATATTCTGCCCGATATTAATTTATTTAAATATTAAAGTTTTATAGTTAAAATGAACATTATCACGATTTCTTAATTTTCTCGCTGTATGTGTTGATATATTTTCACACCTGTAACAAATTACTGATTAGTGACGTCAAGGTGATAAGGAAACAGTTCAAAACAACGAGTTTTCCGAGGACTTGCACACATAAAACCTGCTTGATATCACGCAGTAATCTTATAAGCGTTCTGAAGTATTACGTATATGCATACATTACATATTTATAATAAGTTAATAAGGAATAACTGATAGTATATAATGAATAATGAATACAATATCTGCAATATCAAGTACTTGTTAAATAAAACTGTTAAAAAGCAAGATACAATATATCGGTATCATAAATAATCTCAATACTTAATCTTATTCGATACATTTAATTAATTATGATATATTATTGAGATGAGTAATGACTATAAATATATAGTCAATTATATGCATGCAAGAGAAACATATAATAGACAAAAAGACAATATTTACGAGAGATAAAAATGTGAAAATTCTTTAAAAATTATGAACCTATAAAATAATTATTAATATAATAATGCTATTATATATTAATTATAATTATTAATATCTACACAGTCTTAAATTTAACTTGGTACTAGATTACTCTAGCCTATACTGCCTACATCTTTTGGATCAAGTGATCTCGTCGGTGTTGGTGTTAAATTCATTAAGAATAGAAAAGAAAAGGAATAATATTAATAATATATAAATGACATCAATTGTCAAATATTTTATACTGACATATTTTTAAATAAATTATTTGGGAATTTCATGTATGATTTTGTCGGAAATTGAGTTTAAGGAGCGTGTTATGTAAAGTAAGCTTTGCATGTTTTAGAATTTATTATGTGCCAGCAACCGTTAGAAAATTTTATAATATTGATCAGAGCTAGAATCATTATTATCTTTTAATATTTTACTCTGGATCGAGGGCTTCATATATATATATATATATATATATATATATATATATATATATATATATATATATATATATATATATATATATATAATATATATGTATGTATAATATATATATATATATATATATGTGTGTATATATATATATATATATATATATATATATATATATATATATATATATATATATATATATATATATATATATATATATATATATAATATTATTATATAATATCATATATATATATATAATATGGATTAGTTAAATTGCTATTGTCTCTCTCTCTCTCTGCAATATTATATTATAAAATATAGATTATATTATATAGTTTGATGCAACAACTTTTTTTTTGTTATCACAATTCTCATTATATTATCAATAATTATTAATTATAATTTTGTAAATCATATAGCATATAGGCAAAAAAATTTAGAGGGTAATTTTATTGCATTATTTCAGGACAATATGTCTTCTTTAGAATATATGCAATAAAATTACCCTCTAAATTTTGTTGCCTATGCTATATGATTTACAAAATTATAATTATTAATTATTGATAATATAATGAGAATTGTGATAACAAAAAAAGAAGTTTTTGCATCAAACTATATAATATAATCTATATTTTGCTATATATGCATATATATAGAATGTGGTCTTTTTAGAATGTAAAATGTAATGCAATATGCAAATTTGTAATTTTTGTTTGTTCATACATATAAGTATTTTTAATTTTCTTTTTTAAGTCGTGAAATGACGTCACGTGCGGCAACTTTTTGACCTTTTTTCCTCCACTCTTGCATAAGTTGATGCCCGTGATATCATTTTTCAATTTTCAAAAATTAATTAAAAATATCTATGAACTCAAAAATTGAAAATTTACATATGTATCGAATTAGGACAATATGTCCTCTATTTAGAATAATAAAATAAAATTTACCCAACTTAAATTTTTTTAGTAGTCTTCCTCATCATTGCAGATAAAATCAGAAACGAAATAAAATGATTATAACTCTATATAGGGCTGTAAGCTGCAACCTCTAGTTAAACCTTAGTTATCTTTTTTTCATTGTTGCAACAATCAAAATAACAAGTTAACTACGGTTTAACTATAGTTAGTTAGCGTCGCAGCTTACGGGGGTATATCAGGAAACAAAAAATTAATTAATTGTTGTTGTATCAAAATAGTTATATATTTTTATTTAGACACACCACAACAAAAAATATAAGAACTTTCAAACTTTTCTAGTAATCGTGGGAAAAAAATTTAATTCTGAAATCAATCAGACACTGTATGCTACCTATGAATAGAATTCAATACTAAAAGAATAAAGCTCTCTTAAAGTCAAGATACTACATACAAGATAAGAGTGTTGTTCGTAAACCCTGTTTTCTTGCACCAAAAAATGCGCATTCCATTTGAATAACCATAGGCGATCGTCATTTTTGGTGCAGAGAACAGGGTTTACGAACAGCATTAATGACACGCTCGACTAAATTGGGCCGCCGCGAAATTCAAAATGAGCCTCTAAGCCAATCAGCGCCCGAGTTCAACGTCACGTGATCAATATTGACCAATCACAATGCCGCTAAAATTTACATGGGACCAGTTGGTGTCGCTATCTTGTATGTAGTATCTTGTTAAAGTTCTTTGGTTGTGCTGCCATCTGGTTAGTTTGGTTTTGTTGTTTTATATTTTCCAGCTGATGTTTGTTTTGGTATGCCAGAAATTTGCCCCACGTGTGTTATTAATGCAATTCTCCTCTCAATTCTAATCGGTATTACAATGTAAGTACTCTAGTTTATATATAAAAAATAAGTAGTAATCTTTATGTTAAATATTATAGTATAAATTTTGGTTGAAATGAAATGCGGTGCATTTTGCAGTTACGTAAGGGTAGGTTTTTATACCCTTATCTGCAACGCCGGCATTTTTAATTTTTTTGCTTTTCAAATATGTATAATTATTTGATTTTTGGTTTAATATATAGACTAAAATCTCAGTAAAGTTGTCAATATGGCGGTATTTTCATGGATGATTGCATCCCTTACAGACATATATTAAAAATGTCTATAGAATATAGATAGAGGTATAAGGAAACTATATATGATTACTTTTCGAATACGTTATTTATATAATTTATAATCAATAATAAAATGCATTATGTATTATTTATATGTATATGCGCATATTTATGTAGGATTTTATTTTATCTAATCGCATCTAATATTATTTTATTTTTGTGATAAATAATTTTGAAATTAGTTTTGAAATTCACAAAAATAAAAATAATTTTAGATGAATAGATAAAACAAAATCCTACATAAATCGATTTAGATCGCGCAGATCTGCGCATACATATATAAAAATAATATACATAAGGTATATTTTATAGGGTATAAAAAAATACATATACCTATACACTATACACACTTACACAACATGCATTTTACAAAATAGAATACCGCCGTAGTTTTGTAAAAGAAAAAAAAAATACTAAAAAAAAAAATAATAATACAGTAAAATAAATAATAAAAAAAATAATTTAATTTTACAATTTTTAGTAACCAAAAATTTAAACAAATATTGTTTGTGTGAACGGAGCAATATTTATATTTGATTGCATGCACTCTCAATTAAAAATTATTCAATTTTCATGCGCAATCAAAATTTATTGCTCTGTGTGACTGTAAACAGAGCTTTACAGTCATTAAAACGATGATATCTTAGATGTATCTTCAGTCCCCGTATACAATACAGTGCACATCAGATAATTCAATAAAAAATAGAAGAAAAAAACTTGAGATAAAAATACAAAAACTGGACTTGAAAACGCCCCTGAATTTACGCAACTTTTAAAGCTATTTTGAGTGGGTAGGGGGTCCGCAAAAGCAAGAAAACCTTTTTGAAAAAAAGAGCAAATTTTTGTCATTCTGAGAGGCAAAAAAACGTGGTTAAAATTTACGACAGTGAAATAATTTTTAAAAAAGTCGGGGACTAAAGAGGATATTAAATAAGAATATTATGTGTACGTCAATTTATACAAAATTAAACAGCTTGGGGGGGGGGGGGGGGGAGAGAGACTTCGTTGTCCGTACCGCTCCCCTTGCTAAAAAAAAAAAAAAGCTTAAAACTCGTGTTTCTGGCGTTTCTGGCTGTTTACGTGATGCATATTGCAACTTGTAATACATTTGTTAGAATGCAAACTTTATTAGCATTTTATTGTATCCTGTGAAGATGCCATAATGCTTAGAAATTTATGGAACGAGGAATTCAAATGAAATTTTTATTTGCTTGATAAAATGACAACCCCCAAATATATTAGTGAAGAATAGCTGTCAATGATGACATGCATCAGAACTACTAAATACTATATAATATACTTAACAAAGAAGTACCATAGAAAAAATACTGTTGAATATTTTTAAACAATAAAAATGAACTTATAAATTGCTATAGTATATTTTTGATCATAATATGAACTGAATACATTATATTTAAAATTTTATTTAAAAGTATAAATAATTATATATAAAAGAAAGGTTAGCAATTTTATTTATTAATTTTAATAGTTTAAAAACTCTCAAAAGACTTGTTCTTATAACGCGAAAAACAAACACACTTTTAATTTTATATATATACGAAATTGATTTTTAATCATAATTTAAAACATCGATAAAATTATATTATTTATAGTTTTCTCCGTCGCTGCCGCCTTTCTCTGTACGTACTTATATTATATAGCAAAAAGCCTTAGGGTATTACTTTTGTGATCCAGGTCAGTTTTCAACCCAGGTCACTGACCTTTTTCATCCAGATGTACGTGTGAGTATAAGTTGGCAGGCGTCGAACCAAAATACTCTTACTTTCTAAATACATATAATTTGTCCACACAAATAATTTTATTTTTTAATTTAAAACATTTTAACAAGTACTTTTACACCTTTAATGTTATTTTATAATATAATTTGAAAACTATTAATATTTTTAAAAAGTTATTAAACTGTCATGTTAAAAATTTATGACAGGTATATTATATTTTAATTTTTGTTTTTTAATAATATGTTTAAAAAAAAATGTTATTTTATGTTTTCGCGTGCAGAAACTGAAAGCTAATTTCTTTCTGTTGATATGCACATATACACAGATTCACACACACACAAACAACAGCTTGGTTTATTTAAAGTGAGGTATGGGAAAACAAATGTTCTGTGTTCTTTTATTTTTTTATTCAAAGTTAATTGTATTTTTCGTATATATATAAATATATTTTTAAATTGGATCTCGCGATGCCTTTGCTTCTATTTCATTGAAAATCTAGAGCAAGGTAAACTTTTTTTTTTTCATTTGTTATTCTAATAAATGATTTTATAGAAATATTTTATGCAGTTGGTTATTAAAATGCATTTAAAAGTAATAAATTTTATGCATTTAGGTTATACACAGATTTATGCAAGATTTATTATTTTATCAAGACCGTGACTTAGCAACTCCAGTTTCAAATTATGAGTCATTGTTAAAGTTTAAACTCTAAGTTATGTTCTGTATATTTATTGTGTTCAAATCTTTACATTGTAATTATTTTATTATAATACATACGTAATTTAAGCCTTCGATTTTTTTTAAGCTCATTTTACCTATGTTTTAATTTGTGTGATAAATTAGTTTTTTAAGAGGTTTACAAAATCTGAATGGAAAAAAGAACAGAGAATGCCACAATAAAACCCAATTAATGCAATGAATTATTATTCTATATCGATATTATATCGTCGAGTTGCGATGGTATATAAGTGAGATGCATATTTGACACTTTAAATGCATTTTAGATATAATTAATATTATGTACACTGTACAGTATTTGAAAAATTAGAGATCATATAGCTCCATGTATACAATACTAATAAAGTCGGATTAATAATTTAATGTTATTATATTTAAGCTGAAGTATTATTTATGAGGCTAGAAGTAACACACCATTTTTATGTCTTCTATACATATATTAACACACACCCCGGTATTCCCATGTACAGAAAGTGATCTTAAAATCTTATAGTATGACTAGCTTTACTATAAGTTGTTTGAAACACATACTTAAAGTTTACCATCTGTACACATATGCAGGTGTAAGTGCATTGAATGCAGGTGGTGCAGCCTTGTGAATGCATAATACAATATTACATTTTAGTATACTTTTCTGTACTGACCTCGTACAATACAACTCTGTTGCTCTGTCATACTGTCGTACAGAAAGTGATAATAAAGTCAATGACTTTTATATGCCAATTTACTTCTATATAACAAGTGCTTTTTTTTTTTATTATTATTTTTTTTTTTGCTGTAATTACTGCATTTGAATCGAAAGTAAAAAAAACTTTATAAATATACATACATACATGCACAGTATACACACACACACACACACACACACACACACACACACACACACACACAAACACACACACACACTGCACACACACTACATACATACACACACATACTACACATTGCATACATACTACACTACACTACACATACATATATGTTTTATTAATAAATAACATTATTTAAGTTAATCAGTTTATATAAATTATTCATGAACTTAATGGTTTCATAAAGCTCCCTAAAAGATACCAATTATACCCTGACCAAATTATTTCTATATTGCACTGAAAACTTCACTAAAATCACGCATTAAATGGCAATTAAAAAATATATATACAGAAATATTTTATGGGGCTAAAGAATACTTAAATTTTTTTGTTTACTTTACAGATTTCTAAAGACGTTGTCAACAAACGCTATTAATAACCCATTTTTCCGACAATTTTTCTTGTTACAACAATTATTGACCACAAACTTCTTTTTTAGTTTCCACAGAACTCCTAAATTCAAAACAATTTCATAATTTTGTGAGATTTTTAAGAATTGGGCATACTTACAATAGGGTTGCCTGAGTTTTAGCTATTTTTTATTTCTTATATTTTTTTTTTACTATCGTTCTCATTGGTGTATCGATGGTAGCTCAATAACTGGCATTAAAAAATAATAATAAAACAAAAACGTTTCTAGTTTGGAACGTAGCTTGGTACTGGAAAATTGCAAGATCAAAACTACATGTATAACATTATATTATTTTAATGTGTTGTATTATAAAATTTAATCTTGAAATTTTGGTCTCATTCTCCGATAATTGTTTCTATTTTTATCGCGCGTGATATGCGAGTGTGATCAATGTCAGTCAGTCAGCAGGCGTGCTAGCTCACGTGAGCACCACGACGTCGTGATAAGGCTTCGTGACGTCACGACACGTCATCATCCTCGCAGCCAAACTCACTTCTTATCTCATAAAATCTCTTAGCACAATCTGCACTAATTTCTTTGCAACGAAAGAAATTTTATTTTCCATATAGTGCAGGATTTTGAAAATTAAAGCATTATTTCAACAGATAAAACAAAAATTATTAATAATAATTTTAAAAAGTTCCAGTACTTTTTATTGGGCAACGAAATAAAAGGAAATGCAGCAATAAAAAAAAAATTATATAATATATGAGTCACTTGTTTCTAAAGTATGTTTTATATATATTTTGCTTTTTTTTTATTATTTTACTTTCATTGGACAGTATGTACAGCTCTGGCCAAAAGTTTAAGAACGGGGCAGCGACGGCCGCAGCGTTTTCTCATAAAGATAACATAGTGTGGAAGCGGGTTGCCTATGCAAATCGTTCTCAAACTTTTGGCCAGAGCTGTACATTACAAATTTCAGAATATTTAATTATTCCAGCGTTTCACACAATGTTAGTCACATTTCAAGCACTCTGTTTGTGAAATTCAGAATTAAAAAAATAATAATAATAATGAAATCGACAATGCATTGGACCCATAGTAATATATTATGAGTTGAAGGCGATTTGCATACTTTGAGTGGCAACATGGACATGGTGCTAATTTTGGTGACGTCACGCGGTGAACAATAACAGATAGAAAGAGAGAGAGAGATATGTATTGAAGTAATCGTTTTTATGGTTTAATTATATATTGCAAGTTTTAAACACGTTCAGATAAAGTAAATTAAAATTAAGTAATTTATTTTACTTTCTCGGCGTCTAAATTCGTTCAGGTATAAGCCATTTGCTTGCAAGAAAAAAAAAATATATAGCAAAATCAAGATTAAAATAAAAAAGTAGATTTTTAATATATTAAAAAAAAATCTATACAGAAAAGGAGCCGAGATTTCCATTTCGAAGACAATTCAAAATAAGGTATTTTTATTATTTTTTTTTTCCATCCCCACGAGAATTACAAAAAAGCTTGAGTTGTTGGTTAACATAATTTTTTTAATAATGTTGTTTACTAGAAAAAAAAAGTGGGCCACTTACGTTAGGCTGCGCATGTGTAGTAAGTACAACAGGTAAATCAGGTAAGAAAGTGATCGCGATTATTTGGTGCAGTTTCATCCCCGCTGTGATTTGTGTCGTTGTCCACTCTCTGTCTCAGTGTCCAGGTTTCTGTCAATTGCTGTCTCGATTATCGTGTCCATCTTTCCAGTCTAAAAATCTTGAGGTAATCTGCTTGTGTCCGTGGTCACTTGGCTCTGATAGATATTGATTATATAAATTGTCACATTATCTAAAAATTAAAACTAAAAAAAAAAAAAAATAAAAAAAAATAAAAAAAAAAAATAATAAAATAAAAGAGAAAAAGGAAACGATGCATTAGAGTTTTTATCCGCAAACTATAAATGAGCAATTTTTTTTTCTTTTCATAAGAAAAGCATTGGATATAAACAATTTGATCACTTAGATTGCAATAATAAGACGTAACATTTCTAATGGAAGTTGAGAATTAGATTAACTTAACTTTAAAAATGAATATATGTATTTTAAGAAGTATAATATACTTCTATATATTATATATATCTTATACAAGGCAATTTATTAGATTATATAGTAAAAAAATATAGTTAAAGTTAGATCTTAATTTATTCAGATTTGTTTGTACTTTTTATTATTATTTTCAAATAAAAATCTGAAACATTGTATCAGTTCACATAACATCATTTTACAACTTCATAATATGTTTCACATAGTTTTCTATTGTAGTAAAAACGTCATTCTAAAATAAATTTAATAAAATATACAAACAATTCTGCAAGTCTTATGCAAAAATTATGCAAGATATGATAATAAGATGTGTATACACATATATAAGCTTCAAGTATATAACATAAATTATATTTCTCTCTGTATATATTTGTGCAACCTTAGAAAAAGTAAATAGGCGGCAGTTGTGTTCTCTCTGCTTTCTGCTCTTCATCTTAATTGTGTTCTGTTCTTAAAGTCTCTGTGAGAGTGTAGTCAAATTGTGCCACCGGTGTGTCTTTAAAGAGTTTGTTTCATACTCTATAGCCATTTAATTCGTATATTGAGGTCAGTAGAGGGTGTACATTTTGTTCTTCCTTTCTTTAAAAAAAAAAAAAAAAATACTTAAAAAATGAAACAAACTGCTTTGCTTTCATTTTTATCAATATTTCATTTCTCTCGGAGGAATAAAATAATAATAACCATAGAAATTGTAAGTTTGAAAAAATTATACTGGTGGATATAAAAATAAATGACTTTAGCTGACTTTATCTTACAATAATCAGTTTATTTTCTTTCAATTCAATTTTTTTTGTTTCTTAAATTTTTTTCTCCTTTTTTTTTTTATTATTATTTCATTAATTTTTATCATACGAAGGGAGTAAAATATTACTTTACTACGACATTTAAAGATAAGAAAATGCAGTTCACACTGAATTTGGAAAACAACAAAATAATTTGGTTAGGTCAGTTTAGAAATCCCTTTGTTATTTTAACATTTTCCTGAATATACTGGTGACAGTATCTTGTTTATATTATATAATCGATTTTCCCCCCCAAAATTTAAGCAATGTCGTACCTAAATTAGTTGCTATACTTTTTCTATGTTGAAATTTTAATTTTTTGGTATAAATCGGACTTTGTTGTTTGAATAACGATAGTGAAATGGTTTTCCAATAGCAAATAACCTGTACATATACTATCCAAGTTCATGTTCGGACCCTCGGAATAACAAAGTCTTCTTACGGAATTTTCTGTATGCGTGAAGACAACGCGTGTGTTATATGTGTTGATGGTGTAGTGCCAAAAAATTCTTTGGGATCAATATCGTGTCAATTAAACTCACATCCATCTCTATGTTCTTTATTTTTGATGACGTCACCATATTTGCGTCACTAAAAGACGAATTTGTTTTTAGAATATTAAGATCACGCGGCAGACCGTTAAGAATTTGCAAAGTAAAAAGTTGTATATAATTTTCCGCTGTGCTGTGTCGTTTTTTATATTATAAAATTTAACCATGACCTATCTATTATTTATATTGTTTTAAATTAGTGTGAACTCGTATTCAATTTTTCAGTATTTCTTGTAAAATTTTTTTTTTTTTGGTATATAGATTTTTACATTTCCATAGATTTTTTATCAGTTTGATTCCAGTAGTTTAAAAGAAATTACTTCACTGGATTTCATTTTGAATTGCAAGCTTTTCTTCTTGTATTTTTTTACTATTGCAAAAAAAAGTTATATATAACTTAGGGGAAGAGTCTAACATTATTTTTTTTTCTTCTTCTTTTTTTTCTTTACCATCGTCCTTGGTGTGTATATGTGGTGTAGGTTTGTTGCTCCAAAATATATATTAGCACCTTGCGCCAGTGGGAAGTGTGCCACCGTGTTACATACGCACAGACTGCACACATTGCTACTGGACTGAACTGACTGTGTTCACCAGCTCGTAGGACTCTCTTTCTTGTGCATAAAAAAAAAATGTCCAGATTTCAAAGGTGTTGTGTCACACTCTTCAGAAAATGGCCTGCAGTTCAAAGGTAAAGTAAAATAAAAACATTTTTGCATTAAGTGGCCATTTTTTGTTTGTGGTCTAAATCGTCATTTATTATTGATATGTGAATGATTTTTTTTTAAACTTATATACTCAAGATATTAGTAATTTTTTGAGAGGTTTGAACTCAATACATGTATTTTTTTTAATTACATTGGCACTTGAAGGAAAATTGTACGCTGTACATTATTTGCTGGTTGCTGATTTCTAAAATTATTGTTATTTTTTCTGTGTTAAAGACTTAGTGCTAAAATTTAGAATACGTCTCCTTTGTTCGATAGTAAGGCTCTTGAAGGGAACTGCACTTTTATTAGAGTCTCTCTCTCTCTCTCTCTCTCTCTCTCTCTCTCTCTCTCTCTCTCTCTCTCTCTCTCTCTCTCTCTCTCTCTCTCGGTATCGCTCCCTCATTCTCTCCAACTTGGAGAAGTATTATAAATGAATGGAATTTGAAGTACAGCAAACTTCATTTAACAGTAAATAGATGATATTTGCATATATTTAATTACAGTAGTCATTCATTGTTGCCGCATATCTCGTTTTGATTTTTTTTTTAATATAGCAATAATTATTGTTATAATTATTTTAAGTCCATAATAATTTAATTTTAATAATACTTGAATAATTATTGTGTTTATTTATTAGACCGTAAAATATATTTTAGTGTACATTATAAATTGTTATACATTGACTTTTATTTTATAATGTACTGTATTTGAATGCTAAAGCGCAATAATAAATATAGTACTTGTGCCAGTCACAGATTCAATTATATTTATAGATTTTCTGTCATTGTTTTACTTGAAAAGCACGTGATTAATTAGCCTTATAATGGATTTTGTTAATCCAACAAAAATTGCCAATATATATATATATATATATATTTATATTTATATATATATACAGTATATATATATATATATATATATATATATATATATATATATATATATATATATATATATATATATATATATATATATATATATATATATATATATATATATATATATATATATATACACACACACACACAGACACACACATTGAAGAAGAAAAAAACGCGAGTTTTTTTCTTTTCTTCATACTTTCATCATCTACTGTACATCATCATGTTCACGTCGAAAGTAGCTTTCTTGCACGTAATAATATTGAACTACTCGTATTAATCAGACTTTGGATCTAGTAAAGTAGCACCGTTCTTTTTTATTTTTACTATTTATTTTTATTTTAGTTTTCTAACCTTTCAAAAAAATGATAACTATAGAGAGGCAGAGAGAGAGAGAGAGAGAGAGAGAGAGAGAGAGAGAGAGAGAGAGAGAGAGAGAGAGAGAAGGAATTTTGCAGAATTACTTTACAATGTGTATAATAAATACTGTATACACGATAGTAACGTGTTAATGTCATCGAAAGTTAAAAAAAAAAAAAAATCCAAAAACGATATAAATGAAAATTTTAGAATTCATGCGTAAGAAAGTGAAATGAATTATTCAAGAGTAAAATCTCGGACGCGAGTGTTTAACTATTTAAATATTAAGTAGATTTTGGCAAGTAAGAAGATGAACAATGTTTCACTTCTGTTCGCCAATGTCAAAGACACGTGACCTAAGGTAAAAATACTCGATGTATGTAAGGTACCAGTACCAGTGACGTCACACAAGAATAATATATAGATCAGCCGACAAAATTATTGCGCGTGCGCAAATCGCGAACCACAATCGCGCCATCTAACTTCATGATGGCTCGATTATACAGGTAATATTGCGAATGAAAAGATTAAAAGAAAATTATAAAATAATAAAATGAAAATATATTTTGGTATTTTTATTAAAAATCTTATGACTTTGGAAGAACAGACTGGACATGTGAAGTATGTGTTTAAATTGTACTGTCCCTTTTTATTGAAATGAATTTAATTTTTGTATTTCTAATCCGAGTCATATTAATGACTGTAAATTTCATAAGTGAGAAGGATTGAAAATTTATATATTTCCATCCTATTAAATATCATCCTTTGCTTTTTTGCATGTACTTTTTTTTTTTTTTTTATATAATATATTTTTATATATATTTATAATATATATTTTTAACGCATTTGAAAAATGAACGAAAAGGTATCAGAAGAGTTCTATGACTTTATAATAATAACAAAATACATTTGATTTGCTTTTTTAATGCCTTTATTAAATTTAAAACTTTTTCAAAGAAATTTGGTTCAAACAATTACACCTCTCCTGTTCACAGGACTGAAGTCCTTGTGAAGGTTTTATGAAAAAAAAAAAAAAAAAAAAAAAAAAAAACAATAAAATTATATGGCATTTTGTTTATAATGTTTTCGCACTTTCAAAAATGTATCCAGGTTTTGAGTAAAGATGACTATGAAATTTAAGTTATTATGTCATAAAATAAGACTACTTTTATATTATATAAATAAATTACTACATACTTTAAAAGGTTTGAATATATTTAAATTTAATAATATAAAAATAAAGCTTTGGAGATCGAAGAAAAAAAATATACTACCATGAAAAGTTTGTTTGCAAATTTGAACTCACAAAGCGACAGTATTTAATTATAATTTAAAAATCTTATAAAAGAAGATTTAAACAATAAATTATTAAAACATAAAATAATATGTGTTCCTTTAAAAAAAATGAAATAATTTTTATTAAAAAGGAAACTCATTTATGCCAATTAATTTTAAAATAAATTGTTACGATATAAAAATTAGATCACAAGCGGTCTTAATGTACGACTTCCACCTCCACTATAGCAATCAAAGTATATAGATATTGTTAATGAGTTTTATGTTACCTCCCCCCTCTACTTCACCGTGGCTCACACAGTTCTGGTATATGTACACAGCTGGGCAGGCGATGGCGGTAGTGGCTCGCGGGACTTACTCAGCTGCACTGCATCTCGCGCACTGATCATGGCAGATCTACAACGTGATAGACTTGGACAAAGACCCTTACACATGGAGGGTACAGGTGGAGATGATGAAATTTGTCCAGGTTTTGTACGAGGAATTGACCATCTCAGAGACCCTCACCTTAACAAGGTAAGTCCGCCGCGTGCGAACACCCAGGTACTCGCCGAGAGAGGGCGATGAACTTGTCTAATTTTAAATATTTATACAAATCTACCCTTGCCGGGAGAAGGTTGATTAAAAAAATATATATATCCCGCGTAGAGACACTAAAAAAAAAAATAAAAATAAAAAAATAAAAAAAAAAATCTTTTGAAAGTTTGGATATTTTTAGATCTTGAAACTTGGCGAATTTTTAAATGTGCGCGTGGAAAATTTGCTGTTTTACGTATTCAAATAAGAGAGAAAAGAAACCAAGAATTATATAATATATCATAATAAAGAAAAGTACAATAACAATTTATTTCAAAAGCATATAAGTTTTCAATTATTTATATTTATGTTATTAATTATGGAAAAAATTTGTGATAAAAATAATTTTTGCGGTCATTCCTGCCACTCTTTTTCTTTGATTTTTTTTTATCTCCTGTACACTACACTACAAGAGCCTGGTGTTTTCTGATTATGTAACAACATACTTGTCAGACTGACTGCACTGTGTTTGCATTTATAACAGTTGCCATGCGGGACAAATATTGATTTTATTAAAAGACAAACTTGTAGCTTTCAACAAAATGAACAAATATAACAAGGAAGTTCCGACATTAAGAGGAAATATGTATATAAAGATAAAACTGGTGATTGTTCTCGAATTTCTCTCTCAAAAGTTAGACTTTGAAGTTAAATAAATTTTAAGATATTGTAGTAAGAGTGTTCATTTTATTGATTTTTAAATGTTATTTTAGTATGAGGAAAAAATGCTATTGCCGGTGCTAAAAACAAAAGCGGGGTATAAAATATACTTGAGTTTACATTTTCTTTGTAATTTTTTACATTGATTCCATTGTATTTCATTTTTTTAAAGAAATAGAAAATAAATTTAGTTATTTTTATTTAATGCCATATCTTCTCAGAGAGAGAGAGAGAGAGAGAATTGCGCTTTATAAAATGTAATAGTATCATAAATAATGAATTCCAAAAAAAAGAAAAAAAAAAGTCATCTTCGTTTTTAATAATTTGTTTTTATAGAACCCATAAACTTACTTCACTGCTTAAAACCCAATGTTACTATTTTATTTATCGGTTTCTCTGTCTGTGAAAGCAAATTTTAAAAACAAATTTCTTTATCCTATACGTATATAGAATCAATAATACTTCAGACACATCAATTTAGTCACGAATAATATACAAGGCAATTGTTTATTATTTCTATTATATTGGTTCTCTGAAGTCGTGCTGCAATAAATTTACACAGTAATCTTACAAATCATGACCTACTGTTATACACGTATATTATTTGACTTTTCAGTACATTAATTTATTTCTATTTATGAGTCATAATATTAATCATTATTTTACTTATCATAAAATTTTAAAACCATAAAATAAATCTATTTCAACATTACTTTTTTATATACATTTTTTTGAGAGTTTATTAATGGTTTCCTATATAAATTTTATATTAAACTCAGCATTTTTTTTTCTTCTAATTTACTTTGTTCCAATTAACAAAAAGAAATATATATATATATATATATATATATATATATATATATATATATATATATATATATATATATATATATATATATAGACGACTTTCTCTGTCTGCGGAATAAAAATATATATAAATAAAAAAAAATTACGTCAAATTGTGGGCGGTAAAGTTTTTGTTACTTTCTCGTACGTCTATGTTGAAGTACAACTAAAAATATATGCCTTGAAGCTGCATACAATTATTGGCTTTTTCTTCATTAAAGATCTTTAAATGTGATAAAAAAATCATATCCTTCTACCCCAATAATTATTTATTATAACATAATTCTGGAAGCACAACTTTCTAGAAATATATATTTCATAGTTTGACAAATATAAGATCAGATAAAATTTAATTGCTTGTGAATACAGTGACTAATTTTATGTTGTATTTTAAAATTGTTAGCAAAACACATTAAGAAATTTTTAAAATACAGTAAGAAATTAATAAGAAAGATTTGTAGATATTTATTAATCAAAGCAATATTCTATATTATAATACAATTTGGCTATTGAAAGAATTTTAGTATACCCCATGATAATATTTATTTCATAGGCGGAAGAGATCAATTTAAATTTGAATTTGAGAGAGTTAGGATTGAAATAAATGAGATAATATGATATAGAGAAAGAGATGAGACTCGTTGCTATTGTACATACACACAAAAACATAAGAAGTTATTTTATAATGAACAGTTTTTAGTTTGTACCATACCAAGCATAATATTTGACTGAAAATCATGTACGCAAAGTACAGCATACGGTATTTAATTAACGTTATTTTGCTAACTAAACTTTTTTCGTGCACAAATAAGGTTGTAGTAAACGAGGCTTTAAAGCCGGCTTTATAGATGTTACTCTAATAAATCAGTCTTAAATGTTGAAATTCACTTTATCTTTGTAATGCAATTTTTATGTTACACATAGTAAATTTATTGATATAGGTTATTTTACATACAATCACATCGTTAAAAAAAGTTTTTAAAATTTTAGCACTTTCTACGCAACTCTTAAAGTACTTATATATATATATATATATATATATATATATATATATATATATATATATATATATAATTTTTCTTTGATAATTTGCCTTTGCACTTTGAGTATATGATATAATTCGATTACTCTTATCAACTCGTAGTATAAAAATAATTTTGTTTTTCTACTCGTTCGATTTTTATAACAAAGTACAATCACTCCACATCAAAGCAACGGTGAAAACCATTGGGGAAAAAAAACTGCTATAAAATGTTATCGCAAAGTAATTGAGTGTAATGACTGCATGTCTGTCGTAAATGTTTAATTTGAATTGGTGTGCGTGATTTTACCGTGTTATTCCAAGACCTTGAGCCTCACCAGATAATCACACCACTCGAGACATACATTACTCAATGTAAGAGTGAGCATCAAGTTGCGTAACAGGAATTTTTCATTGAAAACTCGCATATCACTGTACACATTATTAAAATAAGACAATTATTATGCTATTAATGTAAAATATATAGTGTACTTGATCTTCAGAAAATCAAGAGTAAAGAAAAAAAATGACCTTTTCAAGAGTTAAATCATAATTAATTGCTCTCTGTTATTAATTATTGTAATCTGAATTTGATTAATGATACAAATGAAGCCGACAAATAATAACAAACGTATCGTAGTAAGAAGTTTTTTAAGTATGAAAACAAATCAATCAAGAAGCTTTTTTGTAAAGGGATAAATTACTAAAATCTCTCTCTCTCTCTCTCTCTTACACACACACAGCCGTCTGTGTGTATCATATAAACTGAAATAAGTTTTATTATTATTTTCCATCTATTTCAATGATTATTTTTAGTGATATTTAAAGAGGCCTTTACTTTTTATTTCATAAATTTTCCATTGGAGAACAAATGGCACTGCAAAGTTTTAGTCTGTATAAAAATGCTTGATATAAAAATTTTTATTAGGAATTTCAATATAAATTTTTTAGCTTCGTCTAGCGTCGTATATATCAATGCATTCCAGACTTCATTGTTTTTTTCTATTATCAAGCAGAAAAAAAAAACTGCCAATCTTAAAATTAATTTTCTAGGAAATTCATTAGGTGTTTACAAATTATAGATCAATGCCCTGCACACACACACACACCCAATATAGCGGGAGAATTCTTGCGGTGAAGTCATTGCTGCAGGGTTTCAAGCATGGAGAACAATTGTATATTATAATATATTGATTGTCACTCTTGCACAATGCACCTGTTGTGAATCATTTGAGAAAGAGAATTGCATGCAAAATTAGGGGGCGTTGCTTCTTTTTGTTTATTGCCTGTGATAATTGTATCCAGGGGCTGATATCACATTCAAAAAACTTTAATGTTTGTAACGCCTTGAGATATATAATATGCTTTAAATCTCAAATTTCCATATGAAAATTTTCTATATTATAGATGAAAGTTTGTATATAATGGTGGGTAGTTTAATTGTGTTTTCATGTTCAGAAAATTACATAAATCGTAGGCTTTATAAGTTTCCTAAACTTTGTTTTACGAACTATAACTTTGTTTTCCAAGTCTTTTTTTACTCCATTTTACTATTTATATATATATATTATTATTATATATTAGATTCTTACACTGCTGTGATTTTTTTTTTTATTGCTTAAACTATTGCTTTACACATGAAGTGTCCATACGGAACAATATATAGCATTAAAATGCAATAGACTTTAATGGAGATTGATTGCAATCAAACTTATTGCACATTGAAACTATTGCTCCACATTTGAACAGGACTTTAATTAATTTTTATTAAACCAATAATGAAATACAATAATAATACAAAATCTCTTGATGCAAAGTAAAAAACTGATGATATGAAAATTAAATTATCAAGCCCATAGCAACGCTAACAGTGACTTATATTTCATTGTAGTAATACATTTATTTGATTTTTTTTTATGACAGCTGAAAGCCTGCTTAGAGAATATGATATTTTATTGGTGGCGCGTGTTTAAGACGATGAGATGAATGCGTGGTATTCGGATCAATATCCAGACCACATTGCTTGTATTGGTGTACGGTGACTTTTAAATATCAAGGAGATCAACTTACTGTAATGACAAGCCGTCATCATCATTGCATGGTGTGACGCATTTCATTTTGCAAACTCAATTACAATAATTTTATATCATATTAAATTACACGCGGGGTCGTAAATTATATTACAGCAATAAATTTTTAATATTTATTAAATTATAATTTTATTATTATATATAAGAAGATGGGATTCATCATAAAATTTGCACTAAAGGTCTGTCAGGCAAAGAAAATGCTTTTATAATATAATTTAATTAAATACCCGCATTTCTCTCATGTTTCTTTACTCTTTGTTGCGTATGCATTTTATGTTGCGTATGAATATGTAACTTCAAAATATCTTATTTCTCTCTCTCTCTCTCTCTCTCTCTCTCTGTGTGTCTAAATAATATACCTTTAGGCTATTTTTCTAATATTTTCTTCCTTTGTTCTTTCTATATTAATTCTTACATTTTTCCGCGTTTGTAACGCTGTGCATTCTACTGTGTACAGTACACACAAAAAAGAATAAAGACAAGCATTAATATCACGCAATATAGTTAGCTTACTCGCAGTTACATAAATTAAAATGAAAAAAAAATAATACTATAAATTATAAAATCCATACCCGCAATGAAATTTTTTTATTGTTTTATTCATAGTGAAATAGATTTTCCGTAAGAAATAAAATAGTAATTCTAAATTGATAAATTTGTATCTATAGTAAATTCATATTTTATGCAACTAATATTATTATTTCGTCACTAAAAATTTGTAATCTTAATGATTCGAGCTATCGCGACAAAATGATGTAATAATTCAAACTAAGTTTTTTTTTGTCATTTTATTATTTTTATCTTACTATATGATATTGAAGTAGACGAATCACTACTGTACAATGGTTTCAAAATAAAACTATTAGAAAATTTTTATTTACAGTAAAATCAAATATGAGACACACGTATTATACACTAGGGCTATAAAAGTTACTAATTATAAAATATCCACGTGATGCTGTGCGGTGGGTGTGCCGTCGAAGTGAAAATGTAGAACACAATTTAAAATAATCATATTCTTTATAATAATAAATTATAACTTGATACATTGGCGTTAACATATATAATTTTATATCTTTGTAACCACTATAAGAAAATACTTTTAAAAATGTGGTTACTCTACAGTTTATATCTGAAATTTATTGTGAAATATTTTTTAAGTGAGTTTCAATATTTTCACGTTATTTTGAAAATAGATTTGAATGGGAAATAAAAGTGATTTTATGCCATAATTAAAATCCTCTATCCTCTATTAATATATTATTTTATTTATTTATTTTGTAAAAATTTATAACTTTTATAACGAGTATTAAAAGACTATAAAATGTTATTATGTACATTACTAGTTATACATATAAAAATTAAATCGGTACAGAAACTATATAATCACTACCTGTTTCATCTTTTTAATTATCTTTATTCTACCTTATTTATAATCATAAAAAGCAATTCAAAATCTATTGTTTTACAACTTATATAACAATTAATACACTATAATATAAAGAAATAGATATAAATAATTTTATTGTCTTGCAGCAATTATACTTAATTATATTGATGTTTCGCTGTATAATTTCTTATCTTTGATTTTAATTTCTCATTGCAACAGTTTTGTTATATTAATTTTTCTATTATTTTACAATATCTTTTTATATATTTTATCTTATAATAAATATATAAAATAGTAATTTCTCTTTACAAGGAAAAGCCGTGAGAACACAAATAATTTTTTTGTTCTTGCAAAATCAGCCTGCAGCTATTGATTAGTTCATTTTTATTTCAAAGATATCAAAAGATATAGAAATTTTTTTTAAATGTATTTAAATGGTGCTATATAATAATACCTTTTGTAAACAACTGTGTAATTATATTATGCTATGAAAATTTACCAACCCAGTTTTGTTTTCTTTTTGTTTTTAAATATAGAGCAATCTTATTATAATTTACATAAATAGTCAAATTGGTATATAATAATTCGTACTATGGTATGGGTCTTGAATTTTTAGTAATGTTTATTTATTTTAATGCAATTAGATTGGCTGATTTTGCAAAAAAAAAAAAAAAAAAAAGAAAAAAAAAAGAATAATAATAATAAATAAATAAAAAAAATTAAGTTTTTAATTGCTTTATTGCTCTGATTTTAATATAAAGTTTTGCTGATTGTTATAAACGTCTGAAAAGTCGCCAGGATAATGTTAGCCCAACACAAACACGCTTTAGCAAAGACAATAGTTGACAGTAAAGATACTTAATTGACGTTGTCGAGACCAAAAATATAATTTTCGTTTTTAAATAGCATCATGCTCTCATTATAAGAACAATTCAATGATTTTTTTTCAGCTTTCTCCACTCTGTAAAAAATTATTAAAATTGAATGCATAATAAATATGTCAAACGTAATTTATAACCATGAAGTCACTGATTTATTTGCAACTTTAAAAAAAAAATGTAGTGCATTTTGTTGAACATTGTAAGATAAACGAAACTAAAAGCGAGCGTGTTAAAAAAAAAAAAAATCATACATTTTTTAAAAACCAATATCGAAAAGTATAAAAGTAATCCTCCTGTCTTAATAGTAAAGTAAATCACGCGATATATATTTCTTAATATTATTCATCTTACGTCAGTGGCAATACTAATTCGTGTTGGTTGCATGAAAGGGAAGAGGGTTAGTTTGCTTTAGGGGTCTATGACCGTAGCATCGATCACGTGTACGGGCTACTACTTTCTACTTTAATGCACATATACAGGCAGCTAGGGGGGTGTAGCAGCTAGCTAGGGGGTAGCAGTGTTAGTATGGCGCAAGGTACGGCCAGGTACAGGGATGGCCTGTTGTGACTAGTTGTGTGTGTTAAATATAAGCATGGACAGTGAATGGGAGAGATGCACTTCTTTGCAGCCAACTAGGCATCGTAAAGATTTATTCGTAGATGGACTTTTCAATGATGATGGAGTGGTAAATTAGTAATTATACATTTTTTACACTGAATTGCATATAAATTTAGCTTCTTATTATTATAATGCACTTTCCTTGCACTGCATCTTCCATTTTACTGCACTTGTTTATGCCTATATAATTTACAAAACACAGTAATATATTTATGGACTTACGATAGGTACTTTGCAATTTTTAATTAAAAAAAATTGATTGCTGGATCGATGTTTGTAGACAGACTATAAATAATAGTTGACCTCATCTGAACAATCCATTAATAATATATAAGTTAACGATTTATTGACGTAATATATAGCTTAAATTTAATTAACTTTGACTTATCTCGCCACTCATATAAACTAATTAAATATCGCGGTAGACTCATTCATAAAATAATAATAATAATAAAATGCTCAAAATTATATTCGTCGTATCAAAAAGACAATAAATAGAATTTTTGGTTCGTGTATACAATTTTTATCAGGGCTGTTCTATTTTTACATCACTACTTTATTTCAGACTACGATAAATACATTATATTTACATTTATTGAGATTGTATTGCTGTTATACTGTAATATATAATTTAATAGATAATAATAACAATAAAGGAACATATATTTTTGTAGTCGATTTTGTCATGGAAAACTTAAATAAAACTTTTAACATAAAAAAAATTATTTTATTTACGAGTAAAGTTGATGCTAAATTTCCCCCCCCCCCCCCCCCCCCCCACATATATACACATTGAATGTTAGAACTATAAACTAACAATAAGCATTTAGGAATATTATTTAAGTTACCTATAGTTACATTATATAATATATTTATAGTAAAGTACATACGCATATAATATGCTATATGCAGATAAATGATACAACAGTATTGAAAATATTTACAAAATTTTAGCGCTGTGTACATGGACAAAAATAACGTAATAATTGTGATAGTCCCTTTTTCAGAATACTTTGTTCAATACAGCATTATTTATGCTATATTTTACAACAGCTATGTTATAATAGAATAAATATTATGTTGTACAGCATAATTATTTGTGTTGTTCTAATATAGTGTATCATGTATGCTATAACAACATAAATGAAGCATAAATTACTGAATTTATTATTTCCGTGTATAGATAGAAAAAAGAGAAGAAAAAAACAACTTGCATATTTGATTTTGAGCGAACTTTACGATATCACCCGTGATGTTTTTGCATCATATATTTGCATATATTCCACTTTGTCATGGCTACTTGCAATAATTGACTTTCGATAATTCAAGGTCATGATGTGCAGTTCTTGTGACGTTACCAGGTGACACAGCTGTTTTAATTATGACATCATAAAAAAAACTTGCTCCACACGAGTTGCATTTCAACAAGTATATAATCAAGTATGTTACGAAAGCACTTCTGAACTGAACTTGTATATCAATCTGCACTTCATAAAATTATAGATATTTTTTTTAATTTTTGGCTAATCGAAACTTAAATTTAAAGGTATATTGTAAACAGTTTGATGCACTCCTAACTTCTAATATCAGTAATAATATAATCAAATCAACATCACACCTATATAAAATAATAGTTTTCTTGCGATGATGATGCAGTTATTGTAAATTTTTGCGCATAATAAAATCATATCAATTTTTTTGCCAATGCGGTTTTTCTTTTTTTTTTCTTTTTTTTTTTTTTATAAAAAAGATATTATGTTAAATTATACCTTTACGTACTTTTAAGTAATTATTACAGTAATTAAATATACGTACAACATGTTTTTTTTGTAATGATTGAATGATATGAGTTGCAAATTTTATGTATAAGTACGTACTTCAAAGTTTCTTAATTTTGCAGCATAAGCAAATAATTATATGAGATTCAGATTAATTATTATAATAATAATATAATGTACATGGGCAGTTTGTGTGCGTGCAAGATTTTAGAAAATCTAAAAGTTATAAGCTTTTCAAAAACAGAACATATAGTTCTTGATACACATCTCGGTAAAAGAAATTTGCATTTTCCGTAGCACGAGAATAATATTTTCAGCATAGAGCACGCACATACTTTTTTTCCATCGTCTCTTGAGGACACTTTTCGAATAATATTACATTTATTCTAATTTGTATTATCATTTTTTTCTTACATTGCTCATTATAGTTATTATTTAAGAATACAGTATAGATACATAAAATTACTATACGTTCGTTCGATATGTCTCTCTCCCACTTTCTCTGCCGAATATGCAATATTTAGATTATTTGTTTCAAAACCTTTGCATTTAAACTTTGCAACCTTACGTGTGTTTTTTTTTTTTTTTTTTTTTTTTTTTCTCCTCTTCAGTTTTTGTGATAAAATTTTGATTTTGATTTTTCTTTAAATCAATTAACAAAAGACAACAATGTTATATAAAATTAAATAGTTTGTTTCTTGGCACAGAAACAATCCAAGGACAAATTAATTGGTTTTATGCCGTCATCGAGTATCCTTGTGCAATGTCACGATGCCCGGATTAAATTATTTTGACACTTTAGTATACATATTATTAAAAAAAATCGTATTATCTCAAGTATTACATACATTTATTTCAACTAATTCTGCGGGCACTTCAATTTGTTTTATAAGTATAAATTTACATTGCATGTCTCTCTGTACATGGAAAATACTATGTCAATAAAGTAAAGTACATATTTTACTTGCAAAAATGTAATGTAAATAACAAACTTTTATATTCTCTGCAGTCGCTGCCTTATATTTTGCATAGTAATTATTATCTCAAATATATGCAATACTCATATTTCTACGGGAAAGGCACATGTCACATTACACTGTATTGATCCATTTCTATTTTTTATTGCATTAAAAACAAACCTACAAGTAAAAAAGTATAGTACTATTATATGTTTAGTATTTATTATATATATATATATATATATATATATATATATATATATATATATATATATATATATATATATATATGTATATATATATATATATATATATATATATATATATATATATATATATATATATATATATATATATATATATATATTAACAAGAGCATAGCATAGTATGAATTCTAATAAACGCAATTCCATAAAACAAATGCTACAGTTGCGATGGGGGGGGGGGGGGTGCATCAAATATAAGCTCCTAATTTTATTAGTAAATTCGTACGCAATGGTTCATATTTTTAGCCTGTATAGAGGTATATGGCATAATAATTAAAAGTATAGGAAAATTAACAACCTTAAAAAATTACATAAACTTGCAGTCTCTGATCATATGTTTTGTATGAATGTTTTAGGGCATGGCCTTCACCTTGGAGGAGCGACAGGCTCTTGGTATCCATGGATTGCTGCCCCCCTCGCTTCAAGACCCAGGAGGAACAGCTCGAGCTCTGCAAGATCAGCGTTGAGCGATACTCTGAGGACCTCAACAAATACATTTATCTTACAGGACTACAGGTATGGAAAAGAGTGAATAAATTAATACACGAATTTCTAATTTTTGAGTTAATTAAGTATTTTTAATTAATTTTTGAAAATCAAAAAATGACGTCACGGCCGGTAGCTTAAGCTTACACATATTGGCATAGGAAAAAGTTGCTGACCATGTATGACGTCATTTCGCGACTTTCAAAGTTTAATTAAAAATACTTAATGAACTCAAAAATTAAAAATTCGCAGATCTATCAATTCAAGTCAATGTTCTTTCTTTTAGGTATGCAATAAAATTACCCCCCCCCCCTTTTTTATTCTTCCCCATTGTAATTATTATTTTTCTCAATGTCATATTGTAAATCTCCTTTCACTTCTTACCCTCTTTTGTAGTTGTTTTTATTGTATATTTGACATATTTATTATGTTACAAATTTGAAACTTATTTTGTTTGCTGCAATCAATTAAAATTTCAAATGGAACTCGTTTGTTAAAAATAATTGCACAGGATAACAAATTGTACTAGTACTCTCACTGTCTCTGCATTAACTAATATAATTTCTTTTGATCTTGACAGGACCGCAATGAGCATCTCTTCTATCGACTTCTGTCAGAAAACATTGAACAAATGATGCCCATTGTTTACACACCAACTGTAGGCCTTGCCTGCCAGAAATTTGGACTTATTTTCCGACGACCACGTGGTCTTTTCATCACCGTTCACGACAAGGGACATGTTTATGATGTCATTAGAAATTGGTATGTATTTAATAGCAATGGCATATAATACAAAATAATAATAAGGAATGTAATAAATTAGAAAATCATCATTAAAGATGACAACAGAATTTTTTTCAAATTTAAACAAACTAAAATAGAACACTTAAGAAAATAATGGAGAGGGGGGGGGGGGCATAATATATTTAAATCTTTGCAGTTTTTTTTTTGTTTTTTTTCTTTCTACAATTTGTGTTTATTGTTACAGGCCTGAATCTGATGTGCGCGCCATTGTGGTGACTGATGGAGAGAGAATCCTGGGTCTTGGAGACTTGGGAGCCTATGGTATGGGCATTCCAGTGGGCAAGATGGCTTTATATACAGCCTTGGCTGGCATCAAGCCTCACCAGTGTCTGCCCATCACCCTGGACGTGGGAACCAACAACCAGGTATTTAAGAACAATGGAACAAAGAAATTAAACACTTCTATTTTTATTTAAATATATAAAAAATTCATTATTATCAAGTTTAAAAAAATGAAAGAATTATAAACCTATAAGGAGTGACACCATATATATTTTTGCCAACTAGCAACTGCTGGACGACCCTCTGTATATTGGACTGCGCCAGAAGCGAGTCACAGGTGCAGAATATGATGACTTCATTGAGGAGTTCATGCATGCAGTCGTCAGACGTTATGGTCAAAATACCCTTATTCAGGTATGCTCACAATAGAGAAGAAAATAAAAATCTTCTCAACACTTTTGTTTTTACAGTTTGAAGATTTTGGAAACCACAATGCTTTCCGTTTCCTAGAAAAATACCGCAATCAGTATTGTACTTTCAATGACGACATTCAAGGTACAGCCTCAGTAGCAGTGGCTGGACTTCTGGCGTCTCTGAGAGTCACCAAAACCAAGCTCTCCGAGAATACCTTTGTGTTCCAAGGAGCAGGAGAGGTGAGCCACTTGTATTCCTGCATCAAGTTGACTTTGTTATAGGCTTATCTGCATATACCTAGATTCTATTATTATGATTATTTTTAGTTCATAAAAAAAAAAATAATAATAATAATAAAAATTTAGTTTACTCAAATATATATCAAGGAAAATAAACCATTGCGGTCAGGTGTGACACATTTTGGAAACAACAACTTATCATTCATATAGTTGCTCTCTGAGTCTGCATAAGGACTGACAAAAGCATAACACACTCCTTTTTCTCTTGTAATTTGGTGACTAAAGCTATCCAATGTGTGTTAGTTTTTTTGATCACTGTGTTAGCAAGATTTTCACCGACCTTATGGGACTCTCTTCACTATAGCAAGGCCCTTGCTAGTTTTCTCCTGTCCTTTTTCAAATAATAATCAAATCACACCTATTACTGTAGAGAAACTGCATGCTTTAGATAATTAATTGAGAAATAGAAAAATAATATCAACAATTGGAGAGAAAAATACAATGCAACATCTATAAAACTAAATGTTTTCTGTGTTCAGGCTGCCATTGGCATTGCTGACCTGTGTGTGATGGCAATGCTACAAGAGGGAACTACCCTGGACAAAGCAAGGAGCAGGATCTGGATGGTGGACTCCAAGGGTCTAATTGTCAAGGACCGTCCTGAGGGAGGAGTCACAGGTACTTATTTATACATTTTTCTGTGCTTGTTTTGTACATTGCTATAATTAAGCTGTGAAAAATCAAGAGCTTAATGAATATTCATCTAGAACTGTCTTAATTTTTCTCTTGAAATAGTAAAAACTTAAAACATTTATGTTTTTATTACAGAAAAATTTATTGTGTGCATTTTTGTATGTTACAGGACAAAAAGTTCGTTACGCAAGAGATCGTGCACCTATTAGGAACTTAGCTGATGTAGTGAAGGAAGCCAAGCCCTCAGTGTTGATTGGTTAGAAGCTCATTTTTATTTATTTACCTTTTTAATTAGATAGAAAAAACAAACTAATACACCAGGAAAGTTTCCACTCTATATCCTTTATAATTTAAAATTAAATTCTCTATGAGATCTTTACTTTATGTGCTATTGATTGCATTTATTTAATATCAATGTATTGATATTTGTGCAAGCTAATCATATTATTGAACTTGCAGGTGCTGCTGCCATTGGTGGAGCATTCACTCCTGAGATTCTCAAAGACATGGCTGCCCACAACAAGCAGCCCATTGTGTTTGCTCTGAGCAACCCAACAAGCAAAGCTGAGTGCACTGCGGAGCAAGCTTACCAGAATACTAATGTAAGTTGACCTGTACCATGGTGTACAACTTCAATTTGTGTTGTTATACACGTATATAAGCTATCTCAAAACCATATGTACAGTAAACTCTTGATTTTGTGAAATCACAAAGACACAGAAAATGGCTAATTCACAAAATTGAATTTCACAAACTCAAGAGCTTTTTTAACATAGCCATGCTTATATTGAAGTATGCTGCAGAAGTATGCTGCAGATGTAACTGATAAGCATTTCACAAAATCGAGTTTACTGTATAAGTCAAATGAATATGTAGTGGCCTTGTAAGAATTTGATCCTCATTTACTTAGAATATTAATCATTTCTTAGCTTTTCTTTTTGATCAATGTTTTATCATGTTTGTAGGGAACTTGTGTGTTCGCGAGTGGTTCTCCCTTCCTGCCAGTGTCCTACAATGGCAAGACCTACTACCCTGGCCAAGGCAACAATGCATACATCTTCCCTGGTGTTGCCCTTGGAGTGATCTGCACAGGCATGCACCACATCAATGAGGACATTTTCCTTATTGCAGCACAGGTAATTGCATTTTTGTGTCCAGTACATGGCATTAATAATATTTTTAACTCAATATAGTGTACTTGTTATGGTTTACTGCTAGTTTTGTAATTATATAGGTACTATAGGTCTTTTAAATTTTTACTAACTAAGCAGCTACTGGTTAAAAATATGACCATATTTTGCTTTTTATTTTCATATAATTTTATTTATTACTAAACTATTATATTAAATTACGAAAGAATCATTAAACCAGGGCAAGAATCAGAGTTTGATACTATACTAAACTTTGAATAGTTTTATTGGCCAACTAGTTTTATATACTGCAGCATAATATATTATATCATATGGTTTACTTTTACCAAAGAGGTGCAGAGATAGGCTACGCATTTAGACTATACTGCATTTGTTCATACATAGTAATTCATAAAGTATTGTCATTGTAAGATAAATGGTAGTCTAGTATTAGGAGCCCAGAGGAAAATGGTATTTCAGTACTGCTGCTGTAGTCAGTTTAGCCACAAAAATAATCCATTTACATGGAATTATTTGTCATGTCCCACTCCCATAAGGATATTCGTAGTGTCAAAGACGTGGCGTTAAATTTAGTTGGCACTTTGGCATGGGGTATAAAATATAGTTCACTCCTATATGCTTTATTGTATATTCACAGGCTCTGTCTAAAATGGTGACTGAAGAAGATTTGGCCAAGGGAAGTCTCTACCCACCTCTCAACTCAATCAAGGATTGCTCTCTCAAAATTGCTGCAAGAATTGCAGAATATGCATATGAAAAGGGTATGTATCACTTATTCTGACATAAAAGTTACATCCATTGAAAGAAATACTTTAAACACGCACATTTGAAATTTGTAAACTCTAAAAGTATACACAAAAACGATTTTATATTTTCCTTTTATATACTGTACAGCTTAAATTTTCAATCATAATTATTTCTTTCAATATAGTATTCATTCAAACACTTATTAACATTTAACTCATATATTGGGATTTCATAATGCATCAAATTGTGGGTTGCATTGTGTTATTAATTATAATAATAAAATTCATTTTTGGTGAAGGTTTATTTTTAAAAAAACAATGAAAGGTATGGAAATTGTTAATTATTACTATTTTGCATGAGAGGGCTTTTATGAGGTTAATTTTTGTATAAATTTATAAAAAAAAAAAAAAAAAAAAAAAAAAAAAAACGTACCAAATATTTGGGAACACACTTATTAATGAATGCATAAAAAATAGAGGGATTTGTTTGATATTGCTTAGTGGCATGTTTTGGGAATTATTACATTTTTTTTCTATCTTACTATGAAAGATACGCTGAAAAAAAAAATTTATTTCAGGCTTTAAATATACATTTGATAGCAACAATTCTGCTATTTGGCTGTGATATAATGCCACAAAGCTCTACTATGCATCTTCCTTCTGTATTTTTCATTGCCTTCTATTTTTGTTAATTTTTTCTTCAATTCATACATCAAATGACTGGATGGACTATGATATTGTATAATGCTAGCTCTTAATCTAAAATTCTCACAAATTCACCCATACCATCACAAATCTTAGTTAACCTCCATTTTCACACATTTCATTAAGTAAGAAGAAAAGAGGAAATGTCTTCCCCCCCCCCCCCCCCCCCCCAGAAATTGAGTTTATGAAAACATTCTCTTCAATAATAAATAAAGTAAACCATCTTAGTTAGGTGGATAATTTTTAAGAAAAATAATAGAGGAAATCTGCAAACCATAGTAAATCTTCCTAGCACAGGGAGGAAAAAAAAATTGGATATGGCACTAAACTCCAAAAGAAAATGGAGTATGTGTGTTTACCGTCATCAGACCTTACAGAATAGAAGAGAAAGTTTCTCTCCTAGTCTGAGGACCATACACAAACTTCATTTTCTTTTGGAGTTTAATGCTGAAAGCTATCCATTTTTTTTTTTTAACTGTGCTAGCAAGATTTTTACTTATCTATGGGTCTCTCTTTGCTATGGTTAAGACTAAGACCCTTGCAGGTGTCATCTATCATTTTATTTTAAATTACTATCTTTCTTTTTCTTTGATTTTAAATAGTATCTTTAACAATGATGATTTCAATTTTTGCATTCACATTATCATCTGAAAAAGAGACACCACTGAAAATTTTGCCCATTCAACCCAATGAGAGATAAAATTTCTTTTATTATTTGGATTTGGTGTATGTCGTGTATTTTCAGATCTTGCCACAACATACCCTGAGCCAAAGGATAAAACTGCATTCATTGCCGCACAGCGCTACAATTACCTGTATACGTCAGCTATACCTGCCAAATATACATGGCCCAAGCTGTAGGGCCAGGTTAGAAATAAATACCGTAACAACAAAATACTTATTAGAGATCTTTGTTCCTTTTTGACTAGCACCTGTCTGCAGCACCAGTTTTCTTATACTTTTTTGTTGTGTTTTACTCTTAACTTTCAGCACATTATTTTATCTTCTTTTTTCTACTTTGTTTTTATTCCTGTATGTCCTTTTTTTTTGTATTTTGTTCCTGTTTTATGCTTCTTGCTATTCTTATTGCTTTTCTTTGTGTACAGTTTGGTATGCTTTAAATATGCTTTCTAGATTGAAATTGTTTAATTTTGCAATTTAAGAAAGAAAAAAAAAATTAACACAATATATTTTTTTCCTTATGAATTTGCTCTGAAACTGTGTAAAACTCATAAATCAATTTTTATTGTGGCATGATTTTCCTCCAAATTTTAAAATAACTAGCCTTTTTGCAACTTACTGCACTTGCACAAAATGTATATCAATGTATATTAAGGACAGTATTAACACTTATTTTTTTGAAACTGGGTAATAAAATTGTGATGCAGGAATGTGGTTTAAAATGCTAACTTGGCTATAAAGTTTTGTTTTTGTTTTTTGCACGAATAAATCACATTTAAATTAGGTAGAAATTTGTTAACTGTGGTGTTGTATATTTACAGGAACTGCAACTACTTACCCTAAGCCTTCAGACTGCGAGAAGTTTGTGTTTGGACAAATGTATGACTTCCACTATGGACCGTCAGCTCTTCCCCCTCGTTATGATTGGCCCGAGCTTGCCACACTGAAGCTCAAGTAAAAAAAAACATTCATCTCTGCAAATCTGGTGTCCTTACATCATTCAAATCAATTCATTCTTTTATAAAAAAAAAAACTATAAATTATTAAAACATGTAAGCATATTTGGCTGGTGCAGATCAACTTAATGGTTTATAAATTTTGGTTATTTATATCATTCTATTTCCTTATCAAAAAACATTGAACTATTCGTATTTTTTTCTATATATTTTTGCTTGCTTTTTTATATATTCAACAAAAAAGGAATCATATTTATTTATATTGATTTTGTTTAACATACAAATTAAAAAGAAATTAGTTATATTTAGTTTGAATTTGAAATAAAGTTTTGTTATAATTTTATCAAATTGTATGAAACAAAACTTTTGCTTTAATTCTTTATTTCTATGCTGAGCATTTATCTGCTTTAAATGTTTGAAACATTGATAGCTGTATTTTTATATTTTGATGTTTCTTAAAATTACATTTTATGATTAATTAATTTGCATTTTCAGCACTAAGAAAAAATATAAATTATGATATTACAAATTATTTTATATCGGGATTGAATTCAATGGGGGAAAAAAACAAAAAACAAACTAAAGTTATATTTGTAGGGCTGTGTTTTTTATTATTACTTACAAAAAACAAAAAAGAGAACACTGTACATATCATAAATATGAATATTTTATGAAAAAGACAGAAAATCATTATGTTTCTATAATAGAAAACAAAATCTTTGAAAATAAGATTTAATTGAATTTTTACGGAGATGTCTAAAACTTTTCTGCATTTTTTCATAAAATATAAATTTCAAGATTTCCACAGCATTTAAAAATCAACATATAAGTTCAGTCAGGACATTAAAAAGAAGAAAAAGCAGAGGGCTAAATGCAAATTGTAATATAATCTTGATGTAATAAAAGTTGAAATTTAATTTTTTTTTATTTATTTACTTCCCCTATTTCAATTTCAATTATCAAGTAAAATTTTACAATTTTAATTCTAAAATTTTGACTAGGGTTATAAAAAAAAAAAAAATATATATATGAGCAGTTATTCGCCATTTTTACAACGACGGCACCCGTGAAATTTTTTCTTCCGAATTTGCTGAAATTTATTTTGTAAGTACACCTATATGAGGTACAAATTGTGTCAAAATATTTTTCAAATATTTTTATTCTTACGTGAGCTGGAGCGCTTCAAAGTGGAAATTCATGCATTTTTTGTTGAAAAATACACCAATTTCAAACCACTGTCACATAAAAACTATTTAAAATAAATTTAATTTTCTTTTTTTTGTATTAAAGCTCAGTTAATGGCCTTTCTAAAAATATAGACATTTTTAACTAATTGTAATTTCTTAAGTGCTTAATTAATTTTTCAAAAATGTACTTTTTTGATAAAATTTTGCATATTTCAAAGCAATTTTTCTGCACCCTAAAATTTTTTGAATTTTTTTCTAACACGTTGGTTAGTTGCCCTGTATTGTATTCTACAATAAATATCTTGAAACATGTCAATTTTTTAATTTTTTTAATTTACAGCATCAGTTTTTGTACGACCTTTTTCGAAAAAACACCACTTTTCACACGTAAAAAAGTCTGTGTTAGAAATTGATATCAAGATAAATAAATATATGGTTGGAAAGCTCATTTCCTATATATTAAGAATCAAAAATAAAAAAACTGTGTATAGAACGTTTTGTTACGGAGAACGAGCATCTCCGTAAGTACTAAATTCGCTGCGCGCTATGCTTGGCTGCTGCATTCTATTCTCCCTGTAACATCAAAAACGCATACTAGTCAAGTATAATTATATATTTATATCCTTTTTGATTTCTATTTTCTATTATAATTTTATTATATTGATTTTTTTTTTTTTTTTTTTTTTTTTTGCAATTCAACTTTTTGATTCAAAAATTTATAACCATTGCGCAACTTCAATCTTCATTTATAATATACGCACATATATGTATGTTTAATTATTTACTTTTATGATTATAAAATTTGAGTAACAATGTATATTTTATATGCTTTAGTCATTTTGCTATAGCCACATGGTGAAAATATTGTAAACAAAACTTCGTTGAATAAGATGTTCACGTGATTGCAGCACACGTAGCAGCACATCACGGCGTAATATAATCATCAGCTCTTTTTTTTTTTTTTTTTTTTCGGGATTCATCATTAAATAAAATTATTTGTATAAATATGTGTATTTATTATTACTTTTATTTCTACCAAATTTTGGCTGAATTAAATCGATTAAATTGAATCTGTGCAATGACATAACAAGTAAAATCTATTTGTAGATAATTTAAAAATAATTGAAATGGGGGGGGGGGGGGGGGGGGGGGGATAATATTTTAACTTACCAATATGGTTAAAGAGTACTTCAAATCTTATAAAAAAAGAGCTGATGATTATATTACGCAGTGATGTGCTGTTACGGAGCGGTGCGATAGCAATCACGTGAACATCTTATTCAACGAAGTTTTGTTTACAATATTTTCACCATGAGGCTATAGCAAAATGACTAAAGCATATAAAATATACATTGTTACTCGAATTTTATGATCATAAAAGTAAATAATTAAACATACATATATGTGCGTATATTATAAATGAAGATTGAAGTTGCGCAATGGTTATAAATTTTTGAATCAAAAAGTTGAATTGCAAAAAAAAAAAAAAAAAAAAAAAAATCAATATAATAAAATTATAATAGAAAATAGAAATCAAAAAGGATATAAATATATAATTATACTTGACTAGTATGCGTTTTTGATGTTACAGGGAGAATAGAATGCAGCAGCCAAGCATAGCGCGCAGCGAATTTAGTACTTACGGAGATGCTCGTTCTCCGTAACAAAACGTTCTATACACAGTTTTTTTATTTTTGATTCTTAATATATAGGAAATGAGCTTTCCAACCATATATTTATTTATCTTGATATCAATTTCTAACACAGACTTTTTTACGTGTGAAAAGTGGTGTTTTTTCGAAAAAGGTCGTACAAAAACTGATGCTGTAAATTAAAAAATTAAAAAATTGACATGTTTCAAGATATTTATTGTAGAATACAATACAGGGCAACTAACCAACGTGTTAGAAAAAAATTCAAAAAATTTTAGGGTGCAGAAAAATTGCTTTGAAATATGCAAAATTTTATCAAAAAAGTACATTTTTGAAAAATTAATTAAGCACTTAAGAAATTACAATTAGTTAAAAATGTCTATATTTTTAGAAAGGCCATTAACTGAGCTTTAATACAAAAAAAAGAAAATTAAATTTATTTTAAATAGTTTTTATGTGACAGTGGTTTGAAATTGGTGTATTTTTCAACAAAAAATGCATGAATTTCCACTTTGAAGCGCTCCAGCTCACGTAAGAATAAAAATATTTGAAAAATATTTTGACACAATTTGTACCTCATATAGGTGTACTTACAAAATAAATTTCAGCAAATTCGGAAGAAAAAATTTCACGGGTGCCGTCGTTGTAAAAATGGCGAATAACTGCTCATATACATTATTAACTTTGTATAACAACAAAAATAGAAAAACCATAGCAAGGGCCTTACCACAGTAGAAGTTCTATGGAGAGGTCGAGGTCTTGCATGGCACAGTATAATATGTTATAAAAGTTTCTTTATCACTTGCTGGTTTTTCTATCCTTTTCTTTATCATTGATCCTAACCGCGATGGTTTTTTCCTTAAATTGATATAACAACAAAAATAATAGTAATTATGCCAAAGTAATCAAAAGTTTATACATATCAAGACAAGAGTTGAATAAACAATACCATTTTTGAACTGCTTTTATCAGGCAGATGGGTTACTGCATGAAAATAAAAATTAATTAATAGAAATTGAAGCACCAACTCAATTTAAAAAAAAAAAGACAAAAAAACTTATTTTTTTTTCTATTTTAATTATAATACTGTTTAAAAATATCAATTAATTATTTTTTTCAATTTACTTGGAATATAAATAACAAAAAATGCACATTTTTAATAAAAATAGGCCTTTTTTTTTAATTGTCTCGTATAAGAAAAAATGTGCAATCTGAAAAACTTTATGACACTTTTGATACATAGAATAAAAAAAAGAGTTGAAACTACTCAAAACAGTATCATCTTAATAAATAACTGTACTTAAATAATTAATAAACCAAAAGAGACCTTGATTAGATACACATGTCTCTTAGCCAGTAAAGTACACTAAAAATTCCCAAGTATTCAATTCCCAAAGGAGAAATTTCAATAAATATTTTCATTGTAGAGAAGTCACCATTTCCATTTAAATGCATGTTATTTTAGGGAGGTTTTCAACAGTATAGAAATAATAGTGTTGTTCATAAACCTTGTTTTCTTGCACCAAAAAATGCGCATACCATTTAAATTACCAATGTTGATTGTCATTTTAGGAGCAAAGAACAGGGTTTACGAACAGCATTAATTTGGTCAGAGTACTTGGTATCTTCTAGGGACTTTATAAGCCAGTCTCCAGTTCCACAAACTGAGGTTAAAAAAATTGTAAAATTAGACAGCATCATTATGACATTATGATCATAATCACACAATAGAAATTATTAAGCGAGTGGCCAGTTTATCCCTCATTTTGTGGAGCTACTGAAGGTCTAAAGCTAAGGGATACAACATAAAAGACCTCATCTCATATGATTCATAATAAATGATGAGAAAATTTGGTATTGAGTACAGTGGCTTTTTAAGTATCAAGATAAAAAGTATAATTTTAAGTACAGTATCATGGTTTTACATTAAATTAATTAAGTCTTCTATTTTTAAACAATCTCACAAATTTAATTAATGGAGTTGTTTATTAAAGCGATACTTAACCCTAACGATAAATAGTTTTTGTTATTTTCTAAAACAATTCAATAGTAATCAGTCGTTTATTTAACTTTTCTAGTCCGCAGAATAAGCGAGCTCTGCCAGGGTAACGATATGTAGAGTACTATACTACGAGAGTGAAAAATTGGTACCCCTTGCTCTACCTGCTAAGCTTACCTGAGAAGGTGAACAGATTTTTACTCACACAGTAAAGGAAATCTACTACGTCAGAGTTTTCCTCTCTACCCTTGTGGGGCTCGCTTATCCCGCTGGCTAGAAAAGTCAATTAAATGACTAATTTCTATTGAATAGTTTTAGAGAACAAAAATTACTTATTTTTAAGGGTTAAGTATTGCTTTGAGTAGAAGTCTCTATATTGTTACTAACATAAAGTTGCAAAATAATTCTAATATTTAAATTTAAAGTATAAATGCTAAGATATAAATATAGAGGGGAAAGAAACAATATTTAGAATGATGAATACCATATTTCACATTGCAAAAACTACAATAGTTTTAAAGTTATAGTGTCATATTTTGCAATACTGATACAGTATTTTAGAAGGAGTTAGTTTGGCAAATTTTGGCATAACTAGCAAGTCTGTAAATTAAGAGAATACAAAGATACACATTAAGGGAGGGGGGGGGAGGGGGGGGGGGGAGGTGAAACTATTGCTTTATATTGACCTTTTTTTTAAGTTAATATAATACATATTTTTTTCAAAACATAATATCCATGTAAAATTATCAATATTTCTATCATTATAAACAACCTATTGTAGCCTATGGCTCATCATTTTTTTTTTTTTTTTTCCTTTTATTATTTTGTTTATTAAACACCAATGGTGTACTTATACATATGGTATTAGTTGTTTTAATTTGCTTAGCAAATTGATATTGTTTATTAATATATTTATGTAATCAGGCTCCACAATATGCATAGTTTTTGTATGCTTAAATATATTGATACCTGGTAGTAAGGTAGTATGATGGTTATTAGCAAAAAAAAAAAAAAAAAAAAAAACTGCAAAGCATTTTAATGCTTATGTGCAGTCATATATTGTCTTTACAGCGAGTGATTTGAGATTTTTTTACTACTATGTTACTGTCATTAGAAGTGACATTTGTGATACCCTCAACGTTTCTAAACAAAATTTATTTTTCTATAATATATTTTTTAAAAACTTGCAAATTTTAGGAATCAACCATTTCTGACTTCTGATAATATTTTAATATTTAACGGAGTATAGTTTACCAATGAAAGAACAAAAGAGAATATTTGTAACTGCTTCAGTACTCTTCTTTTAATGCCAATCAATATTTTCTGATATATTAAAGTGATTTTTTTTTTTTTTTTTTTTTTTTGCATGTCTATTAATTTTTAACCTAAAATGTATTTTTATACATTCTGATGTTTTGCATACTGTAAAAACAAAATTCAACTTTAACTACTGTACAGCTCTGGCCAAAAGTTGCTGAACGGGGCAGCGGCGGCCGCTGCGTTTTCTCATAAAGATAACATACATAGGTTGGTTGCGGGTGACCTATGCAAATCGTTCTGGAACTTTTGGCCAGAGCTGTACATCAAAATTTGTTTTAACGCCGAGTATCATGTGAAAACATCTTAATGTACACTTTTGCCATTTCAAAAAGTCCTCAAGTGCAAATACAGAAAATGCATTTGTACCGGTAACACTTAATATCTAAAACTCCTGCTTTCACTATAATAATTTAAAATTATTTATTTTATCTATGAATTTTAATTATAATTACTCATAGAAGTATTATTTTTTATATTTAGAAACTAAAATAAGGTGCTAATAAAAAGGTGCTGTAAAAATAAAAATATTGATAATAATATAAATACACATATTATTATATAGGCCAATATCTGATAAAACAAATAAAATGATAAATTATCGCACGACTGTATTTTAATGTGAAAATGTTTAACTAATTATCAAAATATGTTAGCTATAGGCCTATATAATTTAAATTTTATTAAATATTTAAGAATATATTCCTTATTATATTAATGATGACTGAACCTATTATGAAATACATTGTATTCCTGTGTAACTATTTTTGTAATCAATATGTACCAATTGGTATTATGATCAATAAAAAAACTGAAACTGAAGATTTGACAACAATTTGTATGGGCAACCTGCAATCAAACTATGCTATCCTTACGAGAAAACACAGCAGCAGTCGCAGCACCAATTTTAAACTTTTGTCCAGAAGTGTACACTACTTATTTGATCTACCTTGTATTTAAATGACTGTTGTACATAAATTATTATTGGTTTGATTCCATTTATAAATATTTGTAACTGATATCATTTGTGCAGATAATATGAACATCAAAATACATACATAAAATAGAGACCCAAATGTTACCTATATTTGACTTTGACAGTAAATTTAGCATGCATGTATCTAGCTTATTTGACATTCTAGGTTATTTATGTTTTACTGCTCCTTTTGTATAGTGAAATTGAGCAGAGGCACTGATTTAGTTTTTTGAGTTTTACTCATCACATGCTGGATAAAAGTGAAATATGACAATATTGTAAATTTTTCTTATATTAATATATGATCTGATAAAAGGAAAAATTTTGATACTTACAGTAACACATAATGTGCATGATACAGCCCACATTAAGAAATAATAAATATTTTGTTTTATATTATGTTGATACAATTTAAATTATGGATTATGTATAATATTATGTGAGATTTTTTCTTCTTCTTCTTCTTCTTTAACAACCACAGCAGCTACATTTCAGACCTTTGACGACACGTTTTGATGGTTGACGTACTGGTACAGTGGTGTTTCTAATTGGGGAGATGATTTGATCCACATTCTTCCTTGGTCTACCCCTTCTCTTAGGGGTTGTTGTTGATGATGGTGAAGGGGAAGAAGAAGACGAGGAGCATGATGGTTGATTGGTGTTCATGTGGACTGTTCTGTTTTCAGTGTTGAGAGGTGTCTTTCGTGGTTTACCTCTTCGTTTTGGTACAGTGATGGTAGAACATGATGGCCGGTTAGTATTATTAGTATTTTCTGTATTTACTGGATACCTCTTTGGTTTTCCACGTTTTCTTGGTGGGGGTGCAGAGGAGGAAGGTTGAGAGTTACTTGGTCGAGACGACGTAGGATGTTGTCTTCTGCGTCGTCTGGAGCGTGCATGAGCAAAGACGTCAACATTTTCTTCTTCTTCCTCCGACACAATCACCATTTCGTATGTTCTTGAATATCTCTCTGGCTTTGCTGGTTCACCAGTAAAATAGTGTAGGAACTCAAAAGAATGTACAAGTGATACAAGACCAGGTGGAACAATTTTTAAAATATCCTCTTTAGACATTCTCTGTGCCAATTTACGATAACACATTAATTGTAATGATGATGCAAATACATATGGACCATCTATCTTATTTGGCATAGGTATTGCAGTAGCACCAATCAATACTGGATAGAGCGGTAAATTTTCGACTAAACCAGTATAAGCAATGCCTAATGGTTTTCTATTACGATGAAATTCAAGTGTTCCATGGTACAGATCAAGATGAGCTCCTAATGTATCACCTTCATGAAAATGAGGTCCATACTGTTTTGTCTCATTATTGTGAGCAAGAGTTCCATTATTACCATAACCCCAAAAGTTTTCTTTGGATACATTATGCTGAATTAGATTAGTTGCATCTACTTGACTTACATTTCCTAATCCTATGCCAAACCATCCATCAGATGAATACCTATATTGCAAATGACTTAATTTGATTTCCCAATAATAATGAGATTGTCTATTCATTGGAAAATCATCTTTTAATATCATCGGCACAGGTCTTGGTTGTAAAAACATCACTAGTCTTGATTTTATTTACGTTTTGGTGACGAATCGAGTCCAAACCTACAAAACATAAACACGGCGAATTAATAAATGTTTAACATTTTAACTTATGAAATTTATGAATTAAATATAAAATACTTACTTCAACTTTCTTTTAAAAATGTAAATACAAGTAAAAAACTATTTTTTTACTAAAAAAGTCAAACGTTTTCATTACAACACACAATTTCAGTTATTACGACGCCATATTTGCAGTTGTTTGTGACTGATTTGCGCATTTCATTTGTTTTTGTTTCTAGCTGGGCGGTGTGAATCAGTGTGAATCATGTGTGAATAGAGTTTCATTCGCACCATAAAATTTTATTCACCCCATTTTAAAGAAAGTTGTCATTAAAGAACACTTTATTGACATTATTTAAGATTACATTATAGTACAATACAATAAAAATTATAAAATAAAGAGTTCATGAGTTATTGTTAATGCTTTTGATAAATATATTATTTCAAAAATCGGTTGGTGTGAATAGCGGTGAATAGGTGGGCAAAAGAGGCAAAAGAAAACACGCCATGATTGGTTCAGTGTTGTGCAGTTGAATTTGATTGGTTACACTGGAAGTTTGAAAGTTTATGACCGCCAAAATGTTATCGTGCATCCGCTGTCAGCTCGTGCAAAAACGCTCGTTCAGTCTATCATTATATTTGTAATTTTGTACAGAGTCTAAATGAAAAAGCTGCTTTACTTTAAGTTTATGAGAATACTACGGTAGCTTTTTCATTTGGGGTTTTTATGCGCTAAATTATAGCTTTTAATTAATCAGATTTTGTGATAAATGTGAAAAAAATTTAAGTAATAGATAAATTACAAATAATCTTTTTATCAAAATAGCAAGAGTGTATGGATGGGAACTTATTTATTTATTCATTCGTTCATTCATTTTCTAGTTTGATTTTATTTATTTGTAGTCTATCACAACAATAAAGAAAACAATTATAAACTAAACGAAAAGGTAATTAAAATATGGCATAATATACATGTAAAAGTATTTATATAGTTATATACCACCATATATGTATAGGTTAATGTGGGAAAAAAAAGGTCATTTGGTTTATTTTGTAACATTTTATTAAAAAAAAAACTTTTTACAGACATGATGGAGTGGCATATGAGATTATGACTAGAAGAAATATTGGTTCTTGCATTTACATGGCGCAAGGTACAGTTCGATTTGGCTCTTACACGCTGGTACTCATGTTGCATACGTACATCATTTGTAGTAGTAAATGGAAAATATACAAGCATTGTTATAATTATTTTTTTGATTACATATTATATATTGTAACTTCTTATAATTTTTTTTTTATAACTAACAGCTAGGTTTAGGTTTAGGTTTGCCGAAATTAACGGAGAACAGAGAACACAGTAAAAAATGTCATAAAATATTAAGAATGGAAATATCTTGTAAATATATATGAGTACAGATTAGAGATGGTGTACTTTAAATCTTATACACGCAATATTTATAAGACCAATATTTGCACAGTACTATATTTAAGTATATATTTTTACAATATTGTGTGATGTATCTGTATCTGTATTCTGTGGACTTGTTAACTGAAAGCAATTAAAAAAACATTTTCATTTTATAAGAAGTATGATAAAAAATATAGCTCTATATGGCGACATTTAAAATACTTGCATAAATATTTATTTAAAAAAAAAATCCTTTGCAATACGTTTAATATTTTGTACCTTTTGTAAATTGAAATTATTATTACAATTTATAGCTTATCTTATTCTTATTATAATCATTATTATTATATGCAGGTATCTTGTCTACTAAAAGAATAACCTATGTTTTCTACTTATTCCACACCATTTTCTTTGCACAAAAAAAACTTGGACTAAATAATTAACTATAGAATAGAGCATTAAAACAAAATATATTGTATAGAACTAATTTTTTAAATTTTTATATAAAGATAAAATGTTTAAAAGCTAGTTATGTTATAACTATAATAAATAAATTAAATCATACACATCTAATAAAAAAAAAAAGCTGCCAAGTTGATTTTTTTGAAGTGTTGAAAATAAGCCGAATGCGTTGATATTCTTGTTTTGCGGTATCAAAATTTTGTCCGCACACGTTGAGCACTTTCTGAAGTTTCACATTCAAATTTTGATCATTTCTATTTAATCAAGATGCAAAAAAAAAAAAAAAAAAAAAAAAAGTAACGAAAGCTTACGTAAAATGTTAATTCAATGTAATTTGTTTGTTCTTGTATTTTCTAATGAAATAATAATTCATAAAATATAAAGAAATTTGGTTCAAAATATGACAAGAAAAAAAATTGTTGTTATCTTGACTTGTATGCAGTTGTCAATGTAAACTGTCAAAAAAGTACATTATTATGCTCATTTTGACAATATTTTGTCATACGAGTTTAAAGTTCAAACCCACCTTACGCATTCCTTCTGATTTTATGATAGTGATTAACAGATGCTATAAACATAATAAAAAATAGCCCAGTGCAGTCACTGGTCACTGCATGCGGTACGTCAGTTGAGTTTATCTCGGCGAGTGGACTACATGTGTGATATGCAAAATAATTGAGCAAATTTGAGCATTATGTGTATTATAAAATATATTGACATCTAACCGACCTTATACTTTTTTTTGTGAACATGGTCGTGATATTCTATTCCATAAAAAAACTGACTCTAAATTTGTAATGTTATTATGAGAAAAGCGCTGAATTTGAATGGTAAAATATAATCACAGTCATACGTTGTGAACAATTTTCATTGTTTTTAATTTTAAATTAAAATATATAATCATAAAAAAACGATGTGATAATACTATATGGTTTAATAAGTTCAGGTAGCAATGAAGATTTTAATTACGATAAAGTTAAACGATGAATCTGCAACACACTTTGGTAAGTTTTATTTATTAACTTTACTGCGTTTTTGGTTCCGCACCTTGATCCAATACAAACGACCTGATCGCTTTGTGAATTTGGAAAAGTGCTCAACGCGTTGAAAGCAAATTTCCACCCTCCGAATATGCATTTCGCATCCGTTGCGTGATCCCAACGCGTATTTGGATTATGTTCAACGATTTAGAAATTAAGCTAATTTTTCGTCCGGAAGCTATCAAATATACTATAGTAATCAAATTCAAATATTATTAATAATATCCTTTTTATAAAATCAATAATAATAAAAAGCATCTAAAATAAAATTATTTGAATTAAGGAATCTATCAGTACAAATTTTGGCCACAATCCTATTAGCGACATCATATATTAATAGTAAATCTGAGGACTAAGTGGTATAATCAACTGAACTATTTTGATGCACTAAAACTAACGTTAAATGTATATGTACTCTATGAATTTCTAATACATATTATAAAAACACACACATAATAAATATGATAAAATGAACTAAATGAGTACCATTGTGTAAGTAAGCCAGTTGCATGAAATGTCCAGTAGTTCTGATTATGAGGTCCATATTATTTGTTTTTATAACTCAAAAAACAGTACAATATGCAATTACATGAACACCCACTTATTTAAACCCTTAAAGCATCGGTATATGTTTTGACCAATCTCTTTAACTTGGGCTAAGAAATCAGAATTTCCTGACAAACTATTTTAATCCAATTTCTTTATTTTACTTCCCCTGCTTCTACCACTTCTTCTCCTTGCAATATTCTCTGTTCTTCTGCTTCTGCGTGCCTCATTTTATCCAGTAATGCTTGCAGTTCGTCCACGTCCTCAAACTCGTGAGCCTTATATTTCTTCTTTAGTCTCTCTATCTTTGCCTGCTCTTTTTCCTGTAACTGCGACTGATTCTCTGCAAGATAGTCGTCAACTTGTGGTCCTGTGAAATCCTCAGGAAAAGAGGGTTTCTTAGGCATGATGAATTTGTAAAGACGTTCATTAAGTACGTAAGCTTGCAGTGTATTGGTGCATTTTACATTGAACCACCAGTCACATGTCAATAATACTTGACTGAATATTGTGCCATTGGGACATAAGAAAGATGCTTGTCCCCCATTCAGGTCGCAGTAATGCCATACCTACAACATAGTAAAAACAATAATAATAATAATAATAATAATAATAAAAACAATTAATAATTAATTAAACTTCAATATTGTAGTTAAAATAGTACTTCAATGTAAATGTAAAGAGATTGAATTTTATATAATTAATTACCTAAACAAATATAAATCTCTAAAATTTTAAAATTATTTTAATATAAATATTTGGTTTTAAGTTTTATACATTATGAAAACTTTTAAGCTATGAAAAAGGTAATTTTATTTTCTATACAATGTATTGAAAATTATAATGTATAAGTTATGTATTAAACATACCTGACAGCTTGTGTCTGGGTCAGCAAAGAATCCCTTGTACCTCTGTGAAGCACATGAAAAACTGGTAGGTGGAATCTTATGGAAAGTTGGATAATCAAGTCCAGCTCGTCCCGGTGTGTTCTTGCCGGCCTTTACTGCTGGAGGTCCCGGGAACTTGGTTACTGAAGCTAACGGACTAAGCAACTTGGGGAACGATAGGGGTTCGGTCTCAACTGGAGCCTTTACTTTACTTTGAGATAGAATCTTTAAAATATCACTGTAACCTTTTAAAGGAAGAGGAGACACTTGAGGTTTTACAGTAGGAGTTAAGATAGGAGGCAATGTAGGTTTAGCCTTAACTAAATAAGGTAACAAATCAGCATAGGAAGGTCTTATTAATGGTAATTGAGAATATTGATAAGGTTGTTGTTTAGGTTGGTAAACTTGAGGTTTAGGCTGGTAAGCTTGAGGTTTAGGTTGATATGTTTGTTGTGAATTCTGATAAGATTGTTGTTTCCATACATTGGTAGGAATTTGATGAGGTGAGTATAGAGATTTGACAAGAAGATCAAGAGCTGTATTTTGTACAGGGAAAGGAGTAGGTAATGGTCGTGGAGTAGGATTGTATGAGTTATGATTATTAACAACGTAGTATGAGTAATAAGGTATTAGACGTCGCTGTCTTTGTTGACTCAAGAGCATACGTTCAAGAAGTTGTAGTGCTTGAGTAAAGTTCTGTGAGCTCGCAGGTGAGGGAGGTTCTCCACGTGACGTCACAGTGATGCTCTCTATCTGATGCCATGCTGGAGAAACAAAACAAAATTGTTAAAACTTAGTACAAGATCTCAAATTTTTAACACTTAAATTATGCATGGTTTACCAAAATAGTACAGTGCAATCTAAACCAATTTCCGTTCACCCATTCGCCTATATGTTTCAATCGTACTTTACAACCGTAATTTCTGATTTCGCCTGATTTTGCCCAATAAATAGCCGTTAACTATTAATTATTATTAGTTCAATGCTCATTCTTAAAAAGACAATAAATCATTATAAAAAATATATGCTCATTCACATATTAAAAAAAAATTGTTGTAACTTTTGCATAGCAAAATACTTATTCCCATTTAAAACAAAATACTATTTAACAATTTACTGCTTAAACTTACACCAAAAATATAAATAAATATGCGAATACAATTTAAGGTTTATATTGCATATCTTCATAGTTTGCAATTGTGCAATACTTAAAACAATTACAGACATTCTTTTTTAACACAAAGTATTAATATAATTTGTTTGTAATAAATTTCTAAATTGCTTTTAAATACAAAGTAACACCTTTTCATACTGTTAAATTTCGCGTGTACGTTACAAAATAACGTAATTTCACATGATGTTGGTAAATTTCAAGAACCGCCCGCTATGTCTTCAGCATGGCTCGTGTTTACATTATTTACATCACATAACATACATCTTAAATAACACGAAATATTTGTGATCTTTTTATTATTATTTTCTATAATAATTACTTCAATTAAATGTAATTATTTATTTTGAACTTAAAGTAAAAGCAAACGTTGCGTAAAGAAATATTGACTGTTCTCTCTCTGTAATTGTTTTTAATATTACAGTACACGCGATATTAAAAAACAATTATATTCATGTGAATTGAAAAACAAATTATTTAATTAATTTCTCGTTAATAACAAATATAATCAATTTAAAAATGAACAAATATGAACCATTAAATCTTCTACTTTATAACATTAATTTAATATAATGGAAGTCTAAAACTCTATATACTTATGGATATTATATTAAATTTGTTAATTTTTATGGCGAAAAAAGTAGAGCACACTTTTTTTTTATGAATTTGTCCCTGAAACTAAATTTGTCACATTTTATAATTATATTGTAAAATGAGTGCATCATACTCTCTAACAATACCATAACAAAATAATGAGAGAGATATTCTATAATATCAAGCTAAATTAGGCTACAAAATGATACAACAAAATAAATTGCTTGAAATTATAAGATGATCCATTATAGTACTTATTTTTTTTACCGTAGAAATATTTTGCAATTTTTTTCATCATTATTAGCAAAAGATGATTATTTTAAATGTCAAAATTAAATTAAATATAATAATATATATTATAAAAAATATATATGCTGCGATTTATATAAAATGAAGTAACGTCCAAATTAGACTAAATTAAAAAAGGTTTTGATGGTTGATTGACATTATTGTCTTGTGCTCACGCTTTAATGTAACAATCATTACCATTGTTGTGACCCGCAACAATGGTAACACGCGCGTGAGTGCTTTCACTTATCACAAACATAATTGCAATATATGATGATATGAAAGGGGTGCAGTCGTGAATATTTTACGATTAAAATTTTATGACTGCTTCTATTGCTATTTTGACTAACACATCATTAATTTTAAATTTACATTAACAAAACCTTTTTATATTCTTTTATTATTATTATGTGCTTTTTTCTTTATTCTTCTTCTTATTTTTAGAATTAGATTACTTTTTTTAATTTTTTGTTATTATTAATTTTTATTGTCTTTTACAAGAATTTTAATTTAACTGTGTAAAATTTCATAATTTTATTATTGTTCTTGCTTATTGGTTATTCTATTATTATCTAACATTTTCAATAATCAATAATACTTGAAATTTTATTTTAAGGAATATAATCTTAACTTCAAAAACTTTAATAAGACTAACAGAATTTTTTATATATGCGGTGATTGATACTCTTATATTAGTGGCTATATGAAAATATTTATTATAATATAATAGTGTTAATACAGTATGTACAATTTTCAATTGCTAAAAATACAGTTTTGCACAGATTGAAAATTTTCTGGATGCATTCTCTGAATATAAGGTAAAAAAAAGTGAATTAAGTGAGGGAAAAAAATTGAACTTACTGTTACACCATAAGAGAAATAAATAATCTTTTGTTTTTTAAACACATTTGTAATAAAGGAAATAAAAATGATTAAATATGCTTATTGATAATATAATCAATTGACACCGGATTCTAAGGATTAGCACAAACAAAATTGTCTTTAATTCACTATACAATATAATGTGAAAGCCATTGTTGACGCAGGATATTAATTAAAAAGGTGTGTCATTAGAAAAATATTTGTTTGTTTTGATTTTTCTGAGCTTAAGAATACAAATTTTGCTTTTCTAAATAATAAATAGCAGCAGATATATATTTATATACATAAAAAATTGTAGTTTGCATAGTGTTGAAGGCGAAAGTTTATTTGAAACAAACTCTATTGTGCGTGTGAGTTTCCGTGCTAGAAAAAAAAAAAAAAAAAAAAAAAAACGCACGGTTAAGTTATGTAAAAAAAAAAGTCATAGAAAAATTAACACAAAGTAACATTACTTTTCTCACTACTTTACGTTGCTAATTTTAATATATTTTGTAAATGTTCTTGAAAATTATATATATTATATATATATATTTTTTTTTTTTTGCTTTTATCTTTTCCTAAGATCTAAGACTTAAAAATATATATTTAAGTCCTTTCACTATCTTTCCCAGATTAAAAGGATTTCATAATAGTACTTTTTAAACATTTTGTGTGGTTTTTAAAAAGTACAAATATCGTGGATCTGATATGTTTACTGATTCATTAAAATTTGCACGCTTATAAAATATCAAATTAATTATTATTATATTTTATTATTATTTTATGCACGAATTCTATCTTATTCTCTCGCTTTCTTTTTCATTTTTCTTCTAAAAACTTAAAATATACTTTTTATTTTTTACAATACACGACTGCATATTTACTTAAGGTGCTAAAAGTTTATACAGGTTAGGTCATGTTAACCTTGTTCAATGTTCAATCGATAGCAAACATTGTATTTCACTTTAGAGTGCACGAAAAAAAATAAGACAAGGCTAACTCAAAAAACAACTTCACAAATATTGTGTGGGAATCCTACTTACTTTTATAATAAAGTAATCAAATGTCATGTCTCCTTTTTACATAATTTGTAAGTAATAACATTTTTAAACTTTTTATGACTACTCTTTTTTTTTTTTTTTAATTTTTATTGTATTTACCGCAATTCAATTATTTTAACCTTGGATTAATAATTTAATTGTAACATTCACTGGCATGCAATTTATTATATTATATAATATGAATGCGCTATATTATTGTCATTTTGCTTGAAGATAGAAAGGAAACCTAGCAATTTATCAAAAAATTATATTATTTTTCTAACTATAAATGAAAAAGATGTCAATTAAACTTTTATGCTCGATTACAAAATATAAAGTATAAAAATAAGTCATATTGAAGCTATATAAACTGTATTATACACTCAAATCCACTTTTAAATCACACACTCAAATCTAGCATTCTAACCAAATACTCGTTTTAGTAACTTTGTTATATAACCCATTTTCCATCAAAAAATGAAATAACTGTAGAAAATACAAAACAATGACGGTGAAAAAAAAAAAAAAAAAAAAAAAAACAATATATTAATGATGTTCGTAAACCCTGTTCCCTTGCTCCAAAAAATGCGCAATGTCATTTAAAAAGCATTAGGTGATCGTCATTTTTTTGTGGTTTGGGGCACGAAAAACAGGGTTTACGAACATCATTATTATTATAAAACAGTAAAATACTACGAATATATTCCCACTTGGACCAAGGTATCTTAAAGAAGTTTTCTTTAGGATACCTTGCTTGGGCTTGCTTGGGCTCATACCCTAACTTTAAAATTAAAAAAAAAAAAAAAAAAACTGTTGGGATCAGACCCTTTAAAAAATAAAAAAAAAATATTACAAAGTACTACAACTTTTACATTGTTTAAAATAACTTTCAGGCAGTAGTATTTTTAAAAAAATTCAAATTGTTTTAAAACTTTTGAATAAAATCACGTTCATTTAAAATTGCAAGACTTCAATTTTCAATATTTGGACATGCCTTTAAAAATTGACTTCCTCGTGATTCAGCGAAAGTGACTTCAGTTCACGTCACGTGCGTACACATACTTATATGCTGGTCATGACATTATTATAAAACTTCGCACAAGACGTGTACAATATATATCAATTATATGTAGTGAGTAATAAGAAATAACTGTTATTATTACAGTCCAATACTTTCAAAGTTACATAGTATATATACTATGATTTATCAAAATCACAGGCTATTAAAATAATTGTATGTTATTTTCTTTGTAAAACGCATGTTCGCGATTGTTTCATGGAAATAAAACAAAAATTAAATGCGAACACTACAACATTAATATATTTTTAAAGTAGCTGTAATTTTTATTTTACTTCCCTCTTTCGAAAAATTAAAATTATTTTAAACATAAGCTATCATTCCTAGATATTTATACACATAATATCTAAGTTTCAAAGCTATTTTCATTTTTTTTTTTTTTAAGATTTTAATCAGTGAATAAAAAGTATTTCAGAAGTCATTGAATTGAGTTATCTATATTTGAGGAAGTTAAATAAACAATAATATAAAAATACCAAAATAAAAAGTGAATCTGATCATAAAAAAATATTATCTCTGTTTGATAAACGTTTTAACACGAATGTTTAAAGTATATAATAACAAAAACATCAACACTTTCTCTAAAATTGTAATATGAAACCACATTTATTTAACACAAAATTTAATTAAGATGGAGTTATAATTTATACAGAGCAATTAAAGTAATCGTATATTTTTATATATGTACAACTGATGAGAGGGTCATAAAAATATTATCGTAGGTCATGGACAAGAGAAAACTTCCTTTCTATTATTTTTAATGTGAATAACATTTTGTTTCGTTTTTTTTAACTGTAATTTTGATTTAAAGTATAAGAATAATAATATTAAAAAAAAAAAAAAAAAAAAACTCATCGTTTTTTGTCTATAGTGTAGTGTGATTACACTTTCCATTAGAAGGTGGTGCATATGAGTGAGGTCACTTTCGCTTACAACAAGAAGATATCGATGATGATATTACATTATATACACACACACTGTCATGCAAACTCTTGTAAGATCATAAGAAAGTTATGTTTTTGCTTATTTTTACATCTGTCTTATTATTCAAAAATTACATGCATGAATTATTTTTTGTATTATAAATTATACATTAAAACGTAATGTATTAAGATATTAAATGAACTGCTTTTTATATTCTATGTTTTATTTCATATTTTCAATCATGCAACACGAATGCTCATAAAATAAGTAATTGAATTGCATTCTTTGCTATACAGTTTTATATATACGTACTGTGTGTGTGTGTGTATTTAAAGAAAATGTAATTTTATGGCACTGAAAAGAAGAATTTTAATTTATATTTACTCTAGTTTTATAGACTGTCAGAATTAATTATATTTTATTAGGATAAAATTTAAATAGCTGTTATATTGTGTAATTTAGAAGGCAGTGAATTCAAGGAACTTTATAAAAAATCAAAACAAAATTTTATCTGTAGTCATTTTATACCGTGCTCAATAATTCAGAATGAGTAAGGTGAAATGAAAAAATTTTTTTGTCGAGTTTATGATATTTTTGGAAAGAGCTTTAAAAAATTTTGAGGCGCTATTTTTTCTTAGGACGATTGTAGCATGCGAAGTATTTTTAATTAATTTTTTGAAAATCGGCCTAGAAAGCCTGTGACGTCATCATTCCACTTTTTACTCGGCAAATATTAATCGTTCGAGGTTCAGTAACCAGTTTAATGAAATCAGCTCGTTCTCAGGATTTCAAAAAACTAGCTACAGAACCTTCTACGGTCAATACTTTCCGAAATAAATGCCCGATTGATGACGTTACAGGCTTTTTAGGTCGATTTTCAAAAATTAATTAAAAATACTTCCCATGCTCCAATTGTTCTAAGAAAAAATAACGCCTCAAAATTCTTTAACGCTCTTTTCAAAAATGTTATAAAAAATGGGGGTTAAAAAAATTCACCTTCCTCATTATTGATTATCCTAAATATTAATATTTAGGGTAATAATCAATAATTATGAATAATTATTAGAATCATTTTGTTTTATAATCTATTTATTTGCTGTTTAAAATTTGATTTCTTGTTGTGTAAAAACGACAATAATGACCATTTAAGAACTTTATTGATGTATCGTACGTAAGAGCATTGCAACTTACTATTTTTTTCTTGCACCTATTTTGGTATAAACATCTTTTGTGTTTCATTATAAAGTTATAGTAGTTGAATGACTCTAATATGACACAGAGATGGTTTCTATTTTCTTACGTCAAAGTATAATTTCTATTTTACCCTGTATTTCATTTATAATAACCACACAGTTGTTTACAAACTAGATTATATTATATCAATGATATTCTAAAACTATATTCTATAATCTATGTAACATAGAGTAAGAAGAGAATGTTTTTCATTCAAAACTATTTTTTAATAGTTCAACGAACGTATATGCGGTGTATTACATAATAACTTTCATTATAACGATTGGTTATCCAATTAAATTGAAACAGTTACATTGAATAGTAGTTATAGCTTTGAATTGAAAATAGTATAATTAATGAGTTATTGTTATGCACGATTTGAAATCTTGTGTAATTTCATTCAAAGCTATGTAAATATAGATTTGTTTGTACTTACTACTCTTGTACCAAATTAAATAAATAAAATTACAATATTATTAAAGCTCTTTAAACTCGTAATATTTTTTTAAGTGAAAGAAGTCACGAAATTTATGTTTTTATTTTAATCATATTAGATTTTAAATTATTTTTCAAACGCTTGACATAGAATGTGAATGAATAAATTATTTATTGTTGTTGTTTGTCAATTGTTGAGTTGGTGAGAATAATTGTAAATAATGAGAATTATTATTAGATATTATGTTGTAAAACTTTGAGACATAGATAATAAAAAAGGTATTTAATGCGATTACTAATCCATTATGTATCTTGCAAAATAGAATCGATTATAAAATGAATTTTTAATGGCAATATTAAAGAGTGTATTATAAAAATAAGAGAACTGTAAATTAATTCAAAAGTCTTACTAATGAGATGAGGAAAATGACATTACTTTCCTAGTAAATATAAAGGGTTTTTAGTTAAAAAAAAAATCGAAAGTGTCCCTCTCTTTTATTGTAGAATTGAAAATGTAAATAAACTAGGTCATTTTTACTTCTATAAATTGAGTATTTATAAATTCATAAAATAGCAATAAAGATGCCTTGAGGATACCATTAGTTTTATATGTAAACTTTTTAGTTTAATTTCCCTAGAAATAAAATAAAGTGACTTTCACCTTGGCCTTGCCTACTTGGTCCATTACTGCGTGAAATCATCATTGCTATTCAAACCTGATTAATTATTTGTAATTTTCAAGTTAACCTGTCTCGATTTATTATGTCTAGTCTAGATTTTTTGAAAAGAAAGTAATTGTATTGAAAGTAATTGAAACTGGATTTTGAAAATGGTGTTTGATATCAAGTTTGATTTTTTTTAATGTCAGTAAAAGAAAAGCCAAATATAAATTATGCAGAAAAGTACCTTTTTTTTCTTTTGTTACTTTGCGGTAAGCTTTTATTATTATTATGTGATTTTTCCATAACTTGTTTTATCTTTTTCGTCAATTTATACAACAAAGAAGTTCTTGAAAACAATCGGAAGCCTTTCTTTAACCTCCATTATTCAGTGGCGTATCTACCGAGGGGGATGAGTGGGAGGTTCCCCCGGGCCCTCAGCCTGGGGGGGCCCGCGGGCAGGCAAAGAAAAAAAAAAGAAAAAAAAAGAAGAAAAAGGAAAAAAAAAAAAAAAAAAAAAAAAGAAGGAAAAGGAAAAGTACTTGCTCTTTACAAAGATGATACATCTTTACTCATTACTTTTTCTTTTTATATAGTAGTCTTTACACTATCAGTTGTCTAAGTTTGAGTCATTTTAATATTGTTATATAGAGCTTAACCTTATTGATCGCATGATCCAGAAAAATTAAAAAAATTCACAATTAATTTGATTACAAAGAAATGAAAGAAGCTTCCTTTTATACCAATGGTGCACCAATTACTGGATACCTGGACAAGAACCAATTTTCCGGACAGGTCGTTGGTTTAATTTCGCGAATTATGCAATTTTAAGAATTTTTAGAGGGTGTCCGAAAATAGGTCCTCAAAATTTCCCATAAGATAAATTCATATTGATTAATATGATTATATTATTCTGGTTTTAACCCAACTGGGCCCTTATGCTTCTTCTACCTGCATATAATTATATAGAGAGCGGAGAAATAGGTGTTTTTTTCGGCAAAATATAGTTGTTGTTTTTTTTGGACAAAATAGTTGATAAAATAGGTGATTTTCAAGAAATAGGTGATTTAATAGTTGATTTTAATTTTATTACATTTAAAAAAAAACTTTTTTTGCGTATTTTTTATTTTATATTACTTTTTTGCCCTTACAAATCAAGAGGCTAAGCACAAAAATCAGCCAAGAGCACTGTCACCATGGCAGCCTTGATTTTCAAAGTAGTGGCACACCAAGTACATTTCCAAATTTTCATTAGTGAAATTACGTACATACGTCGATCGCTTTTAATTTATTTTTGTAAATAGAAAATTATCTCTCAACATCACAGGAGGTAATCTGAGCAGTGTCGGACTAGCCTTTAAAATTAGCCAAGAAATCCTGATGGAGCCCTCCTGGTCAGGGGCCCTTGTTGTTTAAAAAAAAAAAGAGAGAGAAAAAAGAGAAATAAGAAAGAAAAAAAAAATTAAAAAAAAAACTAGTCTATAACTCTGACAGTGTCTGTTTCTGTGCTTAATATTATTTTTTCGCCCTTTTAATTAATTTTATTTATATTGATTAATTATAGAAATTAAATATGTAACAACACGTAATTTTAAGAAAAACATAGGTATAATGTGAGTTTCACTTAACTACATAAAAATTATTTTGTTAAATAATATACAATTTTTTGTCTTTGTATTATGCTAACTAACAAGTAACACAGGGTTTATTTCCGAAAGATGGACAGTGCATCGGGGGGTTTGGGAAGCCAGGGCACCCTAAAACCTGTTGGTGTAAAATTATTTAGTCACCTTCCTTTGAGTATTTAGTAGTATTTTTTTTTTTTTTTATTTTATTACGCAGTTCCCAGGAATCGTTAATATTTTTAATGTCATTGATTTTTTTAATAATTTTTATAATTAAACATTTTTTTAATTAAAGTACAGAAAGTATATCTGATTCACATAAGTGGTCAGTATATGAAGGGCTATAACTTCTTATAATTACACGCGTAATTGTTATTTATGGAGATTTAATTTTTTTTTAATTTCCTTGGAAATGTACACGTTTCCAATGAATCGTAAACAAAAGATAAAAATAGTTGACAAATAGGTGAAAAATGTTGAAATAGTTGTTTTTTATGAAATAGGTGAAAATAGTAGGTGATTTTTAGATGGGGTCAAAAGTTTACAATTCAATGGATCGATGGAGATCTGGTATAAATAATTAAAATAGCACCCATAACGCAAATAGTTGAAAAGCTATTTCTGCGCTCTCTAATAATTATGTTTCATCTTCAACATATTTATTAGAGACAATTATTAAGTAAACACTTATTACTTCATCCTGTTTAGTATTTAAAGCCAAATTGGTGCATTTTGATTATATATCCATTGCTATGCATTTTTTAAATTCTTAAATCAAAATTTTGATGCAAAATGAATACAGAATATAACAATGGTCTTACCACAGGGTGGTACAGAATTAAATAAAATACTTCAACCTAATGAAGGTAATACAATGTTCTATCATACAATTCTATTCATTTTGAGCCTAATTGAAAATTTCCTGTGGTAACTTCTCATTCAAATTCAAAATATCTTTATTAATTTCTTTCATCCTACAATCAAAATACACAAGTATATGCATACAAGCTTAGGTTATTGTATCAATTGGTACAATTATAAATGATAGTCAAAGTTTACCAAACAAGAATAATAAAATCAAAATAACATACCTATAAGCAATTATATATATTATGTCATACAAAATTGAGGAAAATAAAATAAAAAATCGAATATGGGATACTATTATTGGTGCAGCATAAACTCACTAACTGAGTAGTATTGTTTGTTAAGAAGAAAAGTTTTTAAGTTTTATTTTTTTTAATTGAACATGGTTATTTATTTGTCTCAAATAAGTACGCAATTTACTATATATCTGCAGGCAGCTACAAAATGGACCTCTGTTTTACATTTCTGTTATTTTATTATGTACTTTTAATATTACTTTGTATATTTCTTGTCTTATGATTGTGCTGAATTTCATGTTTAGTAAATACTTCAAGATTTAATTTAACTTTCATAGCACATTCCAATATATACACACAAGGAACAGTAAGGATCTAAAGCTGGCACCAAAAATTATTTTTTTTTATTATTATTATTATTATTTTTTTAAGTCTGAAAATTCTAATTGCTTTGGTGGAATTTCCCCAGCAAATTATACCATATTTTATGTGGCAATGAAATATATGACATTTTTTTTATGAAAAAATGTATGTATTTTTTTTTTTTCTAAAGTAGTCATCCTTGCTTTTTTTCGCACACTGATAAAAAGAGAGGAGCAAAATACAGTATAAAGAAAAGCTGTGTATTTTTGAAATAAGTTTTGCTTAAAATAAGGCTCTTTTCATTAATCAAACTATAACTAAAAATAGTCACGTGGTTCAAAAAAATTCGCGCCTGCGGCGAGCTTGCGCGCTTCGCGCGTTTCTTTTTGGGGCCCAGTCCCTTTTCTTCCCCCGGGCCCTAAATTCGTAGCTCCGCCACTGCCATTATTATTATTATTTTATTATTATAATAATAAGTTATTAAATTATGATTTTTTACATTTTAATAACCATTTATTATAAATATAATATTATACAATAACGTAAATAATAAAAATCCTTCACACTGGGAGAAATTTATCCAAAATTATTCTATAAAATTTTATTTACAATTTAAATAATGCCTATAAGAGTATTATAAAAAGCAACGGAAGTATTTTAATACAGTATTATATATGAAAGTAATATAATATTTATATAATGATGATACTCACACCACTTATTCGTAAAGCAATGTATATACAATTACCTTTTTTTCTTCTTCTAACAAACTCTTTAGAATATAATATATTTCCTGTTTTATCTAAAAAAATAATAATAAAAATATCTATTTTAATATACTGAATGAACTGAGATGTATTTTGTCTTTGAATTGCGAGTGAAAGGTACGACGACCCCTGTTTCTCATGATGTCACAAAACCGGTGTGCGTGGCGTGCACTCTACTCTGTACATTCTCTTTAAAATATACTGACCAATTAATTTAACTCAGCTTTACAATATTAAACAATGTAATTGCATGACGAATCATATTTTAACCGAGGTTACATTTTTTCCTGATTTTAAGCTAATGGAAGTTAATGGTGCTACTGTATTTTCTTTTTTTATGCTATATAATATGTACGTTTTTTTCCTTCCATTTTTTTTAATTCAATTTTTTATTTTAATGATTAACTATTATTGTATTATCTAGAACTTCTGTACGCAATTAAAAAAAAAATCTGACAAGTAATTTCATTAAAAATTAAGTTAACCTTTTTTTACAATTTTAATTTATTTCCCTTCTCCTTTCCTCTTACATCTCTCTCTCTCTCTCTCTCTCTCTCTCTCTCTCTCTCTCTCTCTCTCTCTCTCTCTCTCTCTCTCTCTACCTCTTTCTGTTTCAAATTTTGTTACTTTGACCTGAAAACAAATCTGGTTTGGTGCAAACTTAAACTGTATGAACTATACGTATATTACATGAAATTTAATACTTGTTTTGTAGTTATTTGCTGGAGCGTAATAATAGAGGTTCACAATAGCATCTCACTTGGTTGCATAATGTAGGTTTATTCTAAGTTATCGGAACTCGTTGAAAGAAAGAAAGTCAAATTTTGACAAAAACACAAAAATAAAGGAAAACAAAAGGCATGAGTATACCATCAAAAATGAAAAGCTTCCAAATTTGGATGTCTTACAAATGCTCAAATTATGCTTTATTATTAAAATTATGTGTATTATTAACTATGCGAGTTTTAAAATGGTTAACGCTAATTCAATGTAATTTTACAACACTTAATTATATCAATTTTTCATTTTTTTAACTAAATGAAAAATAAAAAAATAAAACAAAATGCGAGCAAATTCATTTCTTAAATGCTGAAAGATAATTGTAATTTTAACAATATTAATCACGCTGAAATATGTAACTAATGAATATAAACATATTGGAAAGATCAATTTATTTACAATAAATCAATGTACAGACACTCTGGCATAAAAATTTATTCTATTTTCTAATATTCTATTAAGTCCCCATTTCAATTGGATTGCCATGAAGTATTAGAGTAAAGTTTTTTTTTTTTTTTTTATCAGAGTGACACCATTAGCCTTCTTCATAAATTTAACTGCAAAGGAGTTTCTGCTTTTGCAAGAAGGGAGTTGGAAACTGGGTGCAGAGGCTAGTGCTATATTGTTAGCTTGCTTATCACTTGCAAAATACTTGTATAATTTGTGCTATTTTTTGCAAATCAATTAAAAAAAAAATGAAACATAGAACTCAACTTTTATCCCCTTGCTTTTCAAAGTGACATCTCCTTTAATCTTAACATTAATGCTGTTCGTAGACCCTGTTTCCTGTTACTAAAATGACGATCAACTATGGTTATTCATTATTCAAATGTATTGCATATTTTTTGGGTGCAAGAAAACAGGGTTTACGAACAACACTATTATGAAGCAGGCTAGTGTACATCATATAATAAAATAAACCCATAAATTAAACAAATAATATAAATATTTCTATTGAAATTAACCTTTTGTTAGAATAATCAAATTAAATGTCATACGACAACAAATTAGGCGCATTGGCCTAAAGTTATTATAAAGGTTATTTTTGCGACAATAATACAAAATATAATTAAACTTTATATATAAAGTATAATTAATGTCAAGATTAAGTGTTCAAAAAAAAAAAATAAACAATAAAAATCAGAGTTTGCAAATTAAATTACGTTTTACTACAGAGAAATCTAATATTGATGGTGTGTATGTAATACGTAACGGGGATGTCATTTTTTTTTTTTACTTGATGTCTCTACGGCTGGGTGAACACCACTTACGTCATGCATTATGCGCCATCAAATTGAGATTAACCAACCTGTCTAGATTTTTTTTTATCAAAAACCTTCAGAAAAAATACAAATATATATAAAAATTGTATTTTAACCACGCCCTTTGATTTTTTTTTTAAGTAATTTGCAATATATCAGAAATAAATGACATAGACATTTCTAGATGTTTATGTTTTTAAAATAAGAGGCCTATTTATTTGCTTTTTAATATTTCATAACATTTTTCATACTTTTATTTATTTATTCTGCAAGAAAAGTTACATTGCTTGTAAATTATAAATTTCCGTATTTATCGTAGTCTCACATGAACATTTTTTTTTAGATGTTGTCATTTGACAAATTACATTGAAACATAACAATTGTAAAAAAATATATCTGAAAATTTAATCATACTGTATACAATATGTATATCACTCACAGCCCCAAACACAGAAAATTTGGTATTATAACGACATTCTGTGATTGTTTAGTAACAGTTGAAATTTAATTATTATATGTTGTGTATACTTATGTAATAATTAAAAAAGGGACGCTACGTAATGACTACGTAATGGTGACATAAAGTGTACGTGACAACCGTGACTCGTGAATGAGAAAGTCCGGTTAGCGAACATCAGTGAAACTGACCACGTGCTTATACACATTATCTAACACACACAGCTATATTTATATACTGGCGATTTCGCTTTATATGTTACAGTTGCTTCCTATTGTTTTATTGCTGCTCGTTTATAGCAACTTTTTATTGTTTGCTTATTTGTAATATTGCTGCAAATATAATATCATTTGTTTTATTGCTTCTGTGGCATATTTTGCTTCGTTTTTTTTTTTTTTTTTTTTTTTTTTACTCGAAGAAAAAAAAAATACTAAGAAAATGTTCTATTACAAGCAGTAAAATATCCAAGCAATAAGGAAAGCAATTTATTTTTTTCGTAACTTATGTATTTGCAATTTTTTCTCCCATATTTAGTTAAAGAATGTAATATTTTGTAGATTTTGATAAAAACTATAAAGAAACCAACGCTTACGTACGTAAAAATATGCATAGTAACAAACTTACAATTAATATTGTGTCCTTTATATTATTAATTGTTGTTATTACTATGCCTTGTTTAATCTAAATTCCTATATTATTAAATATACACACAATGTCCGTTTCTCGATATCCAAGGCTGTAAAACACGGTTAAAAAATATATAAATCTTATTTGAAGGCCAGAAGTTGTTAGAAAGCACAGTCAATTGTGAATTCTTATAAATTTTTAAAAATATATGTCTCATTTATTGTGTATGTAATAATATGTAACTTTGACTATATAGTATTATCAACTTGTAAGAAATGATCCTATTCCAGTGCTTGAAACGCAACATAAATCAGTGTGCGCTTGGAATGAACTGATCAATTTATACGTAGGAATTTTCACACTTTTTCTTTACAAGTACCGTAAATTGTCTTATAATGTGGGTGGTAGAAAACGAAAGCAATGGGTGTTATAGGTGAAACTTTTTGTCATATTTTTTATGGGCTTAAAACACGTAAACATGTATCTATTCTATGTATAGTTTCCCCTCACTTAAATTTTTTTTACATCAGTACAGTGTTTCTTAAAAAAAAAATAAAAAAAAAAATAAAAAAAAAAAAAAACGCAGAAAGCATGGTTCTATACTGTTAAAAGATAGGAAATTAGTTGAAGTGTGCCCTTTTCCACACCGTTTAAACAATTAAAGCTGTTCGTAAACTCATGTTTTCTGCTACTAAAATGACGGTCAACTGTGGTTATTCAAATGTAATGCGCATTGTTTGAAAGAAAGAAAATAAAGTTTACGTTTACGAACAACACTATTGACGAGTATTAAGCTAATAAAATTCATTATTATAAAATAAATTTTTACGTACACATCAAATCAAATACCTGTAATGCAGGTCGGTATGCACTTTTGGAAAAAAAACAACAACTAAAATTGGTACGCATACTATTTCAATGAGTTATTAAATATGCATTGTAAATACAAGTTAAGAGTATTCTTATAGCCTCTTCAGTTCCAGTATATAGTACAGTGGACATCAGATAATTCAATAAAAATAGACAAAAAATCGAAAAAATATCGAAGAAATTAGGATAAAAATACAAAAATTGGACCAGGAAACGCTCCTGAATTTACTCGATTTATAACGCTATTTTGAGCATTCTAGAGTGGGTAGGGGGTCCGCAAAAGCAAGAAAACATTTTTGACAAAAGAAGAACATTTTTGTCATTCTGAGAGCCGCATAAAAACGTGGTTAAAATTTACGACATTGAAATAATTTTTTAAAAAGTCAGGGACTGAAGAGGTAGATCCCACATTAAAAAAAATATATATATAATCTTTAGCCCGCCAGCTTCCTCCCCTCCCCCAAATACCATGCACTTAATCCTGCAATATATTCCTTATTTAAGTCATAAAAATTTGTTAAGAGTTTCAATAACACGTGGGAAGGAAGCGGCAGATTAAGTCAAATAATTTATAATTACTTAGAATACTAAAATAATTAAACCGTCATCAAAGTTACATATTTGATTAACATGCAAGGTCCTCTATGGGTATAATACGTTCGTAATGCAATTCTCACATCAATTAAAAAAAAGTACAAAGTTATACAAGCTCATGAAGGTTTCAACAACTATATAAGAAAACAAAACACGATGATCTGATCGATGCACATGATAGAACTTCAGTAGCGACCTTGAATCAATCGATTGGTTAATTAATTTTTATATCTCATTGTTGTATTAAAAAAAAAAAAAAAAAAAAACTTTACGGATCATTATCTTCATTACACCAATATCATAACATGTATAATTTTAACACTTCTATTTTTATATGTTTACATTTTGTATTATATACCATTAAAAAATAAATTCCACTCATTCACTGATTTTCTGATTAAACATTTCGTTAATTTACATTATATATATATTTTTTAAATAAAAGTTTCGTTTTCTTGTATTGCAACATAAATTAAAAAGTGTGTATTACATTTTTACAGTTTGGTAATTTTGTTTTAAATCTCCGTACGATCAACAACTTTAGTGTACTGTACTGTACATGTAAAGAGACTTGAATGCAGGGTAATATGACTCATGAGCACACTTTTGTGTTTTTTTTATGCACAATCTAGAGCAAATCGTGAATATATAAATTTACATACAAAACAATAAATAATGTTATATTTATCTTAATAATAATATAATTTATCTAATATAGAAAAAGAAAGGAATTTTGATTTATGATTATTATAAAATCTAGCCACTCCCGTTTGTAATTTTGCAAATCATTTTTATTTTTTTTTTTTTTTATTAATTTTTTTTAAGATAAGTTTTGTTACACTACATGAAAGAAAATTAATAATACTGCCTGGTATTAATGTTTGAAATACAGAGGCGATCAGTGGGTCGAGGGCGTGTCACATAAGACCTGAACATAAAGCTGACCAGACTATACTAAATTAGTTCAACACTCTTATAAAAGTAAAGTTACATTTAGTAAGATCTTATAATATTAAAATTATAATCGCAAGTTATTACAAAGAAAATTAGTAATATTTTGTTTAGTTGTGTCATGAGATCAAATAGGTCTTATAAGATTAGAAATTCTGATATATAGAGCTTTATTTTTTGTTAATGAAATTGAAATTTTTTTTTTGTTTTTTTTTGTTTTTTTCATTATTTTTAATGGAATTTTGAAAATATATATTTTGCTATATATGCTGTTATTTAATATATTTTTATGTTATTAACATTATTATATGTTAGTAGCAGATAATTTTTAACGCCTATCATCGTAAATTAAAAAAAAAAAAAAAAAAAACTACCGAAAACTTTTAATATTTTATTTATTATTATTTAATCTTAGGACCTAATTAGTCAAGTAAATAGTCTGAATTTTTAAGAATTTTATATATTGTTCTAATTTATTTACAAATCATTGTACTGGGTACTTTTTTAAAATTTATATCGAAATCTTGTGACATTCATTGCAAGATAATTCACTTTTTTTTTTTTTTTTTTTTTTTTTTTTTGTGGCATATCAAAAACCAAATTATCTAAAAGTAAAAGGATATAATGAATTAACTTATGCTAAACTTATTAATTTTTTAATCAAATATAACTTCTTTACATTATCTACTATACACACTGAATTTTAATTAGATTTTACGATCATGTAATTAAATTTTATGACAATTTTTAGCCTATGATTTCCTCCGATTGGCCTTAAAAAATTAAAAAAATAAAACATTATAATAATTAATTATTAAAAAATTGTAACAATATTTATTAGAGAGTTAAATTAATTTCCTAACAATGATTTTGTTGCAATATATGAGTCGCGTGTATAATAAGACTTACCCAGGAGCAGGATACAAAACGTTGCGAAGTGCTGCATGGTGCGCCGAGCAACTAACAACAACAACTCACCTGTCTTCAACTCGAGGGCCGTGTCTGCACGCGCATGCGCACTCAAATTAACTTTGATCTTGTTAAAATTAAGTCAAAATTTTATGATACACCACGAAATCTCTCCCACGCCTTGAAATCTTCTGCTTTTACTCTCAATATTTAAAAGTAGATCGGTTTTTGTTGCATCATTATTTTTTTCAGATATTCAATAAGAAATGTTTTGTAATACAAACTTTTATTGATTATATTAAAAATAATTATTTATTATTTGGCAAATATCAATATTTACATTAAAACTGCAAATTATTACTTAAAAAAAAACATTAGAAAGTATTTCTCCTCATTAAATTCTTATTAATTAAATACGTATATTATGCTTAATTAAATTTAACAAATAATCATTTCATTGTAATTTATGAGCAGGCTTTCTTTTTTTTTATTCAAAGTATATGTTTTATTTGGTACATTTTAAGCAAAGTCATGAAGCAAATATATTGAATAAGTATAGAAATTTTCTTAACATTGACTCGTTTTTAAAAAGAGTTACTATGAATAATGGATTTCTATTCATAAAACACTGCGGTCTTCACCCTGATGTTATTATTATTATTATTTGTCTCTCTCCTAATTACTTTATAGTACTATAATTACGAAAATCGTATTTTTACAAATTTATTCCAAATTTCTTCTAGAAAATAAGTACGAATTTTCATTTGCATTATTAAACAATGGAAGTCACATAGATTGTTGTATTATGTACCTATTTAACTTGAGAAACATTATTACAGCATCAGTATTGTAAAAAAAAAAAAAAAAAAAAAAAAAAAAGTGGAAAAAAAAGAAGAAATGTGAAAAAACAAAACACATCCATTTATTATGCAATCTAAAGATGTAAGAATGTGCTCGTATTAATAAACTATATTCATAAAAATATACAATTTGTTTTCCAACAGGAGCTTAGTTACATTTCTGTCCATTTATTCTACAATAGACGATTCTATCACGATATACCTTCAGCTCTAAAATGGTAATAAAATATGTATGCAAATACAAATAAAATAAAAAATAAAAACTTTTGCTTAAAAAGCACAGAAAGCATTAAAATTTCCTTTTTAAATGTTTGAATTTGAATAAATTTTACAGAAAATTACTTTAATTAAGTTATATTATGTATAACAAGACAATAAAAACAATATTATAACATTTTAAATCAATGAAGAAAAAAGGTTATTAAAAATAATAACCTTATAGTTCAAAATCACGTATCATGTGTGTATAATATATGCGTGCGTTTATTGACCGTGACGTATACGATAGGTCGTGCGTATAACTACGGATATTACGCATTTTGGTTGGACTCTCATAATATTTAGGACACGTGTTTGCACTCTATGGTAAAAAAAATGTTAAGTACATTAATATGTTCTTTATTACAAAATATCCCTAAAATATATACTAAAAATAAAACTACGATAAAATCTTGTAAATTTATAGTTTTTTTTTTGTGGTCATCAAGATAGTGTGAGAAAATAAAAACATTTAATTGTTTACCAAAGTGTCGAGTACTAAATGTTCATTACTTCATCTTATCTTATGTAAGTATTGTTTGTATTTTAATTAATTAATGAAAAAATACCTTAGTTAGAATAAAATTATTATGTGATGTAAGTAAAATGTATATGTATATATACAAAGAATTATTGTATAAAAAAAAAGCATTTTTCTTATAAATATGAAAATTTCTCATTCATTGAAATATTCTTTATTATTACGATACTTATTCATACATTTTTTTATTTTGTAATATTCATTACAAGCATTTTATATATACATAAATTTCATTTCTATACATTATATAGACAAAGTTTTTGCTCGTTGGTTTGATAAATTACTAAATTACATATAAAATATGGTTTCTTAATATGTGTAATATTTTCTCATATATTTTGTATTTTTATAAGCAAGTCATTGACATGCTCATAAAGTATTTTAACGCATGTGTAAACATCAATATATTTTTTTAAAAGATTATAATACAAGTTTTGATTCAGCAATATAGAGGTAAATAAATAAATCATAATGTTATTATACTAAATATATAGAAAAAAACAACAACATTTGCATCACAAAGGAACTGATTTATTGTGTGACTTGTTATGTTCAAGTATTTTGTGTTTGTTGTTTTGTTTTTTGTGTAACATATGAGGTAATTAGTTCATTGAACTCTTCTTTAAACCAAGAGGGATTTCTTAAACAGTATTTTAAATTTAGAGTAAAATAATAGACTTGCACATATACAGTATATGGCATTTATAAAAGAAATTTGGGAAAAGAAAGCATAATATTGGCATTATTTTTTAAATTTATATCCAGCTAGGTTTTAGTACATAATAGTCGCAGTTTTTTTTATAACAAATTGGATTGCATTAAATTATATAAAGGTGGTCTTCGGAACCTAAAAGAATTATGATAACGCAATATTCTCTCTCTCTCTCTCTCTCTCTCTCTCTCTCAAGTATCTGAATATTTAGAATTATGGTGCGTAAATAAAAATATTTGATTTTATAAATTTGAATCATTATTTCATATAATCCTTCAATCTTTGTCCTATTACAAAACATATAATTGATTCCAGAAATTTTAAATTGATTTCGAGTTAGTGGGTGGTACGAAAATAACCAGCTGATTATAAAAAAGATTTCAATTTACGTGACATGAAGGAAGATGATACTTCTTGGCGATCACTTTCATTTCCTTACATTTTGTATATCGACCAATTGTCGTGACTGACTTTTGTCTTATGACATGCGTATTTAATATTGGGCAACAAAATTGAATTTTTAGAGGGGAAATAATTATTCAATCATAGGGATGGAATATTTTAGATGTTCCTTATAACATTTTTCACTCTAATAATATTCTCACCTTAATTCTTACATTTATATATAAGTTCTATTTCCTCGCATATTTTGATATATTTTACATTTTTTTAACATCAATTACATCATCCTTGGGCTTAAAGTAACCGTCCAGTCCTAACAACATGCCCTTTCCATTCATTAAACACAAAATGGGACACCCAAAAGCAAATTAAATTTTTACTATTACTCAAATGTAGCCCCGCAAGGAAGCGTGAAAAAGTTGTAAAGTAAGCAAAACGCACAAATTTTGAACATTTCTGACGTCAGGATTGTTCACATTCAATGGAAAAAGTTGTGCGGGTAGCATAAGCTGAAAATTTAATTACACATTTAGGGCATCAAAATTAGGTTCTTGGACAAAATAATTATATTTTTCAAAATCCATTTTTTGTGTTCAATAAATTAAAAATGCAAGTAGTATGGTCTGGACGGTTCCTTTAATTTCTCTATTAACTGCAAATTTCAAATACTTTTTAAGCCATTATTAATGAAGTGAAGAATAAAGTTATTCTTCTATTTTGTAATCTAAATGTACCAATTGGTATTATGATTAATAAAGAAACTGAAACTGAAAAGAAATTTGAAAATAATTACAAAGATTTTTTTTTTATTTAATATATTATAGAAGAAACTAAATTACAAAAATTACGTCGGCACGTTTTTTTTTATATATAATAGTGTGCAAACTACTTTAAACAAGATAATATTTAACTAAGGAAGTAATTTAGCTTATATCACAGTAAATAGTTATATAACTTCATATATAAAAAAAATGAATTGTATTTTTGTAGCGTAAAGTGTCACAGTTTTGACTTAGAAACACGCGGTATATAACAGACAGAAGTATATACACGAATGTATAACTTAATTACTGGTTTTCATCGCTGTGAACATCAACTCGAGGTAAAAGTGGTCTTGCAGAGATTTTTTGCTTTAGATCTCGGGCAGTGAACGTACCTACATTTACTATAACATTCAAGTCCCACACATAACCGAGATTGCTTAATCTAGAACATGATTCTATAGGATTGCGAAATATTTAAGTACTGACCATTAATGATGTCACTATACTTTAACCATTTGTATTGCAATAAAAGGATTATCTGAGATTATGTACTCATCGCGAATAAGAAATTGCACTGGAGCTTGCGTTTAATGTCTTTCTAAATATTATATATGCAATAACGTAATAAATAATTGTATAAACACGTACAGATAGAGCAATAAAACTCGCACATTAAATTTTTTCAGTGTATCAGTAAGCAATGATGTATCAAAAAATTCGTTTATCCCAAAATCTATACGTCAGTATATGCAATTCATCGGAAGTGGATGTGTTTCACGATTCTTTCATTGTATTTAAAAAATGCATATCTAAATCTTAGGTGTTTGTAAGATTGTTTAATATTTAATATTATCTTTTAAATATCTTTTGTAATTTGTTTTTTATGTGAGTACCCCCATGAATGTACTGGAGCAAGCAAAACTGCCTTTTTCTTGGATGTTAATAAAACAAAACAAATCGTTAGTTTGCTTTTGAATTACGCTGATTATTTAATTTAAATTTAATTTACGAGTAAATAAATAAAAATAATAATAATAACAAAAGCTGGAAATGCTGTTAGAACTTGTAATAACATTATTATAAAGAAACGTAGATTGGTTTTTATTATTATTTTCATATTTTATATACAAGCGTACGCACGTTTCTTTCAACAAGAGAAATCTCTCATTACCGTCGTCACAGATCTTTTGTTTCTTTTTATTATTATTATTTTTATCCTAAAGCTCTAAAATATTTAAATTATTAGTAAACATATATAAAATTAACATAATCATAAAATGACTCGAAGAAACTTTTAATTTGTGTATAAATAGTAAATGTAAAAAAAAAATTAATATACACTACTTGTCTAATTTCCTGTCCTTATATATACACTTTGTCTAAATTTAAATCAAAAATTTAAATTAAAAAAAAAGACGATATGATAAGAACAATAAGGTAATTGTAGAAATTTAATAATGATGCAATTTCCCTTCTAAAATATGTAAGTAAGTTTGCAGAGAGTGGTTAGTGCTTGTAATAATAATTTCCATATTATGTTACATCCGACTATGCAAGTTACCTACAGCAGTTGGATGGGTGTGCATTGATTGACTGCGAACTGGTCACTTAACTTTCTCACTTCACGTGCTGAAGAAAAAAAAAAAAAAAAAAAAAACGTGAACCATTACATTTTCTCCACAATACAAAGACTGTTTGTATAGTAACAATTGAATAATATAAAACATATATTTTTCATCTTTGTATATACAGTGACTTTCAAAATATTAAAGATCTCACACCGTATGGCATGAATTAATTAAGTGGAATTTTTAATTCTGGACGCAACTTTTTTTTTTTTAATTCATCTCTCTTCATTATATGAAGAGGAATTTAAAGAGTTTTTTTTTTATCACATTTTTATCACAAATTTCTATTGAAATTGTTATAAAATATAACAATTACCGCGTTACCATAAGTAATAATTCATTTAACTTTCATATTGTTTAGTTTATCCGTAATTTTTTATAGCAAAACACCAAGAAGCTATACGGGAACTTTCAAAATACTATTTCACTATAAAAATGCACTTTAAATTTTAATAAACGATAAAAATGAAAATGGAGAGCAAAATCCACATAGTTCCTTTAAGAGTTTATAATTATATAGAGATATTTAGTAACGGCCATAGACTTGATGGGGCTTTATCGATCTTCAAAATGATGAAGGAATAGTTGAAATTACTGTAAAGGTTTCAAGTGCTTGTATTTTAAGTAGCCAGTGAATTTAAATGTATAATTAAAATTAAAAATTTAAATAATGTCTTTATAAACAACAACAAAAACAACAATGTATAGAACCCTTGAACATCCTTGCGCTTTGTTGCCATGTTTGTGGTGCCTAATGCATTGTCCAGCATAGGGGAAACATCATTTTTCCTATAATTTTTCACATAAAAGGAGTTTATTTCAACCGAACGATTTTTTCTCATATATTCTTCAAGCTTTTTAGGAGCTAGAAATAAAGCTTTGATTGAGGTTTGAAGCTTCTTTTGCTATTAAAAAAATAGAAATGACGTTTTTCCTATGCGGGTCTATGTATTCCTGACCAACAAAATGGCGGCTCTTAAATATGAGTGCACCCGGTCTATACTAAATATATGGTGTTTGTAAACCCTATATTCTGCTACTAAAATGACGATCAACTATAGTTATTCTAATGGAATGCGCTTTTTTTGGGTGCAAGAAATCAAGGTTTACGAACAACACTATAGTGTATGATATAACTTTATGTTTTGATTACCCACTGACATATATATATATTTTAATTTTCACTTGATTCATCTCATTGTTATAAAAATATTGACACAAAATAAACAAATCTTGATTCAAAACACTCATTATAATAATATTTATATAGAAATCATAAATTTTGTACAGTTGTATCATTATTTCATAATCAATCTAGATAAAAAGCATACAGTTTAAATAAATGAGATAATATCTTATGCATAAATATCCCTCTCTTCAGCATGCTGTGTGGGAATATTTGTACTTTTGTTTCGGTTTTGATCATAATCTTATATGATTGCAGAATTAGTGATGCTCCACTTGCATGCATGATGAACGTTTAGAAAATCATTCATAATAAAAATATATATATTATGTATATTTTTGCTTACGGAAATGTAATGAAAGTGCGAGTGATTCTTTCCTTTCTAATTATTATTTTTGTTCCGGTCGCTTTGTGTTCCTGATTTTTATTTATTAATTATTATGTAAAAATAAAATCATATCCTGTCAATATATAAGGCCGTGCGAGTTTAATCGACCATTCAAAAACTTCAATTTTTTTTTATTCACACTTTTTTTTTAAAATTTATAATTTATTAAATTTAATAGTTTTTTCAATACAATTACCATTTCCTATGTATGTCTAATGTCCATTAATCACTGTATTTGTTGCTATTTTCTATTATTATTATTATAAAATGTTTAAATTGAATTTTAATCAATGTAAATATGTTCCTATTCGTTTTACTTGATTCAGTTTGAAAATTTTGTTTTCAAAGAGCATTACGATATATAGCATACATAAAAACAACTTTGTTAAATAATTTATTCAAATCAATAAAAAGTTACATAAAACTTAATTGAGCACTAAATGTATTTCATCATTATGTAATTTTAATACTTAAATTAAGCTTAACGCTTGGTGAGTTCATGAAATTGTTTTATTTTGATTGATTGCGCCAGAGAGAAGGAAGTAAAAAAATAAATAATAATATTGATGATGGGATACACTGTGAAGATTCATCATTGCGACCCGCAATGTCCAATTATACTCTTTCACTTTTCAGCGTAAACGTTAAATAATTGACCAAATTATATTGAACTTGTTTTAATATTTTTTTTTGTTTAGATTGTTATAGCTTGTGCTAAATAATACAGTATAGTTTCTTTTTAGGTTATTGTTCAAAATTTAAAATATTATTGGCATGAAAAAAAAAAAAAAAAAAAAAAAAAGATGAACCAAATTGCTTGTTTTATAGCATGCAATAAAGTATCCTTTCAATTATTAAAAGTATGAAAAATGTATTGAATTTATTCAATACTTTCCTATGAGATAAAAAACAATAAGCTAAATGTCAAACTTTATAAAACAAATCCAAAATAATAATGATATCAATTAAAATCGTTAGAAAAAAATGTGCTTTATATACACGATTTTTCAAATGTCAAAACTTTGTGCTATAATTTTGGTGAGTTTCTATGAATTGAACTACGCCATACCTTTTTTGTCCAAAATTGAGAAGATTAGTATGAATTGCGTGTGTAAATATCATAATTTATTCCCAAAATTTGTGTTACTACTGTTATTGTACTTCGCACAACTTATAAGTAAATTATTATTTTCTCTTAAAATATCCTACGGGGACTTGAAAGAAATAAACATTTTTGCTTCCTTGACCACCAAAAAAAAAAAAAAAAAAAAAAACATCATCAGAAATAATTATAAAAAACTTACATCAGACTTACATTAGAAGCGTGACGACGGTAATCAAGATTCAATAATTAAAATGGACACGGAACATTGAGATATATCCGGAAAATTGTGCTATTGTATTTAGCTTGTGGCTACACCCTCTCTGTAAGATGCCGGATCTCAAAGCAACCTTGCTTGAAGTACGTCATGTCTTGAACGTCCTTGCTCGCAAAATATCATAAACATTAAAAATTCTCAAGCTTATAATATGAAGTCACTGTCAATAGACTATGAGAATTCATTAAAATTATATTAGTTGCATATTTATCATCAGTGATATTATTTATAATTATAATATACGTTCATAATAGTTTTTAAATTTTGTGAAATATCAAATAAAAATAATTGTATATAAAATAATCAAATTTTTATTTGTGGGATTTTGATGAATTCTTAATGATAAATAATATGAACTTGTAAAAATTTTCTCTCATAATACAAAACAATTGTAAAGGGAGACTTAAGTAAAAATAATTACCTTTTTTAAGTCTCAAGCAATCTTAACTTTTTTTTTTAATTTTTGTTTGTTTTTATAATGAGTTATTTTGTGATATTCTTATTTTAATTTCTGGTACCATTTTAAGTGAAATGAGGGTTTTAAATTTTGAAATGCAATATGAATCTAAAAAAATGTAACTAATACCAAAATTATACCCTAAAATTTATCATAATTACTGATACTAATATTACTAATGGTACAATACAATCATAGGGGCAGATAGAAGTGAGAAGTGAGGCAGGACAAGGCAGAACTTGTACCAATTTTTTTTAATTAAAGGAAAAGACCAGAGAAAAACATAAGCATTTATATCACAAAATGGGACTTACATAAATAACTTAAATTTGTCTCAACACCCAACTGTAGCTCCGTAACAGTGATCCGAAATTTCAATTTAGGCAACCCGCACAACATTTTCATACTAATTTTTGCATGTTTCTGACGCCATAAACATGAATAGTCACTTAAATTGCATACTTTACAGTATTTTCTATTTTCACGCTCTCTCGTGGGGCTATATGCACATTCTGGTAAAAATTGTCAACAGTTTTGAAGATCCCATTTCGTGTTTATTCATTAAAAAGCACATGGTGTTTTATGTGGTCTATGGTTTTAACATTGGACTTGTCGAACTTCCCATTATTTTCCTCTTAATGTCTTGGCATAAAATTCAAAGTCAAGTTCTATCCCTGAATATGGTATAGTATACTCTTGTACTTAATATTAGAGGCCTTCTCACACACAGCAATATTTGTATTGTTCAATGAAATTATTATTTGCATGAAAATTTAATGGTTCTTCACTACACAGTTTGCATTCAATCAAATTTATTGCTTAATGAAACTAGATTGCTCATTAAGATCAGGACTTAAAAATTATACTCAGGAGGTGATAAAAGTCGCCTCTATTGACTAATAAAGGAACAACTGTTTTGAGGCCGACTTTAAGCGATTTCGCCTACATCCGCTTTCGTTTCGACGTAATTCGTTAGTACGTCGAAACGGAAGCGGATGTGAGCGAAATCACTTAAAGTCAGCCTCAAAACAGTTGTTATTCTTTATCAGTCAATACTCAAATTGTCATTGTTGCAACTGACTTTTTAACGCGGTTCTCACCGGTGCTGATGCGAAGATTTCATTTACAACAAGATTATTTCTAACAATTTTAATGGTAAAAAGAATGTATAACCAGGAGAATTTTTCACTATTAGTGAAGTACAATTTGCAGAGTGATTATATAAAAATTTCATATTAAAGAACATTTTATTAAATACTTTTAAAATGATAATTTTTTGTGTGTGAACGTAAATTTAATCAACCTAGTGTGATCTTGACTTTTAGAATGCATTTCAAAATGTATACGAAGAGTGAATGAATATATTTTTTTTAACAATTTGGACATTCTAGAACAAAAAACTAAGAAATATACAGTGACATTACCATTATACTCCTAAAGCTATATTATATAATACGTATACATATTATTCCGAGATATCGTGTACCAAGTATAAGTCACGTACAGTACAAAAACTGTTCTCAAGCAATATGTTTATAAAATATAGTTCAATGAGATCATGGTACACCTCTCACTGTACGTAGGTAGCAAGGCCACATGACCCGGGACAACAAAGGTTGAGTCGTGCGCAAGTTCCTGGCGCATACAAATTTTTTTATTGTTTACATTTTATATATTGAATAATATAAAGTCGGCGTGATTACACTTTTTATTGTTTTATAATATAGCCCAAGAGAATCAAGGACAATTTTAAATTATATTTATTTTAAATAAAATTATGTATAATATTATAAAGAAAAGAAAATAGCATTGTTTTCATTGAAAATATCACGGTCCAATACTTTTTGATCTAAAAATAGAATTAAGAAAGAACAATAAAAGTTAAAGAAATTGCTATTCAATTTGAGATCAAAAAGTACTTTTATAGAATAAAATGATATTTTATGTACACGGAAGTTTAAACACAAAATGTCATCTGTGAATTCTCTAAAACAAAAAAACATTATAAGTTAATATTAACATTTTAATTATATTTAATTGTACGAAATTAAAGTTTCATTTAACGTAACTTCAAATGACCTTACCAGATAATAGAAAGTTTTTTTTTCCACAAATATGCAAGGAAGTCAAAATGATAATACTTAAGTTTAAAATTCACATGTGATAAAAAACACAATAAGCTTGCGAGAAATAACCTTTGTTGTGTCGTTTGTTAATATTCAAATTAAATATTAATCAATTTGTTGCCTTCAAATTAAAAAGAAAAACAAGAATCATTAAGATCAAATAAAGATATATATTGCAGTTTCTTTTACATTGTTATGGAATACAACAAATAAAGAAACAAATATTATATAATATATATAAATATATATTATATATAAAAATTTTAAGGAAAAGGTACCTTATAAGAGATTGTGTACCAAGATTTTTACGCCTTTCTAAAAATACGTCTCGCAAAATTTATAACATACAAAAATGATAGTTTTTTTTCTACCAATTTCGAACTTCCATTGACGCAGAATATAATATTATTAACAAACATTCCCTTCTAATTAATAACGAAGCTGTTTGTCTCTTCTAAATTGAAAATCTCAATGAAAATTTCCCATGACTTTGTAGCTTAACTTTCATCCACATATATAAGTGTCACTTTTTAAATATAAAACAATTTATTAAAAAGTTCTTTACAGAGTGTTTTATTCTAATAAATGATATGTGTTATTATAAAGTAAAAGGTTTTATTTAACATTAACTTATATTTAATAATGAAAAAACGTGAGAAGGAACTTGATAGAGTTTTTTTTAAATGCGTTTTTTTATTGTAACGATGCGAAGTATTAAAGTTTTAATATCCCAATTTAATAGTAGTTCAAGGACGTCAGTGCGAGAAAGTCACACTTTAATTTAATTTTTATATTAGAGTGAATCCTTTTATTCCATTATTAAACTATTAAATTTGATTTTTATTATAATAAGTGAATATTTTAGAGCTTTTACTTTTAACGTTTATTATTAATGCTTATTATACTTTTTGTTTTTTGTAAAAGTAGAAAAAAAAAAAAAAGCTAATAAACTCATTTCAAACTCATCAGCAGTTATCGATTTGAGAGTGTAAATGTTAAATGTCTACAGCTGAAAAAATATAAATAAGCTGCAGTACAAAAACAGTGGTAACCAAAATATACAGTATAGATTCCAATAGGTGCAAGTATATATAATTTTTTTTTATTATTATTCATTAAACACAATGTGTGTACAACATACAACTAAACATTGAATTAAACATTGAATTGGTATATACCAACAGACATATTCATAATCAGTACATATAATAATATCAAGTATATAATTACTATAAAATAGTAATAAAACAAGTTTCATATTTCAACGATATTTTTGTATAAGCCAGAACTTTACAAGAACTGTATCACCAAAACCGAAACCTGGAGGCTTCAAGTAATTTTAATTTCTTGACCAAGTCCAAAATGAGCAATTGAGACTCAAGGTATATTATAATAGCTCGTTCTGTAAAGTCAACTCTGACTCAACTTTTCCAATCATATGGTCCTAAGGCTTGTACACACGATTGTGATGTAATATATTTTATCATTTAAATCCAGTGCATGTTTTTCTCATAAGAATAACATTGTTGAAAATAGCGCGAGTTTTTTAATAATAAAATATTTTATCAAAATCGTGTGTTCACTGATATTATTGTACCTTTGTTTCACCTGATTAATTTTAAGAGCTAATGTAAATAGATAACTTATCGTCGTGGCCGCGCCCAAAGGGCGTACTTGCATTTCAAGGTCGTCTTACAAAAGGCGTACTTGCACTCGGTTTTACATGGCGAATGCTTGCGCAGCATCGAAATTAGCCAAATGCAAGTACGCCCTTTGCGTGAAAATAGCCAAATGCAAGTACGCCCTTTGCGTAAAAGTAGCCAAATGCAAGTACGCCCTTTGGGCGCGGCCACGACGTTGTGTAATCCAAAGAGAATTTCCGCTGAAAAGTACTGGTCAGCTGGAGACGTGTATTGCGAGTCAAAATTACGATGATTAAATGGACAACAAAAATATAAATTACAGAATAAAATAAAATGCAACAGAAAATTGAATCATGATATTTTCTTTTAATTACCTATCTATAGAAATGCCTTATTAAAAGCATTGCGATTGATCGTGATAACTTGTACTCACCAAATGATCGAAAATAATTGATTTTACAAGAGCTAATAATATTTCACCAAAGTAATCGTTTTTTACCTCTACGTACAGAATTTTCTGGAAACAAAATTGAAGAAAGTAACTTTTTGATCTTTTTGATGACATTTAATAAGCACTCAAGTGTATTATCTGTCTTATTTACTATTAAGTGTTTCTCTTTATTAGTAAAGAAAAGTAAAACATATATAATTGAAACCCTGCCCGCATCTTAAAACATTATATACTACTGTATATCTTGTTCTAATAAATTAGCTTTCTTGTTAAGTTTCTTTTTTCTAGATATTGAAATTAAAATATAAAAATAAAATAGTATCAACCATGACCTTCTCTTTAGATTATTAATCTGAAATTAAAAAAAAATGTCAAGTTTATTCTGGAACTTATTGAAGTGCATCGATGCATAAATTCAAGTCACTTGTTTGTATTATATCTATTTAGTTTATTTGTGTTAAATAATATTTATAAAGTATTATTTAAATGAATAAACAACAATAATATTTTAGTGAGTTTTCGTGATTTATGTATAAAAAAATATATAATTATCGCGCCTAATTTTGTATAATTAACACATCATGGTTGCTCAGTTATAATTAAGTTCTTGGAATTAGCACTAAGAATTCAATTGCTGAATTACTATATAAGCTTGTTCATAAACTACTTTTTTGTGTGTGCTACGTAAAAAAAAAAATTATAATAATAAAATTAAAGACAATCACCTAATGTGCTTTAAAAGCAATTAAGCATTTGGGGGGAGGTAGAGGGGGGAAAGATACCAGGTTTATAAACAAGCCCATTTATAATTATAGTACATTGAAATTATTTTTTATAAATATTAATTTTTAGGATTTTGAAGTGTTTAAATGTTTGAGTGATACGTGTACTCGTATTACGGTTACATTTCATTAAAATGAAATTTAATATTCAAATAGGTGATTGGACTTTTTTTTTTACTTGTATGGAGGTGACTGACACTTTGTAAGGAAATTAGTTAATTTAGTTGTAGGTTACAAAATTTCGTTTAGTTTAGTTTTAGTTTTTTTTTTTTTTTCGTTTTTGCTGTTAATAAAATAGTATTTTATCATTGAATTGACCTCCCCACCTTGCAATTAAAGTAAAAGTAAACATGAAGTGGAAGTGACAAGCGCCCCCAAGAAAATCATCATTTATCAATGAAATAACAAAGAAAAAGTATGTAATTTACTCACACCATTTAAATTTTTCTCAATTGATTCCGTGCATATATTTAATAGAAAGTATAAAATTTGATTATTTTTTCTCGTAACTGTCAGTTTATATTGTTTACCTCCTGTCAAATGAAAAAAAAAAATGCTCACACACCTTTTGTGTTTGTTAATGTAGCAGCTCAAAAATATAAATCTACACTTAATTTTCCACGCAAACATGAAAAAATCAGGCCGTTCCACACGACAAGTCAAAACATTGCATTAGTCGTTGGGTCTATCTATATCTCTATATTTCCTGTGAAAGCATTTTTAAATAATAATAAGGTTCAGTTTGATTTACATAAAACTATTTGTTTGTTTTTTATAATGTTATGAGAATTTTTTTACATGGAGAAAGGAGAATGATTTAATACATTCGTAATCGAAGTATTGAATAACATTTGACTGTATATTTATTTATTTATATAATTATAACGTTTTTTTTTTTTTTTTTTGTTCTTATTAACTTATTAGAATGCGGTATCAAGTACACGATCATAGCTTTTATATTTTTACAAACTCATTGTCCTTCAAATGCTTTATTTTTATATTTTTTTCTGTTCCTTACTTAGTATTCCTTTAAAACTTATCCGCTCCTATACCCTACAGCATTCAATTTTTGTTCTTTTAGAAAACATCATACATGCTCAATTTATGTTTTCTTAGCTTGTTAAACAAGATTTATTCTCCGAGATAAGTATGGAATAAAAAATATATATAAAAAAAGAAGTTTTTTATTCCTTAGTTTATTATTACATTTTAAACGCCAAAGGAACACATTTTCTCTATTATTTTGAAAATTACAAACTTTTACCTTCATTTCAAGTTTTTCTTTAACTTTTATCACTGCTTACATTTTTATGTTTAAATTACATTATAAATAAGCAGTTTTAGTAACATTATACTTGATGAGGTTGGGATGTGAGGAAGGCAGGTGCTCAAGTGAAATTACACTACAGCCTCCGAGCAAAACTAAATTCTCATGAGACACACGTTAAAACACGTGCGTGCGTTAATTAATAATTAACTACTCCGGAGCAAAGTAACATTTCTTATGAAGTTCACTGCTGAATTTTTTTTATTTATTTATATGCTCGTAGGAAAATTTTCTCCAATTGTTATTTTTTTCACTTGAATGAATGGTACATTTGATGTTATTTTCGTGTAGTTATTATGTTCTTTATTAATGACTTAAACTTCTCATATTTTGATATTAAAGATTAAAGAAACTTTGTATTTTAGCTACATAGTTACTGTGAGAGCATTTTTTTTTTTTTTTTTTTTTTTTTTACTATCGTAAGATTTAATTTGATTTACTTTTATTTTATAAACTTTTCTCTTGTCTAGTATTATAGATTAGTATTGTCAAATCAATCAAAGTGAAAAAAAAGAGTCATTTATACCAAAAATATTTTTAAATATATTTGTATTGATTTTTTTACTTCATAGAAACGCAAGAAAAGCTCATCATTCAATCTAAAATAAAATACTTATATAAGCATATTTAATGTCAGTTAAATGTTTTTTTTTCTATTTATGCAACACTTTTTACTTTTACATGCGAAAGAAAAATAAAAGTCCCTTCCCGTCTGTAAAATGACTTTCAAAATATCAACTCCATATATTTGTGACATAAAGATTGCTGTCACAAAGGGTGCTCTAAAACTGAATTACTGTATATTCTTATAATTAATTAAACCAGTATTATATACGGGCTTACGTTCACCCTAGCTGTATGTTATAATGGGAAAGTTGGAATCATACTGTATGATGGTGTTTTTTAAACTTGATTTTCAACGAGAGCCCAGCAGGTGTTGCTATATACTTACAACAGAGTAATCCTAACAAAACTTGCACCCAATCTAACTTACTTAATATCCTTTCAACTTCTTCTCTTACATACATTTAGAAAGTATGTACAAGTTTATTTAATATTTTCATTGATATTTTTATGATCTCTTTATTTTCTTACATTAATTTATTTTCTTAATTAAGCGTGTACGTAATACGAGCAATATAACAAAGGTTATTGTGATTTACATTTATATAGATTTAATTTTACTCAACTCGTGAAGGCAGAAAAATAAATAATAATAAAAATAGTCTGTTGGCAGAAAAACTGAACAATAATAAATTTTTGTTTTAATTCATTTTTTTTATATAATTTCTTAAGTCCCTTAAAAGGACAAAAACTTTACTCATTGTGATATCATAGTATAAGTAGTAGTATTGAGAAGTGAGATGAATGAACGAGAGTAAAAGTGTTCATAGTGCCGACCTCTACCTAACTTATCGAGAGTGAGAGTAGTTTTGTCTGCAAAATAAGATGTAAGGTGGCACCACATGAGCACCAATCCTCAAGTAATTGTGAAGTATTATTGTCAGGTGGCACCACTTATTTGGATAACAAATCCAAGTGAACCTCTATATGTGACTTGTAGAACTGTAAGCTTATTTTGGTACCAACTCTTTGAGTATCTTGGTGCTCACGTCTTCAATTAAGGTGTCATACTTCCATTGATTCTTTAATTTTTGCTAATTAGTAGTTTTCTCTAACATTTAGTACAAACCATAAATCTTTCTATTTGCTGAAACTGCAAGCCTTTATATTTTTTGCTAATAGAAATTTGAATATCAATCATAAAGCTTACGTTATAGCTTAATCGCACATAGAATTGCAGGCGTTTAAATCTCTATGATTGCATCTTCACTGGAGACTTCAACTATTGCAAATAATAATAATAAATAAAACTCTGTCACTATTAAATCAATCAAACTTTGGAATATATAACATATTTCGAATTCATATCTATTCTCTTTACTGCCTATAGTTCTTGCAGTGCATTATACCTATTCCTGTTATTAACTTAAAGGTATAGACCACATAAAACAACATGTGCTTTTTAATAAATAAACACGAAATGGGATCTTCAAAAATGCGATAACAATTTTTACCAGAATGTTAATGTAGCCTCACGAGAAAACGTAAAAATACTGTAAAGTATGCAATTTGCGTGACTATTCATGTTTATGACGTCAGAAACATGAAAAAATTAGTATGAAAATGTTTTGTAGGCTGCATAAATCGAAATTTCTGATCACTGCTACGGAGCTACAGCTGGGTTTTGAGACAAACTAAAGTTATTTATGTAAGTTCCATCAAGTGTTTTGTGACATAAATGCTTATATTTTTCTCTGGTCTATTCCTTTAAGAAGGGTCCTTCGTTTAGGATTTTTATAAGATAAGAGACCAGTGATATTTGAAAATATGTTGCTTTCATATCAGGTATATAAATTATATATGTATTGTCTGTATCTGAGTGTCAAGGAAGGTGAAACAGAACTAAATCGTGGCCTATAAAGTTAAAAACGCCCTCACAATTTTCGAGGAAGCAAAAAGATGCGAGGCCACCCGCACCTTCAGGGACACCAACTCAAAAATGTATTCAGACGTGCGAATATGTTGCTTAATAAACATAAAATTTTGTCACTTTTGACTTTTGTAACTGCTTTTGTCTGCCTTATATTGCAATAAACAAGAGAGCATTATAATAAATACACAAATATTTTATTTGGAATGTCATAATATTACCTTCAAAATGAAAATATGTATTTTAAAAATGTTGCCTTTATGAAACTTATTTTTTTATCGGTTCAAACTCTACCAAATAATCAATAAATTGAGGAAGTGCAAACTTTTAGTATTATTCAAATGGGTTCAGTATGAACCATTGTGTAAGTAATAAGTTTTTAATAAATTTTCAGCAATATAAATTTTCTTTTCATTTTTCACTTAATCAAAATGCAGCGTAATTTTAAACAAGTATAAATTCTCTCATCTCATGCTATTATTTTAAAGTTATAAACAAATTGAATGAAAAAAAAGCACGCAATCTGTTGCATTTAGATGGATATTGAGCTCAATTTTGTAGACAAAATCATTGAAGACCAGATGTTACGTGGAAATAAAACAGAAAAAAATATCAATATTTATACTTAACATTAAGGGAGTAGGGTACCGAACTTATATCTCAAGAACTGGAAGTATTTTGGGTCTAAATTTGGTTTCATTTTGTAGCTAAGGGTTACATCTAGCCGTGATAAAAATTTTATGATGTTTGACCGTCCCGAAAAAAAGAAAAAAATTATTGAAATTAACATTGGGCCTTATAGGCTTAAAATTTCAAAAAATCATATAAAACTAATTGGCACGTTGACCCCCCAAAATTTTTATACATTTGAAATTGTCTCAAGCTGAAGATAATTGTGCAAAATTTCAGATTTTCTTGACGAGAAAAGTTTGAGTCTAATGGCCGACGTCGGTCCCCTACTCCCTTAAACAATGCTTTTATTTGGAACATAAGTATGAAACTTGAGTATTTTTGAAAGTTCTTATTTTGTTTTGTTTTAAAGAGATTGGAACATTTTATCTACTAGTATTTTAATTTCTATTAAAAATAAAACAATGAATGCACTGTAAATAATTTTAGAATATTTTATTTTATAGTCAATTTATGATTTTGTGATAGTTAAAGTAACAGGAAAAGATCTTAAGGCTCAAAAATTAATTTCTCATTGTTTGAGAAAAATTGGACTATATAAAATATTAACTTACATAATAATTATGTTGCAGTAAAAATCTTTTGATGTCATATCTCTAGTAAAAAAAAAGTTATTAAAGTTGAAATTTTAATGTCAGTAAAATGAAAAATAACTCTTATGTATTTATATAAGAATGCCTGGGGCTGGAAAGTGAATGCCACGCCTACCATATGAGAGACCTCGACATGCAAAATTTTAACTTTTTCTTGTACTCATCTTCATAATGTCAGAGTATATAATAATTATTTCTGTATATTTGATTTAATTTAACTTACAAATGAAAGTACTTACAGAATGACCAGGTCACTGAAATTTGTAAACTGACGTATAATTTCAAAGTAAATACCTACCTTCAAGTGGGATTTTTTCTTTTGTCAAGAAAAAAAAGCTGTGATGAAAATAATTATGATGTAATTTTACGTAACTTAGTACAAATCATCGAAGAAGAATTTTCATTTGTATAGGCTCAGTTATAGCGAGAGAAAAACAGATAAATATGCTTTGTTTTTAGTTTTAGTCCTAATTCAACAACATAATGCATACAAATTTTAAGTTACAATAAATTTTATTGTTATAGATGTTAGTTTTCACATTATAGTCCATAAAACTATGTCAACATAAAATTTTATTGTTACAAAAACATTTCCATGAAATATAAAATTAAATACAAAATTAATATGTCAACATAATATATGACCTGAAGTGAACGATCCTTAAAAATTAAAACCACAGAACTATGAACTTTGTTTTGTTGAGTAAATTAAATAGTCCACTTTTATTTTACTAGCACATTTATTTTGCAGTCCAATTGCACCGCTTTATTAGAATCATCATTTATTAAAATATATTTCTATGTTGCCTTGAGTTCTATTTTCATAAATATCTATACAAATATATTTTAAATTAAAATAACTCAGTTTCCATTAAAAGTTGTAAAAAAAAGTCCATAGAAAGTCATCAGCAATTAGCCGATCACCAAAAAATGAAGATTGAATTATGTGGGAGGGATAATTAATTCATTATACGCTGTAATAAATGATTGACGAATTGGGTTCGATAGTTTTTTTTTATTATTATTCTTTATTTGTACAAAATGCATTTTCAAAACTCGTAACTGCAATATTGCTGCGTATAAGGACTGCAGTGGTTCCTAATTAAATCTCTCTCTCTCTCTGCTCATCTCTCTACTAAACTTTGACATCAGATATCTAAGTGAGATCAAAACGTCTCTTCTCAGTTGTTACCACACACACTTAACATAACATCTTGACTTAGAATCAGATAGACAGATGGGCAGGTACTTCACTGGTACTGCCACCGCCCAGCCAACTATAAGTTTCTTATACAATAGCTATAAAGCAGCACGCGCTGATGAGAAAGTATTAAATATCTCCCCATTGTCACGTCAGTTCCCAGTACTTATTTTCTATATACGTAACTCCCATGACATAAATTGTACAATTGCGTCATTTCACACTAATATCTGCTGCCTTTTTTTATTTTTATTTTTTTTAAAGATAATTTACTGTCTATTGTGATATTTAAGAAGCAAGGTCTCAAGTTCATACTGGATTAAAAGATTTTATTATATAAGTATCTCCCTCCATTCATTGATGCAATAACAATATACAGAAAGATTTATATGTTTATGTAAAACTAACTTATTAAATATGCTCAGCGGTTATAATAGCTGTTGTTTAACTGACAATATAATATATTTGACGTATAGAAAGATTTTTATAAATTAAAATCATTCATATGTGAAGAACCATCTCATATTACGATTTCCACCGCAACAATCAGGGCTATTTTAAAAACCAATACAACGACCTTTTAATAATTTTTTTTTCTTACTGTGAGACTTAAAAGTAATTCACATACTTTTTTCTTCTTAATTTTAACAAGCACCGGCTAAAAATTTAAATGTATTAGTTATGTAGCACTTAAAAATTTATCATGCACATGGAAAGAATTTTTATATAATTTATTCTAAATTCCAACAAACATTTTTGGATGGTCCATTAACTCTTCTGGTGATTAATAAAAATTATAAACTTGTTCTGATTATAATATTTTTCTGATAATAAATTGATTATAATATTCTACATTGAAAATTCACTCGTGCAGATTTATTCTTCTTCCTAATTTTTTGATATATTCCACTGCTGTCAGAGCTTAAAAATAACTAAACATGAATCAACACTTATAAAGAATGCACGAAAAAGTTAAATATCAATTTTGAGGTTAATTTTCCACGATGAATAAATTAAAATAACAATTTTTATAGAAGAAATTATTTTATTTTTTTACATTAAAAGTTGAGAACTCGTCACAATTGTACTTTTACATTAACACACATTCATTTTTAATTTGACATTTTTTTTAAAACATTCAATCATCCAGCAATGGATAACATATACTTGAAATTTTAAAAGCAGAATAATCTGTATAAGAGAAGAAATAGAAATTTTGTTCGTTACGTTTAAATATTATAATTTTTTAAACTATTTTCTGTAACGTTGATTTATATAAAATGTTACTCAAATTGCTATACAAAAAAGTACTATTTAATTCCTAAAATTTTACTCATTGTAAAGATGATTTATACATAAACGAACAAAAATAAACATAGAAAAGATCATGGATATAAAGGTTGTACTGAAAATGCAGGAAACTTATTTCTAAAAATAATAGTATAAATAAAATACTTATACAAAATTAAATTAAAAAAACAAAAAACAATGTTTTTGATATAAAGTAAAAAATAATTTTAATTCACACTGAAGCACTGGAAATTATAAAATTTGAATAGTAGAGCCAGGTTAAACTTTTTTTATATAATGAATTATTTATCCTGTCAAATTATATAATACTACTAAGCAAATTCATTATAAAAAGGCCAATAACATTTTTTGTTTAAAAGTTTAAAAAATTGGAGTGAAAGGAATTCTCACGTGTCTTATCTTTTTTTGACGTACGCATATTTTATAATTCGCGCCACTCCCAAAATTATTGCAAGATTATGTTTTTTTTTTATAATATTATTATTAAATAAAATTCAGATTTTTTTTATAGAAAAAAAATCATGATTATACTTAAATTATTATTTCTACATAATATACTAACTTACTAAATGCTATTCATAAAAATAAAATAAAAAAAGTTTGAAAAGTTTGCAAGAATGCAAACAAGATGAATATTATTTTAAGTTTACATTTTATAATGTAAACGAGGTTGATGGCAAACAATTTAATATATATTTTTTAAATTCTTTCACTTTGGTCTCAAAACAATAAAAACACATCACACAAAAGTTTCTTTGACTGATGTTTACATTGCAAAAATTTGCAAGTCATTTTTTTTTTTTTTTTTTTTTTTTACTTTAAAAACTGCTTTATAGTTTTACAATATAGTAAAATAGAGTATATTTCATAAAACTGACATATTAGGCAAACATATATGAATTATATTGAACGTTTTATAATAATATGTGAAGAACTCAAGGTTTATATAATTTATCTCAACCGCAAAAGGCTATAAAAAAAATCATACATTTGTGTGTTTACGTAGCAATTTTGTTTTAAAGTGGTTGGTACTTAAAGATGGTTTAAGATTTGTAAGTTCCGTAGAAGGTGTCTTTAATTACTATACAGCAGTTGTATAAATATATATATATATATATATATATATATTTAATTAGGGAACTGTTGCAGTTGACACAATATTCATAACTGCAACGTAATCAGTTTTGAACGTGATTTAATTTTTGTAACCTTAAGTAATAATCTCTTATATTTTTGTACTTCCGTTTTTAGAGATATAATTTAAACCAAAGATTTATGAACAAATTATACTATAGGAATAATGATGCCAAACGATGGTCAAAATGAAGGCTTTAATCATGAATAATACTCTATTTTACGTTATTGTATAATATATATCTTATTGCACTTTTGTGGTGTAAATTTTCTCTCTCTCTCTTTCTTCGTTATTATTATATTTTTTTTTAACTTAAAACACACTTCTTCACAATTTAAAATTGAACTCTAAAAAGTGTCTTGAATCACGTAGAAAATATTGAGCACTTTGTTCACACAAAGATGTTTTCCAATAACTCCTTGGTGATGGTACGATGAGGTCTGGTGGGGTTCTGTGAAGGTCTTCGGTACAGACGGTCATTGATTGCGTACAGAGCTGGGCTCAGGTCACAGCGTACGTTGAACCACCAATCACACACAAATACGGCTTGGTTGAATTGAGTACCATTGGGACACAGGAAACTGGCTTGTCTACCATCGATATCGCAATAGTGCCATGCCTGAAATATACACACAGAAATAAAAATTAAAGTAATTGAAACATTCATTAATACAGGGAAAGTATAAATTACGTAATTTATGCTTTATTTATGTCATTCTAGCATAAATATTATTAAATTTGAACAACATAAGTAAATATGCTGTATAACATAATGACAATTCCATGTAAAACCTTATACAAATGTAATTTATTATGTTTGATTGTAGGAGAGTGGAAATAAAGATATTAAAAAAAAAAAAAATTACATGCTTTGTAACATATTTATTATGAAGCATATCATAGATTATGTAGTATTGAACAAATTGTGGTGGAAATGAGCTAGCATAATTATGACGTATATATTTTTATCAGCGTAGGAGATGATTTGGTTTCACGGTAAGCTAGTGGAACTAAAAATTAATCTTTCACAAATTAATTAGAAAGCATAAATTAAATTACGTATTCTAATTAGCAATAGGTGCAGTCGGGGCTAAATGCCATATCTCAGTAAACCAATACATTGAAGACAGCAAAATAATAAGAGTATAAAATAATGTTACATAAATTTATAGTTTACATTATAATTTAAGTTTTACATTTAATAGAAGTACTACTTGATTTCTATAATTCTAAATATTATTAAAAAAAAGTTAAATATTATCAGTAAAATTTAGTTACATATACTTTTTTTTTTTTACTCCAAAATAATGTTTCTTTATTTATTTGTACTTCAAAATTGACTTTTGATAAAATGTAGAATTTTTCTTATTAACAATCTCTTTTAAGATACCTTTTTTTTCTATGCAAGGCTCTTTTCATAATTATATAATTTATATATTGTTTTAAAAAACTACAGACTGTAATAATTATTCTAGGACATGTAAACATATGGGGAGATATTATTTGTTTAACAATAAAATAAAAATCGATGTCAGAACCTTGTTACTTGTTAATTACTATTAATTACTTCTCAATGGTGCTTTATTATTTTCTAATTCTTACACACACACACATCTCATAATTAAAGAGGAAAAATAAACATACAATAAAATTTCCACGTATAATAATAATAGTGTATTTATTTCTTTTATATTACAAGGAAAATTGTAATATAATACTTTTTCTATTAAGCTTTTTTTTATCTGAGAACATATTTATATAATTATTTTTCAACTATAGTATAGAAGGTTAACTTAATTTAGAAATATATGTAATTATTAATTAAATAAAGTCTGTAGCAGAGTATGAAAAAAATTAGAGCTGTACCAAAAATTATTAAACTAAATTATATGATAATTATGCAAGTTATAAAAAAATATAGTATTCTTTCGATATGTGTACAGTCTTTTTTTTTTCTTGAGCTTTTAAAAGTAAAGTACATTATAGTTTTGCAAGTAAAAACATTTTGACATATCCTTGATCAAGTGAGACAGAGAAAAAAAAATATTACGAACAGAAAGAAATCATGACTAAAAAAAAGTATTGAAATTAATTATATTTTTTAACCTATGAAATTTATACATATCTTTTTTTTTAAATACTTAATTTACCTAAAGTAACCAGTTTTTTTTTCTTCACAGCACCTAGTGAGAACCTGAAGGTCACAGCTGCGTCATTGTGTGCGGTTTTGATAAACGAACTACTATTGTCTGCTTTATATCATGTCCCAGTTATCACGTATTATTATATTGATTTTTTTAGAAGTTTTTAAGTTTTCGCCAAAAAAAAAATGTATTAAAAACAATATAATATTAAAAAAATAAGAAACTAAGTTTATTGAAAGTTTGTTACGGTCTATTTTTTTCAGTTTAATTTGTACGATATTAATAATAATGTTAATTAGTTATATTATAATTATATATTTTTAAGTTGCGTGAGATAAATTAAAAAACTATTCAGAAGCACATGCAATGCCAAAAAAAAGTTACATAAAATTTGTGTGAAAATTTAACTTAATTTTCACTTCTTTGTGATGTGATTTACTTAAGAGATTTGTGTTTTAATTTGAATGCAGTGACGAAGTGCACGTGAATTTTCAGTAAATTGTAAACATAATAATAAACATTTAAGAACGTCACTTTTTATGATCTTAGTTTTCATTGTATAAAGATATAAACTTAAAAATGATGGTGATGAATCTTGATAGATATTTTAACACAATTTATCACATTATCTGAAGTTTTAAATTTTTAAAATTATATAATATTTTGTTGACAATATCTCTTTCCCATACACATTTAGAAACTGTCTATCACCTTATAAGATAACAAAAAATTTCACATATTATTCCTGCAATCGTAACTTTTAATCTAATAACAAGAATATTCAAGTGTTTTAACTTTTTCATAAACTGTAAATTACGAGGCTTTGAACTTTTATTGCAGAATTTTGTAATGAAATAAATAATTATAATACATTTTAAATTTTTTAATAATACTTGTGAGAAAATGACTTTAAATAAGATTTATAAAATTACCTGACAACGTGTATCCATATCAGCAAAGAAACCAGGGTAAGGTTGCTCATCGCAGTAGAAATTGGTGTAGGGTACGGTTGCTAATACTGGGTAGTCGGTACCTGGACGACCTAAGAAAAGTAGAAACCAAATTAGCAAAAACATGAAAGAAGAATACGTTCTCCAAACTACACACAGCTATTGAACCAGCTTTGATATATTTCCTTTGTTCAGAATACCTCATCATGACATCACTACCTGTTTACGATGTTTATATGTATGGTTTATTATTGCTATTTCGTCATTTAATTTAGACCTTATTTTACACCTGATAATAATGAACAGAACTTAAAAAAAAAAAAAAAAATAAATAAAACATGCTCAATACAACAGCAACTTATTTTTATCTGTTCTAAAAACAAGATCAACCAATTAATATAATTCTATTTTTTGATCACTCAGTCATTGTTTAAGTTCCTTACTATACTTTGCAGAAGAATATATGATTAAAAAAATAAATTAAATCACAAGATAATTGAATTAAAAAAAAAAAGAAAAAATTGTATAACGATCCGTTCGATTAAAATCTATTAAGTTATCCATTACATTAACTTACAGTGCTAAAAGGTTTCAGATTAATAAAAAATTTCATTTCAAAATATTGCCAAATTTAATAACAGTTGTTCATGTAGCTAAGGTTATAAAAATATAATTAAAATTAAATAAATCCTTTTAAAAAAAGACAAGAAGAAAAAATATATATCATAATAAATCAAGATACACATATTACATAATATAATAGTAAAGTACAATAATAATATCGTATAATAAAAGTATATACTTTTTTTTAATGATTTGGCATTGAGAGAGTTACCTTTAATGAATTATGTTGCAGTTATGTTGAGTTATTAACGTGATAATGACCGACATATATGTGTAAAGAATAATGAAACTAGATCATTGGTTACCATTTTAAATTATAAAGATAATTTTACAAAATATTAACATCCCAAATTATTAATAAACAGAAACCCTTCTTTTCTTTTTTTTTTTCCTCATATATAGTACCTTGAACCACATATATTTTTAGGTGTAACTTTATAAACACTTTTGAAAAATAAATTTAACCTAATTTACTTAAGTGTCAGTTTTATATTTTATAATTGATGTTAGTTGCATATTTTTTTTCCTTTCTCTATTATTTAGAATCCTAAATGAAAAACGTGTGTTTATATCATAATAAAGTCCTTGATTGACTATTCACGATTTTTTCTAGGAAAAAAAAATATTCCTGCAGCAGAAATAATAATAATAACAACAACAATAATAATAAGGAAGAAGTTATATAATCTGTGAGTTAGGTCAGTGTATAAAATTACGCCCATAAATTTATTTTAAAAAGAATAATATAATATGCATTATTTATAGCTTAAATTATAATAATTACAATGCATATATGTCTTTGCTGAAAGAATAATTTCTCAATGTAATATTTCATTTCTTATTTGGAAAAAAAGAAAAATATGCGTTTATTATATTTTTTTCTTTCTTTTTTTTCCAGTTGACTTTCGATTGCTGTGATAATTTAAATAAATGGTTACGTAATTTTTCAATCCTATTTGCAGCCCAGTACAGAGCATATTTTTTATTCTCTGTTATTCATTTTATAATCGGGAATAATATTTAAAAATGTACCGCAGCTTATAGATATCTTTATTTATGTATATTGCATAGTATTATGCCTTTTGTGCACAATAAGCTTTTTCTAATTAGAATTGTTAATTATTTACTCATAATAACATGCATTCTTATGGAACTCACTTAACTATTCCAATTAGAAAAAGCTTATTGTGAACAAGTCTTTCATAATAATATTATGTACAATATACGACAGTCTTTTTACTAAAAAATTGATTTCTACTGGCATATGGAAATAACATGTATTTGAATGGAGTTTTACGTCAACTTTTTTTGAATGGAGTTTTACGTCAACTGAAATGTGAATCTGATTGCATGTTATGGCCATAAGCCAATAGAAATTCATTTTTAAGTAAAATGACTGTACATTTACTGTACAGGACAAGATAATACTCTATATTACAAAGATAACATGAAAAAAAAAAAAAAAAAAAACATAGAAAGTTCAAATACAAGTTTAAAAGTTTAATGTCATAATTTCTCACTAACAGATTCTGTAATTCTTATTTTCTTATAAAAAAATTAGAAACAAACATAAATGACGTAAAATCCTTTAAAGAAATAATAATCATTAATAAGAAGTTAGAGAATTAGAAAATTCGTATTGTATTCGATTTAAGACTTTTATAAACCTTAAAGATATAGTAAATTTTTGCTCACAATTAGCAAAGAATAGAATTTACTTTATTGCAGTATTACCATAGTATAACTACAGTATTACTTAATAACTATTTCAATATATTATAGTTTGTCTTATTATTTTAGGTGCAAGACTGAAAGAACTAATGTAATTACTATCATGGGCTACTATATATATACTAGCACTACAGTGTATTTAAAATTACAATTTCTTTTAACCTCGTCATGTATTTTACTTTGTATTCTACGTAGTATTATATAATTAAACTACTGCATTGAAAATTTTAAAATATCATTAATAGTAAAAAGAAAAGAAAAAATTATTATAATACAAAAATATATATTACAAAATTTAGAACGCAAAATCTTTTGATTAAATTAAATGATACTTGTAAAGTCAAAGGCCGTAACTTTTACCTTTTACTTTGTACTTTTTTTTTAAATTAAATTGTTATTAATAATATATAATGAAAGTGTCAATCCAAATGCGGATCTTATATATACAGAAAATAAATTGAGTAAAGGAAACTTTCAACAATTTTTAAGATGCAAAAAAATCCTTGACCAAAACATATTGCAGCCCGGATCTTTTAGAAGAAAAAAACAAGAAGTAATCAATCATTATTTTATCATTAATATTTTTCCTACCTCAACAAGGTTTAATATTATAATTATGGTTGACTGGACAGAAAGGTATTCTTTACAAATATAACAATGATGTGAATTATAATTATAAATATATATATATTTTGATTAAAGCCTCATCTATGTTAGTTTTTTTTATTAACCTCTTGTCTTTTTGTTTGTTAAAAGATTAAAATTTCATGATTGCTATTGTTAAATGTGTGTTCTATTATCGAGATGAGAATATTCTAATAAGGAAGTTCAGATAATGGCCCTGTAGCTTAGCATGATAAAGCAAGGCTATTTTAAAAATTTAACTTAAGTACATGGCCCCCACATTAGTAATACCATATTAAATTTATTAGAAATGAAATAAATCAAATCGTGTACTTTTTTTTTTTTTTTTTTTTTTTTTTAAGGCAGTCAGATCATTACAAGAATGTTCGTTAATTTTCAACAATTTTAGTATCGTGTGGTGTGGTGTATATTTACGACTTTTAAACAAGATTTCTTCTCTTTTTTTTGCTTTTAAAAATTCAATGTAATAAATTTGCTACATTTATTAAGAATTCGAAGGTTTTTTAAAGCTTTTTTTTTTTTTTTTTTTTTTTTTGCTGCTGCTGCTAATTGCAACGAGATGTACACGGAAAAAAATGATGTGTTAAATCCAAGTACACAAGTATACTAACTCAAATAAACCCGCGCTCTAGTACATGCGCGCCGTGCCCTAGTACAGGTGCACAAGAGCTGAGTAACCTGTTTCTCTAGCATAAGTGACGCTGAATCCCTAGCGCTGGATTTTATGCCACCTGCGATCTCGAAGGAGCATTACCTAGCGTCAGTATAGTTTTTATGTCACCTGAGATCTAGGAGGTGCGGCACCTGACTGCCAGCGCGGGCTGTACTACATCTGCCGCGTGCTTCAATTCAGTTTTACGGGGGGAAAATGGCCACGACCAATAGCATGCAATTTTCACTGAAATGGCTATTCTTTGTGATATTGTCGGAGGCAAAGTAATAAACAATTTTATTTAAAGTATCAGTTTTACAGCATTGCTTTTATTCTTTAACGTAACAAATCTATCATTAAAAATTGTTAAATAAAAAAAAAATTATGCAAAAAAGAAAAATGAAATAATCGCATCCAAGGATAGACCTCAAAATAGCTAGGCTCAGTAAATAATTCATGTGTTTAATTAAAAATTTTACATCGACCATCCGAGATCTGCAGCAACAGCCACACAATATTATGATCCCAAGTTCCCGCTATAATTATGTATTTATCATTATCAATAGTATTCAAAATTACTAATATTATAATATTAATTAAAGCGCTACATTTATTTGCCTAAAATAAATTATATTATTGATGCTTTAATAAAATAATTATTTAATATTTGGCGTTGAACGATAAAAGAAAGCAACAAAAACAATTTATATCTTTCAAAAAAAAATTTATAATTTTATTTAACGCCTTTTACGCCATTTTGCGGTTAAAAACTAAATCTAAGTATTATAGTGCTTGCCTCTATACTTTTTGTGAGGATACAATATTCCACCCGATCGGGAGTCTAAACCTCCTTACCTTTAGTTTATTCCTCCTTACACCAGGTAGGCGCGAGGTTAGTATAGCGACCTGCTAGATACAGGTAAGAATTGTACCTATTGCAAAACACAGGATAGTTATACTAGCTTTATACCTGGAGTTGGGAGATTTTTCGTTCCGTGTACGTAATTTAAATTTTAAGGAAAATTTAAAAGTGTTGCTTATATTCAATAAAATGTAGAATATTCAAAGAATTTTTAAACAAATTAGACACCACGATAAACAAATTTGAAAATATAAGGTAAACTTGCAATAATTTTAAAATCCTTTTGAGTGCTTTATTTCAATATACGTAAATTTTATATAGCTCTTCAATACTAAAAGAAGATAGTTTGAACCGGATGCACCCCTTTTTCTTAGATTCTATAACACGGATAATTACAAAAAATTAGCTAGGTTATCAGTATAATATTGAAATTTATGAAAAATAATCCTCATCCCTTAATTAAAAGTTAAAATAAAGAGGTTGCTTATTCCAGTGACATTTAACGACTATCCATTTTTGTCTGAACTTTTTCTTTATGTTGTTAAACCTTTCTTATACCATGCATTCATTCAAGTCTATAAAAATATCTTCATGGTATAATGTATAATAATAATTTATCTTCCATCAGACATGAATAATTCAAAAATGCATTATTACGAAGTTAGCTCATCTACATGCACGACTTGCAATGTAAAATACTATACATTGATATCAACCTTGATTTATACTATAACCATCATAATATCTATATATTTAACATCCCTCATCTCAATAATATGATGTCATCTTATATGTTGATGTTTTGGTTGCTTGGCAACAAAACAACAGAAATTAATATAATACACACAGGTGTGCTCCGCCCCCTCATTGCAGGTGAAGGCCGCGGCAAGTTTGCTTTGCTTTTTGCTTATATAGTCCTTTCACTCTCGCTTTCAATCTTTTTAACAATTTTAGATCCGGTCCTCACATAGAATATTGATGCTATACAGTCTATATAATCTCTGTTAAAAAAAATTAGCGTAGGAGGTTAAAATTTTTTGAAGGTTTTTATCTTGTATACAAATACTATATAATTACAATAATATCTGAAAATATTATTTGCACAATCATGCAAGAAGGTACTATGCTTCTGTGTATATAAGTCTATGTTCTGTATAATATGCAGTTTTTTTTCATATATAATATTATAGGGCGTTGGTTTCGTTAATTTGATATAAAATTTTAAAATATTATAATTTTAAAATGTTGTTCACACTGAAAATTGTCTAAAAAAAATTATAATAATTTGTGTTACGTGTAATACAGAATTTTGCTGTAGGCTATGTTTTCATGCTATGTAATTTTGTTATAGAGCTAGAGGCAGGATGCAATTTAATGCGAGCAGTTGACTTTATTAAGAACTTTTACCTCCAATTTTTTGCAATAACTTAATTAAATTATTCTTATGTAATATTTTTGATTTATTTAATATCAGTATCCACTCTATATATACAATCAAACGCTTTCAATTTATATACAAAAATATTGGCACAGAGGAGTTACAAATTTAACAGATTAAGTAATTCTCTTAGGTAAATCTTTACCCTTTTTTTGTGTTATAGTTTTCAGTTTCATTATAAATTCCATAGTATTAAATAATATTAATACTTAAATTGTAATTGATGGTTCTGATTAGATTTAACCTTTATTGAGTTCATTATTTAAGTTCAATACGGTTCAATAGTTGGCATAAAGAAATTTTTTAAGATGTTTTTTTTTCAATTTATAAATTTTAATCTCATTAACGTATACACTTAAAGAAGTATGACCACGTAAAATAAAAGGTTATCTAGTACACTGTGAAACTCGTAGGCGCTCTATGCATAATATTTCTTTCTTTTTTTATTATTTTTTTTAGTACTAAAGAAAATAAAAATGTTGTATTGATTAACATACTTGTACACATACAGTAGTATGCAATTCACTATTATAAAAGTAACAGTTTCCTTTAATAATGTTACAATATGTATAATGCACCATCTAAATAAGAATAAATTAATGAACCAGTTAATCACGGAATGAAAGTACTTTTTATATTATTATTATTTTTTTTTTATAAAAGAAAAGATTATTTATTATTACATGATATTAAATGTGTGTTAATTATTTTGTTGCATAAAATTACACACTTACACAGATTACATTATATAATGTCAATTTTATTTTCAACCTGATTTTAAGAAAAACTTGACAGACGTAATAAAACTATTAAATAATATTTTAATTTCAAAATAATATATTGCTTTACTTTTTTTTCCGTCATTGCCCTCTCTCTCTCTCTCTCTTACAAGTTAGTCATTTAATTGAACACTATAGCTGTCTCGAGGCGGACTTGCAATAATAAAATAAAACAAGGCTTTTAATCTATAACCTCAATGCACTATACAATTTATATATATATATATATATATATATATATATATATATATATATATATATATATATATATATATATAAAATCTTGTGTTAAATCACTACACATCTCTCTCACACACAAACTTTTTGTCATTTACATTAAAAATCAATTAGTTACATATTTTTTCCCACGTTGTCCAAACCATAATGTATGAATGTATGTTTTATATATATTATGTACTGTAACATACATGATGCAAATAAATAAATAAAATGTTCATTACCAAATCTTATAGAAGGAGAAAGCTGTTTGAATGTATATAAACTAAAAATTACATGTTTTTGTTCCTACGTTATTGAGATATAATAAGCTTTATATACTTTTAAAAATGATTTAATTTATTATTATTTTTAGATTTAGAACTTTATATGATTGGTCAATAAATTATTGGTCAGCTACCAATTACAAAAGAATAAGGAAAAAAAATAACTGAATTATACAATTATTGACAAAATTAATAATTTGCTTTAGGCATGTACGTACTGCTTATTATGAAATATGAAATATATAATAATGTTAATTTTAAAATAAGTTCCACTTTGCTAGTAAGTAGGTTTATGAATTACTAACTTAAGTTTATCATATCACGTTATTGATAGTTCCGGTGTAACAATGTGATTCTTTTGTTTTTAAATTTCATAACAACATAAATTTTAAAATATTTAGTTAATATCGTATAAAATTAAAAAAGTTTTCATCATATAGATTAATGGATTTATTTAATTTTGACATCCTTGCAAATTTTTATTAAAAAATTATGTCAAAATACTAAATTTTCCGCAAAATTAATGAATGATAGTGTGGAAAAAGGCACCACGCTATACTACTTTCTTATCCTTTTTAGCATTGCGAAACAATCCCCTGAGGTGAGAGATTTTTTTAGGGAAAAAAGAACACTGAAACTTTAAAATAATAATAATAACAGAGAGATACCTTTTTTTAGATACTTTAATAAAGAAAATTGATAAAAACAACAACATTAAATTGCATAAACGAGCAACGATAAAATCTATAGTATATATCTCAGGAGTAGCTGCAAAAATTGCAGGTGCTGTTAGTGACTATCAGAATCAAAATCAGACCTATACTGTTAAAGTTAGATTGAATATGAAAAGTAAATAAAAAATGAAACCAAATCACACACACGGCAAAAAAAAATCGTATGCAAAACTATTATTATAATTTGCACGTGTACAGAAGTCCATATATGGATTTCATATATGGCCGTTCATCATAGTATTGGTAATTTATTGACTTAATGATCTTACTTTCATATAATCTCTATAAATACATCAACACCTCAGCAATGTTGGTCCACTTCTAGTTCACAAGGTGTTGAGATTTGTTAAATTACAATTTGTTATTCCTCTCTCGTTCACTTGCAAGTTCCAAGACCCACCTCCAGCTCCTATATATTCAGGCTCCTTTATTACATTTTTTTATTATTTCCCTTCTTATATGTATAATTATAATTTCATCATTTTGTCATAATCTTAATTTATTGTTAAAGTTAAATTACTCTTTCAAAATTGTATAATGTAAAAAATAGTTTATATAATATGGCATCTTATATAGTTACAAAATATAAAGAGTGCTTTATTTAGGTAGCCTTAGGTATCATATATATATTTTTTTTTATATATGTAGAGTAAATAAATATTTCGAATAATTTTAAAGCGGCTGCTTTCATCTTTCTACCTTATTTAAATTTAATTGAAGAAGTTTTTCCTGTTTCCTATGGGCTTCATAAAAAATAAAACTCTATATTGCTTTTATACATAAAAATTAATAGTGTAACAATTAAGTAACTTTTTTTTTACTCAATAATTTATAAAAATTATTAAAAGTGAATTTTATAATTGATAAAAAAAGGAAGCACTCTAAAATGAGTATATAATAATTATTAACGAACGAATACAGCTCCAAACCACGGTTTGGTTAAAGTCTTTAAAATTAAAACTTTGAGCTTGGAGGGAAGTTTCTTTATATATATATATATATATATATATATATATATATAATACATTATAGCTTAAAATATGTAAAAGGTTACCTATTATACCCTTAATCAAATAAATTTTGTATGCACTTTCATATTCTCTGATTTATGCATACATTTAGTTTAATTCTATAAGTTAATAATTTTTTATCTTAGTTTTAAACTACAAAACCACTTCGTGATGAATCGTTTGTCCCAAAGAGTGAAAAAAAATTAAGAGCGAAAGTCAAAGATTAAGAAGATCGAGTATATAATATATAATATATGAAGTTCAATGTTGAATCTCATAAAGAAAAAAAGCTTTCGCTGTAAAATCGTGCAATGGTATAAGAATCTTACACACATGATATGGAATGTAATTGCATCGCTTTAAATAATAGATATTAGTGCATTGTTTTTGTTAAAGTAAATATTGTTTAATGCCATCATAGTTGTATGTGTGTATACCAAGGTTGTCACGAAATAGAATGGACATACTAAGCAAATCACGATATATATTTTGTTGTACCTGATTCTTACATGTCTGCAGTTAACTAATACTAATGATCAATAAACAAGGTTGTAAGCAATAAAAATATAAACAATCAATAGATTAAATTAGATTTTGTTTTAGCTTTATAGAAATACCAAGGCTATTTTTACGATAATTTGTATGCTTATTATGTTGATTTTTTTTCCCCTCACAAATTTACTCGGGCTCTCGTACGGAGATGCAGGTTTGTGTTGTATGTATTTACAATCCCCCTGAACACAGTATACCATTACCAACATAAGAAGAGAGGTTATTACAACCGGATGCACCCCCTTTTCTGAAACAATTTTCCCCAGATAAACTACAAAATTTGTACAGGTAATCAATACAATATTGAAGTTAATACGTGTTAAATTTTATTTCTAAAAATTGATTGGAATCCGAGAAAAGAGGGTGCATCCGGTTGTAATAACCTCTCTTCTTGTTTTGGTAATGGTGTAGATGTTTTTTGAATAATTATTTCAAAGTTAGTTACAATGACGACTTACATAATAGAACATTTACATTGCTGAAAATTAGTAACGATGTTTACTCCATCAATGCTTTTCTAATGAAAATTAGGTAACGAAGTTTGCAAAAAGTTAAATAATAAAAATAGAATGCATGCCATCAATTTTATCTACTAATTTGTGTCAAACTATCAAAATGGAAGATAAAAGTCAACTTAAATTTTACAAAATTTAATTTATAAATTGAGAGTGAAAGAGAGAGAGATAGAATTATAATTCAATAGAAAGTAAAATGAAATTAATATTGAGTATAAAGAAACAAAGAAATTATTATTGTTATAAATGATATTAAAAAGTCAATAAAATAAACTACCTTATTTTGTATTGAACTAAAATAAAATTTATCCATTATATACTTGAAATTATTTCAGCCACGGAAGAAAAATAGAATATAGGGTGTATGAGTATTGGACAAACTTCGTTTTAGGCAATAGTCTTTGGGAAATCGGTTAATTTTTTTGTTATTGTTATTTTTCTCACATACTTGAGATACTAATTCAACATATTATTTACAGCATCAATGCTCTCAAAAATATTTTATATTATTTTGAAACTGGTAAAATGAGTTATTTTCCTATGCCACCCATGTTATTGAGTGATCCAACATAGCGTCGACTTTAACATGAATGCATAGACCCTATAAAAAAATCTGTACTTAAAATAAGACTATATATTCATCACTCACCAGGAATGGCCTTTCCAAGTTCAAGGTACTCTTGCACCGAGGGACTGAGGAATCCTGTGGGTACATTGGTAAGCGGGGCCTCTTCTCTACTACTTGAGTCCCAGTCCTCGGCCCGGGGTCTCGCAGGGGGTCCTACTTCCTCATGTAAGTCAAGAGCGGGTGCTCGAGCTTTCTTCACAGGCCGCCGTTCTTCCGCACCCTCTGAAAATTAATATGTATAATGAATTAGAATTCATTAAACTTAAAAGATATCAGGTATTTGGGCTTTAAAACATAATAATATATGAAATTTCTACTTGGTGGACAGAGTTATAACATCATGTATATAATTCTGCGTGTAAAAAAAAAAAAAAAAAAAAAAGGCATTTTTATAATTTCTTATTACTTTTTTTAATACAATAATTTCAAAGCCAAACCAGTTATTTTCTTTTCAATGCAGTATAAAAAAACAAAACCTCCAGTTGCAATTTGAGTAACTGAAAAACATTGCTATAAATTTTACTACTATAGATTGTAGTATTCTAAATGTCAACAATAATTTTTCCTTATTGCAATTATACTAAAAGAAATCATATTACAAAAAAAAATTTCAAGGAAAGCTTTACGATGTCTAAATAAAGTTATAAATTAACTTCTTTAAGATTATTGCCCACTTCAATGTAACCTTGAAAAGCGTGAATTTATTATCCTTCGTGTCTGACATTTTTGCATCAATATGAAATTTTACCTTTTTAAAACAAGTTCAAAGGGCAAGGATCAACTATATTAAAATCATACGGAACTGTGTACGAGTTACTTATATAAAATAAATTAATTTCCCGGTTTTCAATATTATATTGTATTGTAATATACTATAAATATAAAGGTCAAATTGAAATAATTAATTATAAATAAGAAACTACTCAAAGTTAAACAAAAGAATAAAAATTTTCACAAGCGTTAAACAAAGACAATTATGATTGTTGTTATTATTTTTAAAATTTTGAAATATTTTTAAATTATACTCTGAAATATTTAATTATTTGATTTATTTTTAGGTTATATTTTTCAATCTTAATTACAACAATTCTGTACACAAATTACTTACTTCAGACTGTATAAATACGATCGAGAAAATTACGTTGCAGAAATATTGCGTAAATGATACAAATATAAAAATTACTGTATATACTTTGTCGAAAAAATTAAACTCTTTGCCTTTAACGCAAAAGAGTTTAATTTTTTTATGACAGAGCGTGTACGTATATAATCACAATATGGTAGAGACCCAATTGTTGGCATGCTAGGCTTTGTGTAAAGGTTCTTACGGGTTATTTAAATGGAAAAGGTCGAGTTCGAATTGTTAGCACTTCGATGAAAATTGAGTTGAGAGCATTTTTGATGCTACCATTGATACAATTCTATAATATAAAATTTCAAGTTTCAAGTCTCTAACTTTAAATTGATTGAAGAGATAATAATTTTTTAAGTTTTCACTTACACATTTGCCAACAATTAGGACCTGCCAATAACTGGATCTGGACCATACTGTCTCTTTTACATGTTTGAATCCAGTTTAGTTTCTTATATCATATAATATGATAGCTTAATTAATGGACTACTTGCAATGAATGAACTTTTTAAACTAATTTGAAATATTCTTAAAGCATTTCTTATGGAAAAATCGTTTTAACTTACACGTTGCAATTATTAAAAACATTTCATTGCAAGTGGTTAATAAGTGAATAGACTTAGACAAGCAGTGATGTATTTTAAAATTGTGAAATATAAGAGCATGGCAACAAAAGTTACACCCCAATAATGTAAAATGTTTTACTTTGTTTCCTACGCTTGAAGTTAATATATAAATGTGGCCCTAGCAACTAAAATACATAGCTTCTTTGTCAAGCTTATACAAGAGCCTATAGGTATAGTTTATTTTTATCATAGTATATAGTTTAAGAGTTATTTAAAACAAACAGTTGGATGCAAGAATTTAAACAGCTGATGAAAATTAATGATGTGCATATTTGTATGTTTTGAGTTGCCAAAAATTTTGCGTCAAAAGATTATTATCAGCTACATAATAAAGGATTCATAAAATCATATGTGTATACTGTATATATATATTATACGTGGGCGGTTATGATAAATTATATTTCAAGGGGAAAAAAGATTGGTACAGCGGGCGTTGTCTACATTTTTTTTTTCCATTCAGAAAAATCTCGCGCAATATCACAATTTGCACGTCATTATAATTTTGTACTAGAACGATTCATCGAAATTTGCTACCTATATAAAGCGTTGTTTTGAATATATGAATTGCATTTTTTTTATCGATTATTGTTTAGAAAAAAAAAATCGGCGACGCCTCTTGTCAAGGCAGACTTGGGTCAAAGGTCACTCATGTCTAGCCGCTCGCTTTACACGTGCTTTGTACAAAGGAGAAAGTTAAATTTGTGAACGCCCCATAACCGCGCCCCGAGTTCCCTAGCGCCGTTTTAAACTTCAATTTTATGTCTTATAAAACGTGCTAAATCCAGAGTAATCTGAAGTTAATAAGTGAGGGCGGAGGGGGATTTAATATTGACCGTCGGATAGAAAATATTTTGTGGGTGGATAATATTATCTAGCTCCCATACTCTGGTTTTGTTTTGATTGATTATTTTAATTTCACTCTGAATTATAATAGCTTGTATTGTTGTTATTGTCTTTAGGCTATTTTGTAAAGAATAAGAAAATGCAAACTTAATAATTATTTTTGAAAAAAACATTTCATTGTTTCAGTGTCATGTTTGGAGTTTTCCATTTTATTATACTAATAGCCTAAATAAATAGGCCTTATTAATAAAATTCTTTCTTAAAACATTAATTTCTATAAAGAAAAAATATGCATGCAAGAATTTGTAAGAACCATTATAGAACATTAAAAATATGGAATAAGTAGAAAAAAAAAAAAAAAAAAAAAAAAAAAGATATAGATATAGATAAAAATAAATCTATACACAAGTTATTATACATAACAAGGGTCTCCTTTACGTTTTTGTTATAAAACAAAATTTATGCGCAATAATATTAGTTTTACAAATTGCCTATAGATTGTATTATTATGAGCAATATTAAAGTATAACTTATATTATTGTTCTCTAATGGTCTCAAAGTGAGACAATTTAGAAAATAAAAAAAAAACTCAAAATTGTTGCTATAAGGTTATCGTGTTAAAGTCTCTTACTTCTACAAAATAAAGAATAAATAAAGTTGCTGTGAGATTAAGATTATAATTTATCCTCAGAACAAGGAAAACTCCCACGCGACTGTCAAATCAAAACATCACAGGTTTATATCGCGTGATACACTTTGTTTGTTGTTATATAGGTGTTTATAAATTACAAATAGAATAACATAACTTTTCACGCCATCAAAATGTATATAAAGTAAAGTGAGTTATATAATCACGTATTTATAACAGTGAAAATTATTTCCTCATACTAATATGCGGCGATTTAATAATAATACATACAACCTATAAAATCTTGACATATGGTATCAATTTTCTCAATCGTTTCCTCAACTTCAATATATAATATTATTATATAAAAAAATGATCGCTTTACTTTCATCCAAGTAACATAATGATAATATGTGAACCCCTTACTAGTTAGGCAATTTTTCTATCACGATCAACGTATACGTACGTATATACGATCGTGTACCTATTTTTATGTATCGACTACTATAGATCCAAATGCTATTCATTCATTCATTCGTTGATTCGTTGGTTCGTTGGTTCGTTCGTTCGTTCGTTCGTTCGTTCGTATAATTACGTAAAAATGGTATGTATAACTATGTGTTTAATGTTTATATAAATTGAGGTAAATATTTCATGCTGTGCATTTTAAATTATTTAACATTTTATATTGTAATTTTGCTTAATATTTTGAAGGTAATATGGTAAAATAAATACTAGTCTGTATCTTTAAATAAGTATACATTATTGATTTATTTATATATATAATAAGATTTGAAAAAATTTGGCAAAGGATATTATTATCTGTGAGATACAAAATTAATTTTCAATTTTTGCTGCGGTCTCATCGACATGTGTGGCCTCCCCACAGAAAATTATAAAGCTCGCGGACATAAAGAAAACTAGAATACATTACCATTAAGTTTTTTCTAATAATAATATATCAAGAAGACTCATCTTTAAGTGTGACATTGATGAATATTTAATAGCAAACAAACCAAATTATTGCGTAAAAAAATGTAAATTAAAAAATATATTATAGAGAAGACGATATTTAAAAAATATTATAGTCCCATATATTTGATTGTACGTATTGCAAAATAATTTGCGACTTGATTAACGTTTTTATGATATATGATGATGAAGAAGCTATAGGATTTAGTTGACACTACTGGTTATAGTTTATTGCAACATCCGTGCTAGTAGTAGTAGCGAGTGCCGAGATTATACCGAGGTGAAAGCCGCGTGGCTACAGCATCTTCTTCATTAATCTTACCGCCGAGTAGCAGACCTTTTATTTATGTTATTATTATTATTATTAATTTGAAACACGTACGGCGCGTGGGTGTCATTCATTATTTGATGAGAAACGCAAGCTTTTTTTTTTTAATCTATTGCTTTTACTTAGAAATTAAAGAATTTTATAAAGAAAGTTTAAGACTTGGCATAAATGAGATATTTGAAATACACGTATTTTTTCTCTATATACTTGCTTTCCTTGTGCTGTATTTTATATTCCTTCATTGCAATCTCTCTCTCTCTCTCTCTCTCTCTCTCTCTCTCTCTCCCTCTCCCTCTCCCTCTTCCATTCAAGATCAAAAATGGGAAAATTAATGTCCATAAAGTTTAAGTTATCTGCAACAAAATAAATTATTATGTATTGAAATTGAAGAACTCAACACATTTCATGACAAGTCAAAATTTACATCTACTGTCTGTAAGAGTTTGAAAAAGTCAAAGACATGGTAGCAAAAAAAAAAAAAAAAAAAAACTATAGTGCATTTAATTCAGCAACAATATACGATACATCATTTATACCTAACAGTACAGTATAATATTTCATTATAACTGACCTAACGATTTTAAAATTATGTCACTAAATAATAACATACCTATTGTTTTGATGACACCCAATTTTTTATTTCTTTTTACATTGTAATCGTGATTCTCTCTGTACACCTGCCAAAAATATTTTTATATCAGTCGTGATCATCATGTTACGTCAACTTCTCAAGTCACGAATTTACTTTTAATGTCAATTTTAGAAGTCGTGAAGATTCGTCAAGTCTTCTATATAATACTATTGTTTTATAATTTTTGTGTTTGTAACTTTTTACTTTAGTACCCTAGAAGTAAGTACGAGAAATATACTTTCAAATGATAATTCTCGGAATAGAACATAAGAAACAAAATCTGTATATATATATATTTTGTCAATGTAAATGCAATTTTGATTTTTTTAAATATATTTATTAATGTTAACAGTAAGTAAAATTCAATTCAATTTTAAAGCTTTATTTTTTATATATTTTTCAGTTGTATACTGTACATAGAAAAAGCTCCCTAATTGCTTTACCCTATAATAAAAAGTTAATTGGGAGGATATTATAATAGCAATGAAGTTTTTGCACATTGTCCATTACTAAGAACTTAATATGATAACGATTGTTTAAAGTAATAAGAAGTTCTCATTGTTTAAAGAATACGCGGAACGTAAAACAAAAAAATATGGTATGCAAATTTAAATAATAATAACAAATAAAACACTTCGGATGTTACACCTTTGTTAAAATATCTTTAATTTCTATAATTATTGATCTCAACAGTAATAAATATTCATGAAAATGTTTACTGATTCTTTATATCTTGTATAATACAATAATTACTGCCGGGCAAAAAAAAAAAAAAAAAAAAAAAATCTCCAAGGTTATTTATATTACTTCCCAGCATTAAATTTTTTGAATTTAATTTATAGATAATTTTCTTTAGGGGCATTTCAAACTTAAAAAAATGGTAATATAAAAATTAAATACTTAATAGGTTAAATGCATTATAATATACAATGAGAGATGACCATATTTGTAAAGAGTTGTAATTTAAAGTATAAATTACTTGTAGTCATACACGTACTTTGAAAATTATCTGGAAATCTCAGGTTATTATTTTCGAGTTTTGTTTCCATGGTTACCAAGGATAACCACTTGCTCATCTTCATAACTTGTGAATAAGGTCTCTCTCTCTCTCTCTCTCTCTCTCTCTCTCTCTCTCTCTCTCTCTCTCTCTCTCTCTCTCTCTCCCTCTCTCTCGACTCATCTTTATAATTCAAGTTTTAGCATAAATCAATTAGCCTTATACCTCTGATTTATAACTTTACTTTAATGTTTTATATTATATCCTTAAATTATTATTATTAAATTATTTTTAAGAAATAAAAAAACATTGAAATGATTAAATATTTAAATTAACATTTCCTTACAAGATTAAATAAAGGTAGATTATACTTTATAGAAAAATTCACTTAACTTTTATGATCATTTTACATGATTTAAAACATAAATTATTTTCATTTGCTCCAAAATGTTGGTACAGAATAAATTAATTTAAAACTGACTTTCAGAATATACAATAATTTTTTTATGTATGATAAGTCCTAAATCTTAATGTGATGTGTCAACTTGGAAAATAAACTTTTCCATGCATATTATAAAAATAGTTATTTGTTTAAGTCTCTCTGTTCTTACAATAAACGTCATATCCAAAAGAATCATCGTAAATAGCTTTTTAAATTAAATGTATATGTGTCATGAGAGAGAGAGAGAGAGAGAGAGAGAGAGAGAGCTATAAAGTATCTTCCATCAAGAGAAATTAAAAAACACAAGACAAAATAAACATTAATGTTGAAACTACGATTATAGGAACTTCCATAATAATCTTATACGACTATATTATTTTGTAATATTATAGCCTTCTAGTATATTTATATATAAATCAGCGTAACAATGAGGAAGACTAATGATTTTTGGGACAGTATTTGAGCACATTTTTAGAAAGAGCATAATTAGTAGATTCTATTGACATCAATATTTACCTTTATTACTTAATTTTCAGCGATTAATTAATGATTTAAAAGTGGCGGCCACGCCCCCAAGAAGCCTGTGCCGTTAGTCATTTGTTTGAATTTGCAGCGGAGTCTGATGTTCTTCTGCAAATTTGGATACGAGATTTTAAATTTTACGCGAATTTTTAAAATCTCGTATCCAAATTTGCAGAAGAACATCAGACTCCGCTGCAAATTCAAACAAATGACTAACGGCACAGGCTTCTTGGGGGCGTGGCTGCCACTTTTAAATCATTAATTAATCGCTGAAATTTAAGTAATAAAGGTAAATATTGATGTCAATAGAATCTACTAATTATGCTCTTTCTAAAAATGTGCTCAAATGCTGTCCCAAAAATCATTAGTCTTCCTCATTGTATAATTTATCGTCTATTAATTTTATAGTATATATATATATATATATATATATATATATATATATATATATATATATAAATAAAAGAAAAAATAAAGTAGAATAAACACTATAATATTATATATGAGTTAATAATGGGCATGTTGTTTATTATAAACACATTCGATTTTAATTAACATTTTTATAAGCGAGAAAAACATCTGCTGTATATGTACCAATTACATTTAATGCAATTAAACGATATATGTTTTTAATATAATTATTATTAATATATAACAATCCGAAAGTCATTAAACTATATATGATCATGTAATAAATGTTAAACTATTACGATATTATATTTTGTGGTTAGACATATATACATACAATACAAACCTAAAGGCAATATTTAATAGTTTTATGTATATTTCTCTGCCCGAGAGGAATTATTAAATTATTATTGACCATCTTTACTATAATACCACGACTTCATATCATTACGTTCTCTTGTAATGATAATGACAATTATTGTAATTGCAATCATATGTGAAGTGTTGCTTCACGTATTCTTATACTTATACTAAAAGTATATACTTGCCTTGTGGGCAAAATTTAATATCATGAAATATAATGTAAAAAATGTTGATGAATTTTTTTCATCCTCTTTAAAGAAGAATATTTTTATATAAGGACGGAGTCAAGGTTGAAAACTTTGCACAAATTAGTAGTCATTGTTCTCTCGCATCAGTTTGTGTTTGATGTATACATTTGTATATATAATATTACCTCGAGGTTAAAAGGTTATTAAAACTTTTTTTGATGTCTAAATTTTTTTTTTACTTGTATGTTATTATTACAAAAATATTTTTGGTAATTTGTAGCTGTCAGTCATATTTTCCGTCTTCTACTTGATAATTTTTCATTTTTTTTTTCAATGCTGAAAATACTATAGAAATTTCTTAAAACCATTAAAAATACATTTCGTCTATGCATTAATTTTTTACTTTTACGATTTAAAAAAAAAAAAAAAAAATCTAGGACAGGTTTATTAAAAAATATAAAAATGAAATTCAGTGTTTCAATTTTTTACTTTACTTTAGCTATATTATATGGCATTTTTACTATTTAAAGTATTTTGTGCATCACAATACAAATATTATACATAAAAAAATAATATGTAATTGCAATGCAATGGCCAATCAGTGGCGTAACTTCATAAATTTGGCCAGGGGGAAAAATCTGACACGAGCCCCCCGGAAGGGGGACAGTGCCGTGGAGGAGGGGGGTTTGTGCGCCGCAGGCGAAAAATTTTGGAAAAGGGGGCGTGGCACTGAAATTTTAAGCTATTTTTTAAAATGAAAATTAAAAAGTGTCACTATAACATGAAAAAAAAAAAAAAAAAAAAAAAAAAAAACTTAAAATGGTCTATCATACATGATTTTAATTTTTATCAATAATTAATTTTTGCTATAAATAGAAAAAATACACAGGATATTTGAAGAAGACATTTAGAGAAAATTTAATTAGAAGGTGCGGTGACAGTTAAAAAATGTAGTTAATATTAATACCCTCTGTCACAAAATGCATATTATTTGCTTGATCCACTTTAACTTTCAAATACTGTTTCTCAACATAAAATTTAATATTATCAATTTATTATTATTATTTTTTTTTTTTGCGCCAAGCATCAACGGGCCCCCCCAGAAGCCGACGGGCCCCCAGAAGCCGACGGGCCCGGGGGAACTCCCCCCTCTCCCCCCCTGGTAGTTACGCCACTGGCCAATGGCTAATCTCAATTACTCTCCCTACAGATTCTGATTTTGTTAAATATGAATATTTCAACAAACAAAAATTTGATTTGAGTTTATTGGCCCATTATAAAAAATTATTCATTATTTTATTTATATATATCTTTCAAATTCCAAATGGATATAACTATTATTCACCGCACTTGTATTTATGTCCAATACATTTGATTACATGCAATCTTCATATATAAAACAATTGAATTTCCATGTAATCGAAGTATACAAACGTTATTTCATCGTGTGAACATGCCATATATAGGAAGAGTAATTTCTTTTAAGTCATTCAGCACAAATTAAGTCTCATTCATTGATTACATCAGTCAAAAAAACAACAGATGTTATTTCACTTTCTCGATCTGATAATCGTCATAGCATGGAAGTATTAGTGAAGCTAATACTATCTCCAGGCCATTTATGTAGTACTTCCGTGTCCTTTGACATGGCGCTTCAGTTTTTTATTTATTTATTTTTTTTATTTTTTTTTTTTTACCACATCATCAGTAGTAATGAAAAATTTAAAATTTATGCATTATTGTTGAATTAAATCATTCAGAAAGTTGTCATTTTGTAGAACCTCATGCATCATTTTTCAACCGTTTTGAAGGATATTTTTCTCATCATTTTTCTATATGATTTTGCATTTTTCTTTAACTTTAAATTTTGCTTGAATGCTTTTGTTAGTCATGCGGAAGAATTACATTCTATTTTAAAGTTTTGTGAAGCACATAATGCTTTATTATTATTATTTCTGTTTTGAAGATGCATCACAATTTTTGCGTAAAGTTAAAATATATTTACATTATGTGGGATTATTTAACGTAGAACATGACCGACTTGGACCGGAAATCTTTAAAAGAAGAACTATATTTTCACAGTAATTTTTTGTATATTATTTATTTCCAACAAAACAAGCACTGAAATTTTCAAATAAAATCAAGTAAATTTATTTATTTGTTTATTTTTTGGTTCGTAAAATTTTTAATAATATCTTTAATTTTGAAAAAGTTTCTAATTTGACTAAAAATTGCCTCTAAAATTTGAATGTCTACATTTGCATGTTATCTTTAAAGTGTAATAACTTAAATATTTAATCGTGCTTTCACATGTTTGACGTAACTAAACTTTAAAGAACCATTTCTTCTTTATTTTGTTTTTTTTTATAATTTTTGACCGTCTAGTTTGTGAGATATCAGTCGGTCACCTACCCCCTTAAATGAAATATTTTGAAAGAAATAACAATAATTTAAAGACGTTTGTGCAATATAAAACTCCCTTCATTTTGCACTCAATTTTAAACAACAGTGATTGTTCTCAATGAATTGGCAATAAGTACCTTTTTTTTTAAAGCATGAAATCGATATAATTTAGCTGTCAAAAAATATGTGATTGATATATTATATGCAATTTAAGTATTATGTAAATGCAATAATACAAAACCACTTTATACAAGTACAGTACATACATAGGCCATTCACTACAATTACTTACACTATTATGAATCATATTCATTCTCTATACGCCCCATTGATTCCTTCAACCATAAAACCTATTGTTCTTACTTAACGTAATAATAATAATTGATAGAATTGCTTTCAAAACAATTATAATATTGAAACTTTTATATAATAATAAATTTTATGGACAGTATACATTTTTTTTATCTTCCTGTATAAAATTTATTTTATAGCTATAAATTATATAAATTCTTTGTTAGAAATCGTGTATGTATTTTATATATTTTTTTAATTTAGAAAATTTTGCATCATATATAATATATATATTTTAATATATTCAAAACATGAACATAATATATTATTTGATCAGATGTAGGATACGATGTGTCTATTGTTTTATAACGCATTATGCTACTTCAGGGGCAATTTTTTTTTTCTTTTTGTTTACATTATATTATATGATTTATGCGATGTGTTTTAAAATCTCGAGTAGATTTCTCTTCCATAAATATTTAGTTCCTTGAAAAGAAAAAAAAATTAACAATATAAATTTTAAAATTTCAAGAGTCATGCATATACCAAAGTTATTATAGAATCAACCGCAGTGAATTTGTCATTTATACATTATTTGTGTATTTTATTGATACAAAATATTAGTTCTATGTGATTTGTATTAGTAATAAAACTCCATTGTGAGTTAAAGATGCTGCAAAGTCTATTTTTTTAAAATTATAATACTTGAAATGACGAGTAGTTTTGGATGTTAAAATATGTACAAAGAGTAGAATAATACGTGACAAAAGTTTATACTTGTAGTTGTAAAATACATCCTTATTAGAAGGACAAAGTAATGAAAAATTAATAAAATTATGCAAATCAAAACATTGATAATTAGAGGAAAACTTTTTGAATATTACTGGAGTTATAAATAATGTTTTTATGCTTGTAAAAAAAAATCACGAATAAATGTTGATTTTGTTTTTAACAGAAATTTAATGGAAATTTATAAAGCTGCAAAGTTTGTGAAAAAATGAAAGCAATTTTCATGCCATTTTAGTTATATTTTCAAAACACACACAATGAAAAGGATTGTCCAAGAAAAAAAAAAGAAGTTCTTTTGTTAGTTCTGATGTAATACACCTTCTTTTGTGGTTATTTTGCTACCTTGATGAAAGAGGACATTATTATTACGTTTTTCTACTTTAATACATATTATTTCAAGTTAGATTTTATTTTTCTATTACTTTTTTTTTGTCATCATTGATGTGGTTTTAGAGTATATTATAATAGTTGTATCTGTGTGTGTGTGTGCGTGTGGTGAGCTTGTTCACCGTGACCTCTCTCTCTCTCTCTCTCTCCCTCTCTCTCTCTCTCTCTCTCTCTCTCTCTCTCTCTCTCTCTCTCTCTCTCTCTCTCTCTCTCTCTCTCTCTCTCTCTCTCTCTCTCTCTCTCTCTCTCTCTCTCTCTCTCTCTCTCAGGTGAGAGTGACTATAGACTCACGCAGGAGATGCGACAACCAAGAGAGCGCCCTTGCACTCCACGCACGATGACCACACATTTGTCCTCATGCGGTCAACTGCGCAGCTTATCAATTACATTTATATATATAAAAAATTCATTATATACACATAAAAGTATATTTTTAGGATTTAATAAGTTAGTTTATTCCAATAACCTCATCTAAATGTATAACTTGAAGTACTTTGATAGACCACACAGCGACACACATTGCTTGAGAAATATTTTGAGGGAACTTAAATAAATAGATAAGTCAGTAGGACAGCAAGCATTATTAATGCCATCCATCTTACAATTTTAATGAATGATAAACTTGTTATTTAGTTAACTTTAACCATTAGGATGAAGTTGATAGATCGTAATTTTAAAGTTATACATGTGAGCAAGAAACAATTCCAGTTAAATATATAATATTTAAAAGAGAGAGAGAGAGAGAGAGAGAGAGAGAGAGAGAGAGAGAGAGAGACGCACACACACACATACATCGGTTTGTAGAGAGATTAGAGCACGTTAAATTGAAATTAATGAAATGTGAAAATTCTAATTTGCATAGATAATGGGACATGGGATCAATTTTCTCGCGTTTCATTAATTTCCAATTTAACACGCTTTTATCTCTCTACAGATATAATTATGTGTATATGTACTGTACATTGCAGTATACACACATTTTTTTTACACATATATAAAGAACTTAATTTTACTATATGTACACTTATTACACGATTTACACGTATTAAAAAAAAAAAAAAAAAAAAAAAAACGAAAACAATACGAAAATTTCTTAACTTTTAATAATTTTGATCCATATCTTATTTGTATCTGAAAAATTACTTAAAAAACAAAGTTTATTATTATTGCTCATAATTCCCAAACATTAAAATACTTTGTATTCACCATCCACACACATACAAGTAGTAAATATATAGACGATAAAATTATTACACTTCAGTCTGTCTTTTATCGAGAATAATAACAATTGCATGCACGTTTTATTCAACACCTACATCATCAAGTACATACATTATTATATAGTAATGTTCAGTCCACCATAATAAACTGTGTAGAAACACAAACCATATTATGCTCGTACCTCTCAAATTTACATCTTCGGTAAATCACGTACCAAACGTTAATGACGTTTTCTCATTCAAATGTCAAGAGTCACTAACCGCACACGTACTGTACGTACACATATATCAGCTCATCATCTCCTTGCTATTTATAATAATATGAACATCATTTTGGTGTTCATTCAGCCAAGTTAACAAAAATATGAGAAAACTTTAAAAAACAAAATCCTTGCAAAATTATATAGAAAATTGTTCTTGTTAAAAGAAGATTTAAAAGAATGATTTTTAAAATAGAATTTTTATAGTTTGCATTTTTTTTTTTTTTTTTTTTTTTTTTTTGCAAAAGAACATTTGTAGCGTATAACAAAATTAATGCCATGTGTCTTAAATAATAATAAATTTGACGTCATTTACAATTAACGAATTTTTGTTTTGTATAAAATACGTTTCAGATTTCTAAATGATAAGTAATTTTGAAGCTTTCTTAATGTAATTTTATTCTCGGTTTATGAAAAACTCGTATATATGTTTTAAATCACCTTTTGGCGTTTCTTCTTTGAAATATAACATAGGTATGCGCAGTTTCTATTTCTATATTATTATACATGAATGGATATAAGTTTGTTTACAACAAAGGTATAACGTAATTAGAATAGCCATATTTTGCTATAGTTGTTTTTATTTGGAGCACTTCTTTACTCTGACATAATGACTTTCCATTTCTTTCTCTCTAAGCGACGACTGAATTGTTTTATCAGTTCCACGCGAATGCACGTTTTCATGCTTCGAGTCAAATGTCAGTGCTTTTGCATGCATTGTAATTTTAGGTATAATAACAATGGTTTTATTTAAATCACAGATCAGAGTGCAGTTTAATAATCAAAAAGCAATATTATAGAAAACCTAATTGGTACTTAACTTTTTGTCAAGCCAAAAAGTTTATAAAACCACGGGCTTTCTTCCGTCATTTGAGAAAAAAAACTTTCATTTTTAATAATATTATTTAATTGTTTACAGTAATAGGAATTACGTGTTCTGTTGTTGTATTTTGTTATCATTTTTAGTTTAATTGTTTTAAAATAATGACAACTTTATTACTATTGTTGTACAATTTTTTATAAATATAGATAAAAAAAAAAACGATATTGTATGTACTGTACGTACATAAAAATTTAAAAACTATGATGACGTAATATTAAAATTGGTAGTTAAAAGTACAGATGACATAAAATTAGAAAGCAACCCGTATGGTGCTGCATACACATGTATAATTTTTTAAAAAAAATTGATCTTTTGCAGGCATTAATATTTCCGCTCATAGAGATGGCTTTAGAATTTTGTCACCAAATATTCTACCACAACTCTTATTAATAAATGCGCAAACCATCTATACAGTTCAATTGTCTGAACTTTTTCTTATTTTTATTAGCATTCACGGGCAATAATGTGGAGATAATTTGAGGAATTTGGGACATGAAAAAGTACCACATTATATTTTAAAAATAAAAATATAATAAAAAGAAAAAACTTCAAAAAATCTTATCGCAAATATATTCTTAATTTTTATTTAAAACAAATTGGATGCCAATATTGTTAAAATTTTCCAAAAATTCTAACTATAAAGAAGAAATTGACTTATGAATATTTGATCATTAAATTTAATTAATTTGAAAAGGTATAAATAATAATCAACTATTACGACAATTATAATGATATTGTATACAGTTTCTTACTAAAAATGTCACAAATAAATATTAATTAAAATATAACTTCTTACCTGTACGAAGAAGGTAGAGAACGGCTAGAAAAAGACACAGAGTTCTAGACATTGTGTGAGCGAGCTAAGTCGTCGCTCGACTGGCTGAGTTGAGATCAACACCAAGCACACCTCACGAGATTGAGGTTACCGCGGGGAGTACAGGGAGGTGGAGGGAGGGAAAAATTATACAAGCTAAAATATATAAGACTTTATTATTTTTTTGTCAAATCAATTTAATGTTTTAAATATCTGTGACCATGACCGCGTAATATGGGAAATTATGAGATATCCAATATTAATAATAACATCCAATTTTTTAGATCGATTTTTTTTTTGTCTTGGTTCCCGACTGTAATCAAGATTTAACTATATTATTTGTAAATTTTATTATCATATTATGTGTACTTATTTTAAAATTGATTCTGATTTGAATGTGTAGTTATTTTTGTGTCCATTGAGACATTCATCATGTAAACTAATGCGTGGGGTTCCCTGTTTCAAAACAAGGAAAAAAATTAGTCAAAAATCATATTATGTAAATTTTCCAGAAACGTCATAATAATCTTCTATTACTTTTGGCATTAAATTTTTATTTAAAAAAAAAACTTATAACATTATCTTAATATCTGTTTCATCGAATAGATCTTGTAATTCCATTCAATATTTATGCACCTGATGAATGAGTTTATATTTTATTTACGTAGGTTTTCATTCTTATATAAATTTCTACGAAATTCTTTATATTAAATAAACTCTCTATTATTATTTAATTACATTTTATTTTCCTTATAAAGTCTCTGTCTAGAGCCAGTTATATAATAATAATTTAATTAAAATTGCTGAATCATAATTTTATTTATTTTTATACGTAATATTATTCCATTTATCGCTCTGAAAAAATCTTTGATAATATGACTTGTTTGTTATATTATTATTATTTTCCGCCCAGAAAGGAAAATATTATTAATTAAATATGTGTTAAAAAGCACATGGTATATAATAGTAATATGCCATGACCCAGTAGATGGGAACCTTGGAAGTAAAGTAACAAAAACAAAAAGTTTAGGTTCTCGTTACATTTCCTTACCTTGTCTTGTGACTGCGCCACACCCGCACACAGTATTGTTGTTTATATATTTTTCCTTATTGGACTTGATTATTACATATATGTAACTTTCAATACATTTTAAAATTGAGGACATTAGATGAATAAGTTATTATATATAATATGATAGAGAATTATTTACAGTAATTCTCTTCTAATGCACCCTCGTGGCCACATTTATGTAGTGGGATTAAGGGAGGTATAGGGTAAGTTTGGTAACATATTATAGCCCTATAGTCTTTTAGCTTGTAAGAAACTATGGAGACTGGATTTTATGGGTAAAAATGGTAATTGTGCCTTTAAAATTTGAGATTTCTTTAACTGCACTATAAATATGTGAATTTGCTTACTATTTATTTCTATTTCAAGCTTAAAAAGAAAGAAGAAGAAAAAGAAAAAAAAAAAAAAAAAAGAAAGAAAAAAATTGTTGTGCATAATATAATATATTACAGTAAGCTGTGAAGCAAAAAGCCTACCTATGAAACTTGCAGGCGCTACTTAGAAGCCCAAACTCTGTATGAATTTGTATAATGTGTATTTCTGAATAAAGCCAAATTTGAATTGAACTGAATTGAATTGAATTCCATGATTCCAATCTACATGACACAATATGTCACATTTTTAGGTTTTAGCTTTTTTCTCTTGCTTGAATTTAATACGGGAGTTGTTTTTTTATAATTAATTTTTTAACGTGGTATATAGAGTTTTTAAAAACTAAAATAAACATCTCAAATTATTATGGATTTCAGATCTTGTTTCTTCTATAGACAACATCATCACTTTTATTATATAGTAATTTTAATATTTTCTGAAATTACATTTTGCAGTTTAGAATACTTTTAAAAGTAATGTTAATTCTGCACACAAATAATTCTAAAATTGATAAATTAGGTAAGCAAATATATTAGATAGTTAATGATAATAAATAATAATTATTACATAAGTGCTATAAGGTGTATCCACATGACGTCATATTTAATGTGCTTGGAGGCCATACTGGAGTAGTGAATAACATCGCTGATCATAGGACAAACTTCGTTTTATGCAAAATTCTTTGGGAAATCGGTAAATTTTTTGTTATTGTTATTTTTCTCACATATGTACTTGAGATAATTCAACATGATTACAGCATCTGTTAAAAATATTGCATAGTATTTTTAAACAGCCTAAATGAGTTATTTTCCTATGCTGCCCATGTTATTGAGTGATCCAACATCGCGTCGACTTTAACATGGAATGCATACACCCTATATAATAATACAAATTTAACATACAACAAACATCCAAATAAAAATCTATATTACTCTAATATAAGATAAAAAGTTATAGCTATATAAATATATTAAATTAATACATATTTTATATTTAATGTTTTTCTGGGATATTCTAAATTTATTTGTGCATAAATATGTACGTACAGTACAGAGCAGCAAAAATGTTAACAAAGGATATGCCGCTCCAATGAGGTATCTGGACAGTTACTGTCATCACTACAGCAAGGTGTGTCCACTGCCGCAATTCACCGCCTTCTTGTGCAGTCACTTGTCTATGAAACAACCAAAAGATGCATGCCTCCTGGATGGGCAGTCTCGTGCACACCTTCTCTCTCTTTTTGTTCTCGCTGCCTGTATCAAGAAAATATCATACACAAACAAACTGAAGACAGCAAAAAATCAACTCCACCTCTCTCGCTCTCCTAGTTGATCGTGTTGTGCGCTCACACTCACGCACTGTTTTTCCTATAATATAGTATTGGTATGAATTTTAGACAGAGAGAACGAGAGAGAGAGAGAGAGAGAGAGAGAGAGAGAGAGAGAGAGGGGGTGGAGTTGTTATTTTGCTGTGTTCAGTTTGTTTGTGTATGATATTTTCTCGATACAGGCAGCGAGAACAAAAAGAGAGAGAAGGTGTGCACGAGACTGCCCGTCCAGGAGGCATGCATCTTTTAGTTGTTTCATAGACAAGTGACTGCACAAGAAGGCGGTGAATTGCGGCAGTGGACACACCTTGCTGTAGTGATGACAATTTCTGTCCAGATACCTCATTGGAGCGGCATATCCTTTGTTAACATTTTTGCTGCTCTGTACTGTACGTACACAACAAGGATTATTTATTTCCTAAAACCACCCCTCTCCAAGGCACGCGTTCTTTTTATTGCTTCACATAAATGATGTCACTTTTGATGCTGATGTGTGGGTGGATGAGGGAGGGAGGAGTGAACCAAGGTCAGGGCACGCTGACCTCACTCACATACTTACTTACTCGCACACACACCTCTACTTTGCCTCGCCCAAATGTAGATCCACATAACAATACATGCAGTGTCATCATATCTCTGACACAAATATTTTCTTTTAATACGATGATCGCTGTACAAATTCTCACACGGAAAGCGCTTTTTTCAACAGATTTTTATGTAGCTGTTTTTTGTTTTGGATATAGGTATACTATTTATAAATAATTTGAATACTTCTCTAACATACATTTATTATGAATAAGATAGTAATATTGTTCTTTCATCAAAATGTTCTGTTTTTATTATGCGAATTTAATGTTAATTAAGGTGTTATCTCAGATGTGCACACAGGTACTAGACAGGTGAGTAAAGTCTAGTCTCCCTCCATTCATGTTCGACTACCGCGAAAACATATTTGAATCTGACTGGCTGAGGCTGCCACACCAGCTTAGTAATTGGCTGGCACTTTTACTCTCCTCTCATTGCATGATATGAAGAACTTTGCACTCTGTTATCTCAAAAAGTGTCGGTAAAAAAGCAATCAAAATTTCAGGATCAGTTTAAATTAGCTTAAATTATGCACATACCGAATTTCATAGTGTTCTAAGGATTGCAGGGAAAATATTTCATTTAACATCGGATAAGATAGACGTTTTCGAATCTCCTGCTATACCCATGTTATTTTTACTCAGCTCCTGATCGTTAGATCCTTATGAAATTTTGTACGTGATACAATAAATACAATTTAAACTTAATTAACCTGAAATTTGGCATTAATGCGATATAATGGACACTTTTGCTGTAATTTACATCTAGGATAACACTAACACCTTAAAACATACGACACATATAAGAATAAGACGATGTAACAATATATTATAATTTATTTACACTAGCTATAACTATAATACCGTTTTAGGCAAAAAAAAAAAAAAAAAAAAAAAAAAAAAAAGGAAGGAAGGAAGGAAGCGTATATGGCAGCACAGTATTTAAGATAGGAAAATATAATCTGTTTTCCAATATGGCCGACTTGTTCTTATGGAAATTTTATTGTGCTGCCACTTACGGTCCCCTACACCCTTAAATAGTATGTTATCTCTTTTAAAATATATGTTAATGCAGATCTATTTTTTAAGATTGAATTTAATACTAACATCTTTTTCCATAATGAATAAATATGAATTTACAGCTACTAATTTACTTTATATATATATATATATATATATATATATATATATATATATACAGGGTGTCTATAAAGTCCTTGAGGGTGTTTAGGCGTTAATAAAAGACATAAGACTTAACATAAAATAAACTTTTTATACATCAAATTAAAGCTTAGATTTTTACAATTTTGAAGAGATAAACGGTTTTAAAATCAAATAATTATTAACTTTTTTACAGGAAAAAAAGCAAAAAGTTAGGTTTTGTCAAAAAAATTTTTTTTGCTTTTTTACGTTTTTTTTACGTTTTTTTTTTTTTTTTTTTTTTTTTTTTTTTTGTTGAAACCTTGCAATATGGTATCTGTACGTGGGCATGGTTTGTTGCACGACAGACTTCCAGATGAACCCCTAGCTTGCGCCACACATTATGGAGCATTTTCGGTGTGATGGACTTTATGGCGGCGGTGATATCCTCTGCTTCAGCTTTAGCACGTAGCACGCCAGTCACTGGTGTTTTTGAAATCGTAATCCTTAAAGTATCCCCTTAGGAATAAAATCTGAGGGAAGGGGGGGGGGGGGGGCTGAGGTTAGGTGATATTGCGGCCCATGCCATAGGTCCATCTCGAAAAAGCCAGTTTGCTGGAATAGTGGGGTCATGATCTCATCTTCGAACAAAAACAGTGATCCACCACATTGGGCACATAATGTCAGAGACCCGCTGAATAAAAAAATTCCAGGTAGATGGCTTTGTCGAGATGGACCTATGGCATGGGCCGCAATATCACCTAACCTCAGCCTCCCCCCCCCCCCCTTCCCTCCAATTTTTTCCTCTGAGGCTACGTCAAGGATTACGATTTCAAAAACACCAGTGACTGGCGTGCTACGTGCTAAAGCTGAAGCAGAGGATATCACCGCCGCCATAAAGTCCATCACACCGAAAATGCTCCATAATGTGTGGCGCAAGCTAGGGGTTCATCTGGAAGTCTGTCGTGCAACAAACCATGCCCACGTACAGATACCATATTGCAAGGTTTCAACAAAAAAAAAAAAAAAAAAAAAAACTCGTAAAACAGCAAATAATTTTTTTTTTTTTTTGACAAAACCTAACTTTTTGCTTTTTCTCCTGTAAAAGAGTTAATAATTATTTGATTTTAAAACCGTTTAGTTTTTCAAAATTGTTAAAATCTAAGCTTCAATTTGATGTATAAAAAGTTTATTTTATGTTAAGCCTTATGTCTTTTATTAACGCCTAAACACCCTCAAGGACTTTATAGACACCCTGTATATATATATATATATATATATATATATATATATATATATATATATATATATATATATATATATATATATATATATATATATATATATATATATATATAATAATAATATATATATATATATATATATTATAATCATATAACATAATAATAAAGTGTAAGTTTTTTTTTTTTTTTTTTTGAAATGTTAGACAAATTTAAAAAAAAAAGTTCTTTTACTTCTGTATAAGCTTTAGATGTGTATTTTTTAATTGGAAGAAAAAAGAAGAACATTTATCATTGCATTTTAGGCAATACTATGTGACTATATAGCACTCAAGTAAGTAATAGTGAGTAATGAACTTTGCCAGTGGTCTCTGAGCCCGGAGAGCGAGTCTACCTCTGTGCCTGCACACATCAGAAGGCCAGTTACGGTCGTTGTACGCAGGGTGTTTGAGTACGGTGTTCGAAGATGTAGCATAACGGAGCGTAACGCGGCACCGAAAATTAACGTCTAAAGTATCATTCTAGAATTAACATATTATCATAACATAATTATCATATCTAGAATTAACGTCTTAGAATTTTCACTCCGTGTGATCGAAATGATACTTAAATATGAGTTCCTGGTTGGGAGTATTTCGGTATGATCATCCAGCTGCTGTTAGACGGACACTAGGCATGGCAGGCTCGCCTTAAGTAGAACCATGATCTAGGCAGAGGTTACCACTAATAGATAGATAGATAGATAGATAGATAGATAGATAGATAGATAGATAGATAGATAGATAGATAGATAGATAGATAGATAGATAGATAGATAGATAGATAGATAGATAGATAGATATAGATAGTTAGTTAGTTAGTTAGTTAGTTAGTTAGTTGGATAATACAGTGGTAGAACGGCAATGAACTCTCCGCGAGCTTCCTAGACCGTCGTCTGAGCTCTTCTCAGACTTTGGAAGAAATATACTTTTTTTTTTACTGTCAAATCTACGGTGTAGTCTTTTTTTTTTATTATAAAATGTTAAGAACCTTTCCAGTTTGGTAATTTTTCTTAATTTTATTTTTACAACTTCGTTGCATTTAAATTACCATGTGATATTTTTTTCATCACTATGTGACACGACACATTTACACTCCAGATAATTAGAAAATTTAAAAAAGAAATAATCTTGGAGATTAGAAATCTTACAAATAACTAAAATTATAGTAATATTTTTATTTGATTCGGCATTTTATACCAAAATTGTACATTAAAGTTACAACAAGCATTGATTTTGCCAACCTTAAACTTAATAACTAAACATTAAAGCCATAACTAACATTTTTAAACCACCTCTCAGCTATTTAGGGGTAAAAAAAATATTTAACCTTTAAACGAAATTTACAACGTGTTCTTTTAACACAAAATGGGATCTACAAAACTGATGATAATTTTTACAAGAATGTTAATGTGGCCCAAGGGAGTGTAAAAAATCTGTAAAGTATGCAATTTGCGTGAATATTTCTGTTTATGACGACAAAAACAGGCAAAAACTAGTATGAAAATGTTGTGCGGGGTGCATAAATCGAAATTTTCTGATCACTGCTACTGCGCTGCAGTTGGGTTTTGAAACCAATTAACGTTATTTATATATATAAGTCCCGGGCATCAAGTGTTTTGTGTTGTAAATGCTAATGTTTTCATGTTGTATTATTATTATTATTGTTGTTGTTTTATTATGGTTTATACTTTATGTAAATAAAAAAAATCTATAAATCTTACGTATAGATTAAGAAATAAAAACTATGAGATCTTTTAGATTTTTTTTCTTTTGTACAGCTCTGGCCAAAAGTTTAAGAACGGGGCAGTGGCGGCCGCAGCGCTTTCTCATAAAAATAGATAACATACATGGTTGCCTGTGCAAATCGTTCTAAAACTTTCGGCCAGAGCTGTACATATACTTTAAAGGAAAAAAATTTGATTGTTGTATTATATTTCACTAATCTTTCCAAGTTTACAAAAAAAAAAAAAAAAAAAAAAAATCTTACTTATATTTCCAACAATGCCTTTTGAAATTACTATTTGTTGATACTGACATAAATTTGAAGTTCATCACAGTTCTTATTGTTTAAAATTACTGGTTAAATGGCTGTAAGCTGTAACCTCTAGTTAAACCTTAGTTATCTTTTTTTTATTGTTGCAACAATCAAAATAACAACTTAACTACGGTTTAACTAGTTAGTTAGCGTCGCAGCTTACGGGGGTTAATTTGTTTGATTATAATCGACTGACCATATTCAGAATAAAAGCAGAGCGCTTGTTGATAATACAATCTAGAAGGTATGTGATCTTAAAAATTAAAAAAGTATTTCGATGTAATATAACTTTGGTACTGTTTTAATTCTGAGCTAAAAGTTATATTGTTCAATGCGTAATGCAATATACGTATATGCAGTTTTAGACGCTGCATGGATGTATTATTTTCTTTTATTACAAATATTAAACTGATAGAAACTATGTGCGCTTTCTTGTATAAATTATATATATCCTTTTGTGGTACTATTTAAAAAAATTCTTAACCCTAATTATCAAATGCTATAAAAAACAAAACTTGTATTGCTTTATGTATATTACACAAAAATTTTAAATAAAAAATTGACAAATTATTATAACAACAATAAAAATAGCCAAATATGTATATAGATTTTATTAATATAAGATTAAAAAAAAATGCACTGTCCGTGTGTCTTTTATAGCTTTCTTTTAGCAAAAAGTTCCTAAAATATTGAAGCTATATTTACTAAATATATGACACGAACTATACGTTTTGAAAACAGTTTTGCAGTTCGTCTCGAGACGATCATCACGAGAGCAGCGCGTATTTTTTGCGTACTATTGTCAGTTTGACAGTCATTCCTGAATTGCGACTGAGAATTAAAGATGGATCAGACCAAGAACTCTCCTCAGGGTAATATTATATTATATTGTCTATGTTCAGTACAATAAAAATTTGCCTTGTGTTGGTTAGTGTTGGCTATCTTATGCTGTGTGTTAATAACATTATTACTTTCGTGTTTTGCAGTGTACACACTGTCGAAGTTAAGACTACTACCGTTAGAAGTCACAGGACGGTCAAGGTTAAATAGTCAAATAAGTGAAGAGCCGAGCGAAACTTCTCAGGCTCAGACAGGAATCAGTCAAATCCACCAGGCTCAGACAGGAATCAGTCAAGCTCACCAGTTCTTTCTATCGCAGCCACGACAAATACGTCGCGCTACGCGTCGCATTCGCCAGCCGCAACAGGCTCGGAGAGGTAACAATCAGGCTCAGAGAGGAAGTAACCAAGTACAGAGAAGAAGTAACCAAGTCCATAGAGGAAGAAATCATGTCCACGACCAGGCTCAGAGGGGAATCAGTCAAGTCCACCAGCCTCAGAGAGGAATCCTTCAAGTCCACCAGCCTCAGAGGGCAATCAGTCAACTCCACCAGCCTCAGAGGGCAATCAGTCAACTCCACCAGCCTCAGAGGGCAATCAGTCAACTCCACCAGCCTCAGAGGGCAATCAGTCAACTCCACCAGCCTCAGAGGGCAATCAGTCAAGTCTACCAGCCTCAGAGGGCAATCAGTCAACTCCACCAGCCTCAGAGGGGAATCAGTCAACTCCACCCGCCTCAGAGAGGAATCAGTCAAGTCTACCAGCCTCAGAGGACAATCAGTCAACTCCACCAGCCTCAGAGAGCAATCAGTCAAGTCCACCAACTCAGTCTATCGCGGCCTCAACGAATCCGTCGCGCTACGCGCCGCGTTCGCTCGCCACAATGACATGCCTTGGTGCCTTACCCCTGTTATAGGACGTTCAAGAACCTGAAGTGCTGACGCGAGGTTTCTAAATATAAAAAGAGCCTAAAATTATGAATCATTATGTTTATGTTTTTTCATTTTAATTTCAATAAAATTTTATAAATAAAACCAGTTAAAAAATTTGTTTATATAATGTAAGACATCAATGCAATTAGTCAGTCGTGAGGCATGATAAAAAAAACTGTCCTATTTAAACTGACAATATATAGTCATACCAGGTCAGTACCAGGTGACTAATAAGAGCCTGAATATAATTCCACATAATAATAATATAATTACAGGCTATCAATATTTTTATAATATGCAAAAAATAATAGTAATAATAATAATAATAAAAAACAGAAAATGTATATATATATATATGATGTGAATATGGAATATATACTGTAGGGATTATTATATAAGACAATGTAAGATTATATAGATAATGTGTCAGGAAAAGAAATATGTTTTAAAAATAAATTTTTTAGATTGTGGTTCAAGTATATTTGAATTTTCTCTGCGTTATTTGTGTTCCTTCAAGCACGTTGCCCCTGCAAGACTAAAGTAACTTTAATTGATAGCTTATTTTGATAGTGTAGTAACTATAGAGTACAAAGTTGTAGTTTTATTATAGGATAAAAATGTGTGATTGAAGAATTTCTGTTAAATGAACATAATTGGTTATGTAATTGTGATTTACATCTATCATAGTAAAATATTATAATTTATTTACACGATACTACCATTCTATTAGTAAAAAAAAAAAAAAAGTTCATAAACTTATTTTCACGTAATAGGTTGACTTAAAAAATAAATTATTAAATATATGTATATGTATATATTTTAGATGAATTTTTATAAGTTTGATTTTAATGTTAACTTACAATTCCATAATGAATATAACATATTATAGATATGAAGTTTATAGCTATTTCTTTCAAAATCTGTACAATAGTTCTTTACAAAAAATCTAAATATGTAATTTATTTTTAAACTTATTATTTTAGATATTACTTTTGCGGACGTACTTGCATGAATTTATAAACGGTAACTGACAAGAATTTATATTTTATTTGACTTATTTATTCTATTATGTCTCTTCACCTAAACGTTTAATAAAAAGAAATGGAGGAAAGAGGAAGGAAAATAGTAATAAAAAAAACATACATGATTTACATTGTCTTATATAATACATTGTATTTTTAAGAAACATATTGATATAGGGTGTGTACGCATGACGTCATTCTGAGTGCTTTTTGGTGCTATTTTTGAGCAATAAAAAACATATTGCTTCAGCATAGGACAAACATAGTTGTTGGCTATTTTCTTTGGAAAATTAGCTAATTTTTGGGTCATTATTATATTTTTCTAACAGCATCCATATGCTCTCAAAAAAATTGCGAAGTATTTTTAAACTGGCAAAATGTGCTATTTTCCTATACTGGCCAATATTTAGTACTCACTTATGACGTCGACTTTAACTTGAATGAATAAACCACCCTACTTTGTATTGACTTTGTATATTATGTGAACCGATGCGAACTGGGAAAACTATTAAACTTTTTTGCGCGTTATTCTGTCAGTTTCTCGTCTTGCCACCAGAGGCGCTTCTCTACAGCAACAAAATTTGAAACTTTGGATCTGCTTTGGATCGTAAACAAAATACTCGTTACCTTTCTTGTAAAGTCACTAGATCGTCAAATTTTATCATAAATAATTGCTTTTTTCAAGAGTAACATACAAATTAGGTAAGATGAAGCATTTAATTATTGAGTTCCAAAATTGTTTGCTCTACAATGCAATACATGATAAAAAAAGAAGTAAAATTTAATATAAAAGAACATTAACCTGAAAAAGGTACACACACCGTTGGTTCATGTATGTACACCGCATGGACAAATCGATTATAATAAAGCTTAATTTGTTGTATTTTAGTTTATGGATTTTTAACACATCAAATATGTACTATTTAACGTATTTTACTACCTTATTTATAATTTTAAATGGATTTTACTAGATTTTATGTGCGTATTTCACACCTCTGGCAACACTGTAGACACCTGTTGGGTAGGAAGGTGGCTCCTGATGGTACCGGTAAAAAGAGGTGCCGTTTTTCAGAAAAGTTCAATGTTATTTTATGTTTACAGGGAATTAAAGGGATTTTATGTCATCGTTTATGAAACAGTTAAATACCACAAAAAGTGAAGCCACTATAGGAGAGATACATCTTATATAATTGCTGCTGAGGAAGAAGTGTCGATTTTTGTTTCTTTGCACTGGGGCACACTCGTACATGACTATATGATCATGTCAGACCACTAACATCAAAAGTAGGCATTCTGTCAGCAATGAAAATGAAAGGGCCTGTGTGCAGGTGGGTCCGCCAAGCCTATAAAAAATTATCACTCTATAGGCTCATGCTGTAAATAGTGTGGCATTTCTTTTATGTTCACTGTAACCTAAAAAGTGTCCCTGAAAAAAAAAAAAAAAAAAAAAAAAAAAAAAAAAAAATGACCACAGCATTTTATGTTTCTTAATATGGCATACATATATGGGAATACATACACTTCTCCCAAATAAATCTGGCCGCTTGCGTTAAGTTTCCCCATATAATTAACATTTGGAGAAATAAACGCTTTGGTAAGATTTATTTGAAAGGAGTGTACGTGCAAAGGTACTGTACACATTTGTTTTTTGAGTGTACACTTTACCTTACCAGCCTAAAGGTTATATGATCAAATATGCTGCTTTCAAAAGAAATGTGCTTAAATCTGAGTTCAGTTTAGTTCTCAGCCAGCTCTGTATTTGCAAAAGCTGTGCAGAACTTTTCATTGACTTCTTGCCATTCGTAAATTTTACTGTTACTATTATTATTATTATGAGTTCTTTTCTTTCTTCTTGTGTAACACCAACACCGGAATCCTACTTGATTCAAGGTGAAGGTGAGAATAATCCAGTACCAATTATATCAGAAATTGCAGATGGTATACAGAGGGGTCACAAACTAAGCACTTTGCGCACGATGTTAGCTGTGCCAAGAACTGCAGCTTTCTGCATGACACGTAAATGCCTATTATATTTGTAAGATTGTTGTAAATCATAACATTATAATGTAAGACAAGAAGCCAATAACAAAATTGCAGGTGTTGCGAGCGCAGAGCAAGCTTGCTAGCTCTTAGTTTTTAGCACCCAACTTTTGAAAGCAATAACTCCTTTCATGTAACCTTTATACCATGGATAAGTGTCAATTTATTTCACGTACATAATACATAACAAAAATCATTGATAGAATTGTTCTGTCATGCAACATGAATAATTTTTAATAGCATTTAAACATTGGTGAATTATTTTATTTTTTGACATTTTTTTATTATTATTATATTTACCACAGCTTTGATTGCCTTATATGAAACTCGTATACAGATAAATTCATTATTACAATTTAACTTATGTAACTTTATTATTTGCAGCCAATATGTAGCCTCTACCTAAAGAAAAAAACAAACTATCAAACCAACAGAAATTATGTCACCTCGGCAGAGCAAAATGCCGTCTTGATGCTCTTCAGACGCCACTGAAAATGTCATTGTTGTGCTAGCACTGACGTTGTGAGCTGATATTGTGAGTACAAGTTTTGGTTGTTATTTATCACTAGAATGGTGGTTGCATGTTGTCTCGTTTCTAGAGTATGTAATAATAACTCTTATCTCTACTGATAATTTATGTTGGAGTCAAAGTGTTATTCACGGTCTTAACACAAACTAAAAGCAATACAATACTGTAATAAGTATAATGATAAAAAAATTAAAGTTTAATAGAAAGATTAGAGTTGAATTGAAATTTAATAAAATACAAAGATTCTTTATACATAGGTAATAAAGACTTAGAATTAAAAATAATAATAATAATAATAATTAATATCAACGGCAACGTTTCCTCCCTCATTTTTGTACTGTAATTAATAATTTTAAACTGTGGCTTCGTATCAAATCCGCGTTCAATATACATATTAACTCAACTGCATCCAGTTTCTGTCTAGATTAAAAATCATTCTCTCTCACTCAAGGGTACCTGGCATCTGCTGTCCCTAATTTTACCAATCTATCTACGTGTCTTCTATCTAATCTTCATTTTTATTTATCTATCATCTCACAGTTGATTGTTTCCCTCAACTTAATTTCCAACACATCCAGTAGGTAGGGTATTATATGGCATATTTTATGAATTGACACACTATTACATGAAGATAAATACAATCGTAGCACAGAATTATCTCTATAGCCCTCGTAATGAGTTTGGCTGTCACATATTTTATCAGTTCACTAAATAATAAGTCTATATATGCAATATTGTAAAAAATATTTTTTATATAAATTATATTATATATGTACCACAATACCACAATGGGAGAAAATAATACAACAACCTGTTTAATAAAAAAACTTATGTTTATTTTTTCATTGCAGTTCAAAAAACTTCAATCACATTAAAAGTAATTTTAACTGTACCTCTTTACTGCTAAAATATTTATACAAATTTTATTACTTACATAATGAGTTATTCAGGTATTAAATTTTACTCTCATTAAGATGTAAATAGTACAAAAATCACCATAAAAAATGTCACACGGTTTACCTGCTGACAAAAACATAGTCTCAGATCTACAACTGCTTTACCACAACGTATCAATAATTTTTTTTAAATCTTCTAATTTACATGCAGTACTAAAAAGACAATTATTTATTAAGTCCCTAGAAAATTCTAAGTACTCACTACTCACACTGAATTATTTTTGTACTGTTGAAAACCTTTCTCAAATAACATTCATTTAAATAGCAATTGTGATCACTCAACAACAAAACAAGTACCTAAATAAAAATTCTTTTGGGTTGAAAGTACACTCAGCCTTCTTGAAATCTACCCATCAAAGTGATGCTGCTTTCTTTAGAAAATGTTCAACTTAAGTGACAGCAGCTTTGCAAGGTTGAACCTCGCGGAACACCTGCAGTTCCGTTAGTGAAGGTTAAAGCTGGCAACACTGCTGTTACTGAAGATGACATGTTCACCATTTTCTAAAGAAAGTGGCTTCTCTTTTATGGGTAATTTTAGAATTAGATGAGCATACTTGGAGAATTACTAATGTATTTAACGTAATTCAAGTTAAAACACATGGCCTTGTCCTACAATAACTGGGACATCTTCTTTGTGAGGTGGTTGCTGTACAGTAGGAGGTATCACATAACGTTGTTGTTGAGGTACAGGTACTACCCCTGAGTATGGGTACCAACTGCGGACTGCAGGGGAGGGAGGATGGGCAGGCACGTCTTGCCATTGCTGAACTTGTGTCGGGAAGAATGGGTTCTTTAGTTTGCTTGTAAAACTGTCCAAGTCTCTGTAAGTCAAAAAAAGAAACGTAATGAAAATATTATAGTGTGAGATAAAAGTAAATATAATGAGCCATGCAATTATAAAAATAATTATTTCAATAATAAATAATTAGCTATTAATTTTGTAAAATGTACAGTTAGGTCTGCAAAAGCCATTAGTATTTAGGCATAACAATGTAAAATCTTTTGTTTTGTGAATTTTTATTGCAAGAGATTACTATTTCTCCTGGATCCTTTATGCATCCATAACATTGAAAGTTTACTGTATTTTGATTTAAATAAAATGTTATTGATAGTGAATTACAAAAGTCAGAATTAAATTACAGTCATATCAAAATTAATTCTGTTTTAATTTCTAATACGTAGAACTAAAAGACAAGTCAATGCTTATAACTTTAGAGCATGCTTTATATACTGTACCAAAGATAATATTATATTTTAATCACTTACATTGTTTTTATGAATATCGGGAAAATGAAGCCTTCAGAAACTGCAAGAAATGCAATCAGCAAAAACTGAAGCAGAAAAAAAAAAATAATAATTAGTACATGGAAAAATAAATTATATATATAAATAACATTTCAAATTATATTGACTCATAGATTATACGTACAGTAGCATTATCATTTTGATAATGAAACATGAATTGAGTGATAACGTGATAACACTAGCGCTTTTTTTTTTATCGCACATGATTAATTTAAAACATCTAGTTTTTCACTTAAAGATATTTTTGAAATCACTTTTTCAAATTATATAATAATAAAAAAATATGTAAATGTGTAATTTAATTTAAATAAATTAATGTTTGAGTACTTACAGGTATAATTCTATGGTTCGCCATGATGACAGCAGGGTCTAATGCTCACGATATACTTGATGGCTTTTCGATGAATGAATCGTTCAAGTTCAGTGTTTAGACCTTTATATAGTAACCTCACCCCCATCCATCATTTTATCCCACAAAAACAGTTATCATTATTTTTGGTATGTTAATTATCCCTCTCGCTCTTATATCTCGCGGCAAAAGTGCATCTTCCTTCCTTTTTTTATTTTTTTATAAATTATTAGTTTTTACTTTTATAAATTTTATATGAAAACGAAACTAAAATATATATTTAAAGAAGATTATATGATAAATATAGTAAATAAAAAAAAATGCATAAAAAATTATCGTGAAGTTAATTTTGAGAACTACTATCAGTTAAGGAATTAAAAATTATAAAAAAATTCATAGAAAATTATGTGACTAAATTAATCTTCAATTAAATAGTCAATCTAAAGTTGTTGTTTTTCCAGCGTAAAAATACGTTTTAAATAGTTTTGTTTAAAAACACCTAAAAAAGAAAAATCGAGAGCAAAACAAATCAATCAACGTGAATCAATCAAAACAAGAAAGAGAAAAGTTTTGAAGAATTTAAACAAACCGTGACAACAAGAATAATAATATAATCTGAGAGATTTAATGAAGAGACAAAGATGAAGAACATAAGAAAGCATAACATAAGAGCATAATTAAAAATATAAGAAACAAAAATCAGCTCATTTTTTAACGCGAGTTCTGCATTTTAATGCACAGCTCTGGCCAAAAGTTCCCGAACGGGGCAGCGGCGGCCGCTGCGTTTCCTCATAAAGATAACATAGTGTGCTTGCGGGTTGCCTATGCAAATCATTCGGGAACTTTTTTGACCAGAGCTGTACATACAATTTTAGCAATTTTTGCGTTTCTGCGAGCAAAAAAAAAAAAATAATAAAAAAAAAAAATAAAAATAATAAAATAATAATAATAAATTGGCATTCTAATGTCCTGTTAAAACACAAATCAGTATTTGCGGTGTGCCATTAATTGAATACTATTACATTGTGTAAACATGTCAAAAAAAAAAAAAAAAAAAAAAATGAAATTTCGAATAGTTTGTGGTTCTTATATTATAATTGTTTGAACACGTAATCTAACTTTCATGTGTTAGTAAGTTATTAAAAAATAAACACGTACTTCTGACGAACGTTTAACTACACACTTTGATAGCTATACTTTACGTATTGTATAGTTACAGATTAATTTTTGTACTAACAACATAGTGGATGCTCTGTTAATTATTTAACCTCTAAAAATTGCATCGTTAACTACTTAAGTGTATTCTCTGTGTACTTATTCAGATGTATAGTTTAGTTTGATATTATGTAAATATATAATCATGATTATACGTGAGGGCACCAAAACATAGGTCATGCACCTTACTTACTACAAGTTGTTGACTCCAAGGATGCGTGATTGTGAAGCGACCTGAGGGTGCAAGTGCATGCTCGATGCATCATAGTCAAACTTATACTGCTGCATTTTTTAAAGTTTATTATACCTCAAATTATCTATACAAGAATGTAGATTATCTAACACGCCTTTTAAAGTAAAATATCTCCGTTACCATTGCTTTATAATTATAATAAACGTTTAACTTTTATTTTTTTAATAAAAATAATATATTATATTTCATAGGAAAGAAACAAAATCACTATCGCCTTCATTTGAAATTTAATTAATAAATTTTTTAGAATATTTTCTCACGTTTTGTGGAAACAAAAACCTGTGTGAAAATAAAAGTTATCATATTTTTGTTTGTTTGTATTTCACTTTTATTTATATAAATATTTTTCTGTGATTTTAATTTACATAGCAAAGATGTTTAAATAATTTTAATGTAATAAAAATTCCAGCTTTACATTAGGGGGGGGGGGGGGGGGGGGGCTTGAAAAACATTTACTTACAAAATGTTAAAAATATTTATCATGTGAATATTAAAATTCATAAAATGTGTGATAAAAATTTATGATAAACAAGCATGCATGAGACTGATATTCATTTTTAAAAAAATGCATTTATTCTTTTACTCATTAATATTAAAACATAGATGAAGCACATGGTACATCTGTCTGTCTATATATATCGGCCAGCTGCATTGTTAAAATACTTATATATACTCGTTATAGTTTAAAAAAAAAAGTTAATTTATTTTGCGTTAAAATTTCAACCCCCTAAAATAGGTAAAAGTATTTAAAAAATGCAACTGCTGATAACTTTTATAGTAAAATGAACATTATAGTATAAGAAAGAGACGTAAAGAGAGCGCACATTATAAATGAAAAAATTATTATTGATAAATTTAATCTGATATGTATTAAAATGATTGTTTATAGTTTGTTATATATATGACGTCTCAATCAATAGATGTAAGATTAAATACATAGGGAACAGCAAGTTAACAGTGTAAAAAATCTTGATTTGACTAATAGAATATGTGAATTGATTTATTTTTCGTAAATTTAACACATTAAAACTAAATATAGTATAAATAAAATGTTCATTTCATGTTTTGAGTCAGTTGAGAGGGTATAGATAAGAGATGCAGGGGCTGCGTATAGTATATAGTTAATAACTTACGTAATATGTTGTTACATTAAATAAGCTTTCACCATGTAATTCACTGTAGTAATGCACTATTGCTCCAGAATAGGAAGTCAATATAAAATGTAAAAAAAAAAAGAAAAAAAAGAAGATATTTATCAAATCTATTGTGACGGGAATAAAATCACAATTATGGCAGGGAAATTAATGCCATTCACATTAACTGTACTGTTATTGTTTATATAATTACAATGCAATACACATGCATTTTATTTAATCAAAATTGAATCGTCGAACTCCATCAAATCGGAAACCGTATGCTGGTGCATTTTTGACGTCAACAAGTGCAGGATTTCGATATTTATAGAAAGTTCCGTGTCCGTGCGACGCTCGAGATGCACCATTCTCCACACCATATGCATTGCGAGGGTAGAACGCTTCGAATTCACCTTCAGGAGGTAATACTTCATCTAACTTGGGATCTTCGGGGTCATAAGGTCGTGCCAGACTAGAGGTCACAAGTAGTAGTAAAAGTAGTCCCACCTATAGAGGGTTGGTATTATAATTAAATTTCATTGCACAAATATAAAGCACTCATATTCATGTTGTTTTTTATCACCCGTATTATTTATAATGCTATATATGACAAATACTTTTATTAATGGTATTTTTTCATAGGAAATTTCTAAAAAAAATCCTAAGAATTCACAAAATGCAGTATTTTATAATAAATAGCAATTAACAATTGAGGTCACCTATAATTCGAGAGAGAAAGGGATACTGTATGAAAACTTTTAATAACAAAAAAATATGAAAATTTTTAATATTTGATACCCTTTTATTAATAAACTTATGAGTTTTTTTTATTATTATTTAATTTTATAAAGAAATTATTTTAATGAACTCGTATTATAAAAACAAGTCGACATTATGACATTGAAAATGTGAAAGGAGTTTTTTTTTATATATTTATTTTTTTAATACTTTGTTCTCTCTATATTTTCCATATTATATACGTGGTAGAGTAGACAAAAGTTTATAATTAAATGATGATATAAATATATTTATATATATATAAGAAGCGGGTTAAACTTACATGTAATAGACAAGCCATGTTGTTATGGAGCCAAGCAGACTACTTACGTAGGTCTAGAGATTGACACAGTGTACTTCAACCAAAAACCCAACTCTCTCTCTCCAACTTCTTCACGTATATAGTGTAGTATATGTCTACCACTCCTTGCCCCCACACTTGCCTTGTCTTGCCCGACCTAAGCTCTCATATATACGTCACACTTTCAATTTCATTTTGTACTTTATAATACGTGCAAATTGAAGAATTGTTCAGTCGTTTATCTTCGTTATATGTAAAGATTTTTTTTTTTCATTGTTTCTCATGTAGAGAATAAAAGTTTAAAATATTATTTGAAATTTTGCATGTGATGCTTTATAGAAAGTTAAAAATCTTTTTATCGCATGCGAATTTTAAGATATAAAACTCTGTCACAATCTAAATTTTATTTTGTTGTTTTTATTTTCTTTTTGATGATTGGGCAACGATTAGGACATATTTCATATTTTTTTATGCTAATAAAAAGACAGTATTTATTACGTTTTATGATTTTTATGTGTAGTTAATCATAATTTTCTAAGTAACCAAAAGGAGTGTGTGTGTGTGTGTGTGTGTGTGTGTGTGTGAGAGAGAGAGAGAGAGTAGTGTATAAAACAAAAATTCAGATTTTTAAATCATACGAATTTTATTTTAGAAATAATGATTTAATTAACATTTATATCATAAAGGTGTAATATGATTTCTCAAATTTTAATTACTGTCCTTAAGTTTTTAACAACATAGAAAAAATTTAACATTAAGTTTTCTTAAGTTTTTTTTTTTTTTTTTGACAAACTTTTTATTTCTGTATGCTAAGAGAAAAAAAAAAAAAAAAAAAAAACGAAAATAAATAAAGTAGAAAAAAACTTTACGGAAGAAAAAAAAAAAAACGATAAAAAAATATAGAGGATGCTGTAAAAAAATGTGATGGTAAGCAAACGCTATTTTTAGTCAAGTTAAAAGAAATTTGTGAGAGGTTCTGTAAAGGTATAAAAATAAAATTCTCGCACCCTCCCACTATACTCCCAGCAAGCTGCTCACAGATGGAACTCTATTATGTAAATGTGCTAAAGAAGAATCTTTTTCCATTTCTTCGTAAATTAATTTGTTGTGGTTTACATTCCCAACTGCGTATAAGAAAATTAGAAATAAACTTGCTCTTCTATATAATATGACAAGATGAATTCTCAATAACTTTTCTTTTCTTTTTTTTCTCAAATTGCTTGAAAATTTGTAGCAAATGCGACTTGATGAGATTATCAATACATAACTTTCCTTTTTCTTAATTTTCTCGAAATTTTGCAAATATGAAAATGATATTTATGTATGCGTATAATATTTCTTATTTTCATGGATTTAATTAAAAGCGTACACGGAAATATTTCACAAATTCTTTAGTTAGATAGATGTCAGTCGTCAGTACAAACCAATAACTCAATTGAAAAAAAGTTTGAACAGTAACTTGCTAGTACAAAATGTTATTTCTTCAGTGGTAAATGTTAAAAAGAACTTTGTATATATCTAACAAATTTATTCTGAAAATACATCTAAATAGTTACTTTTTTTTCCGTGCAATTAATTTATCTTTGTTGTAGCAAATATTTATTTATGGGCGGAAATCATTTTATTTATGGAGGCTTCAATGTACAATTTGATTGTTTGTGATCGTGAAGTTGAAAATTAATTATTTAATCGGAAAGTCCCCCTATATGTGTACAGGACGTATTTATACAATTATAGTTGAACTTTTTACTGTAATAGCACGTGCCTACTTTTAGCATTTCAAATAATATTGCCTTTTATATTTTTTAGAATTAATAGTTAATATAATTTTTAATTATTATATTATGTGCCACATACAAATATGTATTGACAATGTGATACAAATTTTAACTTTTAGTAGTGCATTTGTCGTTACGTGAATGTATTGTTTTCGTTACAATTAATAAATATTTGTATCACAGTATGCGTGTACTGTAATAATAAATCAATGTTTATCGTTATTCATTTTAAAACAAAGATAACTAAGCAGTTTATTTTCAAGTACAATAACGTAAACATTTGGCATTTGTATAAGCAGTAAATTTTAAGTACGTTTAAATATAAAAATTTATATTTATTTGACGAAAGTTCTGATTTTTTTTTAAAAAGTGTTTGCATGCTTTTATGTAATCTCTTCACGCGCTTGATAAATTACTATCGCAAAGTTTACGGACTCATAGTTATGGGAAATACTGTATAGTGGTTAAAATTATGGTTTAAACTCAATTAATGTTTTTATTAATTAGGCTATATACTAAATACACACACACACACACACACACACACACACACACACACACACACACACACACACACACACACACACACACACACACACACACACACACACACACACACACAAGTAGTACACTATTGCAAACAATGTATTATATCGTGCGTCCTATCACTATATAAAGTATCTTAAAATATGTATATAATAATAAAAGGTTTTAATTATACAATTCCTCTAGTTTTATACTTTATATAAATTGAAGATAAACATCTTTGTCGTATCGAGTTGTAATATATATAACGAGTGAGATAGGTAACCACACTCATGGCAGATTCCTCCGTGACTTGATTCTTGAATATACAACCTTGATGAACTGAATAGGTGACTGAACCTCTGCTGTATAGACATACCATGTAAATAAAGGTCATAGTAATATTGCGATATTATCCTGCTGCAATTGTTTTTATTATATATTTTTTGTTTATAAACATATTATACTTAGCTTTATAATATCATTATTTTTAATGTGGGTATAAAGTATTAAGTAACAAATTAAAGCCATAGACCACATAAAACAAAATGTGCTTTTTTAATGAATAAACACGAAATGGGATCTTCAAAATTGTTGACAATTTTTACCAGAATGTTAATGTAACCCCACCAGATAGCGTGAAAATACTGTCAAGTTTGCAATTTGCGTGACTATTCATGTTTATGACGTCAGAAACATGCAAAAACTAGTATGAAAATGTTGTGCGAGTTGCATAAATTGAAATTTCTGATCACTGCTACGGGGCTACAGTTGGGTTTTGAGACAAATAAGTTATTTATGTAAGTCCCATCAATTGTTATGTGATATTATTTTCTCTGGTCTATTCTGGTGGTGAAAAAAATCAATAAAATTATTTACATCATAGACTTTTAATTCCACCACAGAATTTTGTTATATTAACATATTTTACGAATAATTCATATATTGTCAGTATTTTTTAAATTGCCATTAAGAATGCTTCCATCATATCCATCATATATAGACTAAATGTTTTGCATGTGAATTTTAAACAATATAGTGATGCATGAAGTCGTATGATGAAATGCATTAGATTAGTCGTAATTATGTTAAATTGACTACATATATTTAAATGTGAGTTGTTATTTATATTATTCATCAGTTTCAGTTCACATTTGGGTTATTTTGTTTGCAAATATACAATCTTTACGCAATACCGTACAGAACGATTTTGCTGGTATAATTTGCACTTTTTTTTCTTTAATTTGTGTCTTAATGCGAGTAAAATTTCGGAATTTTACAAACTTAATTTAGAAATTATTTGAAATTTTCGTACTTTTTAAATTGTTAATAGCAATGTTACTATTTTTCTTTTGGAGAATCTTTAAAAAGTATAGTTCTTTCAGTCTTTCTCTCTCTCTCTCTCTGACTCGTCGTCATACTCTTTAGTCTTTAGGCTGTTGAGTTTTAAGGATTAAGATTGATGATTAGGCATAGTCTGTGGTCTATGCGGTCTACAGGTTAAACCATCACTTCTGTAGCAAAGTCAACACTTCTTCAAAAAGCAAGAGAATACTTCATTTTGGGGGGGGGGGGGGGGTGGGGGGGGGGGAGAAGTGCGTTAAAATATTAAATTTGTTGTTGTTGCTTTTTTCCTTCGACGATAAGTGTTTATTTATATTTTTAAATAATCAGCATTTTAACTTAAATTTGATAAAACTAACGCTATTTTTTATTATCATTATTTCAATGCGTGTTATCGGTGACAACATATTCCTAAAACTTATGACATAGAAAAGTATACGCACGTGTAATATTCTTCATTAAAAAACTTACAGCTTTTTTGAAGTAGCTTTAAAAAAAAGTAAATAATAAAAAATGATAACAATAACAAAAAAACAACAAAAAAAACTATAAAAACACAGGGTCCCGCAAAGCTAAAGTATATAAGAATCACGGGGTCCCAAAGCTTGCCTCGCGCTGCTTGTGATTGTTAGCGATTTCACCGGTGAGTCATATATTTTTAGTAGTTTTTACTTCTCCGTTATCAATATTACATAATGATATCGACGTGGCTGCGGCCAAAGGGCGAATCTGCATTTGGCCAGTTTGCAGCAAAAGGCGAATTTGCTTTTGGCCAGTTTGCAGCAAAGGGCGAATCTGCATTTTGTATAGTTTTACAGGAGACAAAAAAAAGTTTTTTAAAAATCAGAGCAAAGAGAGAGAATATTTGTGATGAGTTAGTTTTGTCGATATTTTTTATTTGATCAATTTCGTAATATTAATTTTTATGGTTATATCGTTTAACCATTATTATGCGTTTATGGTATATTCATGTATGAAAAGTGACGTAGTTGCTCTGACGGAATGAACATATTATTTAGTCTGTTTAAAATAATAAAGTTTTATTTTGTACAGTATAATAACGCTGTTGTATTATGTTAATTATGAAAATAGTTTAAATTTTTACTTTGTATGTTTGCTGGTTGAACATCTCTATCAGTATGTATGTCTCCCGTCTCTCTCGCTCTCCCTCCTATTCTCGAATGTAGAAATATTTTTTTTAAAGCTAAAAATGAGTTCCGATGAAAACACAATGATGCTACGATGATTTTACTAACATTGGCAGATGCATTTTTTTTTTCCTTCTCACAATAATTTACTTAAGAATTTAAGACAATTACAATTATGAAAAACTATGAACATGAACTATGAAATTATTAACAACTTTGAAAAGCCACCTATGCAAAAATTTAAATGACTTATTTTTAAACTACCCAACTGTGTGTTAATTTAATTTTTTGTTCTCCCTTATCTGCTGGTCACTGGTACTGAAAATTTTATGCTTTATGCTGTAATTTTTTAATATTATGTTTGTTACCATTGACCTTTAATTAACATAAAAAATAGGGGATCAACTTTTAAATTTCAGAGTAACTATTCTTCTAATTTACTAATCTGCCTTTCAATTTAATTGTAATATGTACATTTATGCAATTAATGCATGCATTCCGTTGTTATACATTTAAAAACATGGATAATATCAAATACTCTCTGACACGTCATTATATAATGAATAAATAATTATAAATAAATGCATAATGAGTATTAAATGTAATTTTTATTATCTTAACTTTTTACCTACTTTGCATATTATTTCCCCTTCTACTTTATCATTATTTGCATATTTACAACATACATAACAAAGGAGGATTGCATATGAAAGTATGTATGTACATCTGTGATGAAACTCGATGATATCGTTATTGGTGCTCCTCATTACTAATGTGTACACAGTAAGTACATATAAATACACCTTACTTTATAAATTGTGTATATACTCGTGTTCATATTTATTTATTTATGACAATTTCAAATACATGGTAAATAATAGCGCTGCGATGCTGCGATCATATTTCCTTCAAATATATATATATATTTTTTCGTTAAAATAACATTGACTTGCAGTACCCCCCCCCCCCCCCTTTAATTTAAATTTGAAGGCTGCTTGACAATTCAATAAATATTTTCTCAAAATCTACGCTACTAATGTTATGTTATAATAGCATGAAATTAAGATTATGCGTAAGTCGAGTTGATGTATTTTTATTGCTGCAATAGTTAAAAAATGTTATATAAGCAGAATGTTAATCGTCCATTGTGAGAGCAGTTTTAAGTTGCATTCAAAAAGAATTAAGATTACGTAAAACGTTGTTGTAGAACTCGATTTTTGCATAAAATAAAATACGTATTTTTACACTGAATCTTTTGAGTGCATTAAGAAAGCAGCTTTATACTGTAGTTAGTATATGAGACAGAAACTGGGAATCTTTTACCTTAACGGTCAGATTCAAATATATAATAAAAGTTTCGTAATAAAATTGAAGTGGCATTCATAAATCTTGCTCATACGTCAACATATTGTTTTATTTTTCAACTTGAACCTTTATGACTTTTAAAATTAGGTATGTATATTTTTTATACCATTTTCATTTGCAGTAATGTTATTTATTTATAATTTCATTGTGTATGTACTGTTTTCATTTTCCATATAATAATAATAATAAGGTTGTTTTACTGCGCACGTATCCCAGTAGACTCAAACTAAATGAAGTATTTATAATAATTACATTCTAAATCATTCATGAGGTACGCTTAATTTGACTTTGTAAAAGTCAAAAACGTGTCTTGTTTCTTTTTTATTCATTCTTTTTAATTACAAATACTTAACTCTTATATATAGTAAGAATTTTGAAATTCATATTATTATCTTTATTTTTGCATATTCTTTGGTTTATTTCTGTTTACTGCAATTACTTGATTGTGTTAATTGTTGATGAAGTTAATTAAATATTCAGCATTATTATCTTTTACGCTTTGCATAAGCATTTTGTTTTCTTCTTTTTTATTGTTGCCATTTCTTTAATATCACATCGTATTGAAACTAAAAAATTTGTACAATTTAAAGAATTTAAAATTAAGACCAATCCTTAAATTTTTACTTAATTTTATTTCATAAATACAAAAATTTATGTTTAATTATCATTATTACAACGTTCCTATGTGACTAATTTTATAATAATAAAATCTTCTATTATACGTAGTAAATAAATTTAGTTCCTAGTTCTCATTTTTTTTTTTAATTATTATTTCATTTCAACGTGTAATACAGAACTAGATTATATAGATTTACATAATTAGCAAGGATGAAGAAATATAGAAGTTCGTCATATGTTTGTTGTATAAATTACAGTATTATAATTAGCTCAATTTGCAATTGGGTGTAATATTAAATACAAGCCTGACCTCTTTTGTACTTCTTACTAATTTTGTTACAACAACAACAACATTTTTATCTGACATTATATTTATTGTGTTTCTTATTGGCTGTTGAAACTTTTAATTTTATATCATATGATACTCGAGAATTAAAGTCAATCGTTTGAATCATACATAAAAATTCTCATTGTATAATCCTTTGTCAGTCCTATTCATTCATAATTCTTTAATAAATGAATGGAAGAATGTGATCTATCATTTTGAGAATCGTATATATAAAAATTAAATGAGTCGCTTCATTTGTAAATTACAGATATTATAATAAACAGTCTTTTATAATATACTGCTAGACGGATATAAGGAGTCACTATATATGGATCAATGGAGAAGGGTATGTGTGTGCTCTTTGATTGGATTTTTTGAATGGTTCTATCATACATTAAGCTTTCATCAATATTCTGCATTAGCAGCATTAAGAACTTGTGCTTTTATAAACATTTGTAGATCTATTTTGTGTTAAGGGGATTAGTCAGTAATGTGAGCAACGGATTAACAAGAAAGTGATCCTCTGCATCCCTTCCACACTGCCTGTAATTAATATTTTAAGATGAACCACATATAAAGCTATGTCACTGTATTTAAATTTTTTGAATTACTGGGGTTTGAAATTTTAGGTCCATGATACTTAATCATGTTTTTCATCCTTTTGTCAACTCAATCTATACACCCTGAAATGTTTATTAAACAGCCTTAAAATGCAACCAAGTATGGTAAATCTGCAGATATTACTCCAGCCCCACCTATTAAATTTTTTAATGATTATTCTGAAGAAAGTTGTCACTTAAGTTGTGACATTAAAACAGTAAATTAACTTGTTATCAATTTTCATGTAGTCCGATATTATAAGATACATTTATTTCAATTAACTATTATTATTCAAGTTTGATAAATAACTACTGCTGATAAATTTATTTATTTACAATTTTTATATATTTTTATTTTATTTTGACTTATATAAAGTCGTAATTATATACTTAAGCACTGGGAGTAATTTCATTTTTAACGTATAGTTAAAGTTAGTGCGTATTTTGGAGGGTTGACAAAAAATTATTTGGCACGTCAAATAGAACGTTGACAACCGTTTTACGCATGTAAACAAACAAAAACTTTTTTTTTTTTTTTACCTTATGCATTAATGTGAATTTTAATTGGAAATAATATGAAATAAATAGATAATATATACTGAAGTATATTATACTAGTGTAGTCGATAGAAAATAAAATAATAGTAATAAATAATATAAAGTTAACTATTTTAGCGCTAGGTTTCTCTCTCTCTCTCTCTCTCTCTCTCTCTCTCTCTCTCTCTCTCTCTCTCTCTCTCTCTCGTTTGCTTCTTGTAATTATTGTTTTTTTTTTCTTACTGTTATAATCGAGATAACTTTTGGATCTAATTTTATACTCTGTTTTTGTGTGGTTATTTGCAGAAAAATGCTAAATATTTAAACGATTTAAATTTGTGGATCATGATCACTGATCAGTTTTCTTCATGCTATTAAAATTATTATAAATAATTTAATTTATATATGTATCCAAAAGTGAGATAGACACAGATGGAGAGAGATGGAGCAGAAATAATTTAGGAGACATATAATATGTTATCCTCTCGCATTATCATTGTTATTATTTTTTTAATTAATTATTGAAGTAAAAGTTATGATTATTTAATTTTTAAATACTAGCATTTATTTAACACATATGATAATAATCAATAAAATAAATTTTTGGTTGACTTTATTTGTTTCTGTAAATTTTAAGTCTACAGCTAGTATATTTTATAGAAGATTCCTAAAATAATAATAAAAAAAAAAAAACTGGAGCATGGCAAACATTCAAGTTTTACTGCAAACCACAACATCTCTTTCTTATATTTTCTCTAAATTGTCGTTCAATAATTTGATATCAAAAGCATCAGACAACTAGTTTCTTTATAATTCTTAAAATAAGTGGAGCATTTAGTGTAATATACCATAGTATAAAATGATATCAATAAAAGTAAAACCCTGATGAGTGATGAGTGATAACTACATATAGCTAAAATCACAGCTTAAATATGTTTGCATGTTATCATTTTTTTATTACACTTTTTTTTTTTTTTTTCCCCTGTAAGAAAATAGTTAATTTAAATTTAAAAATTGTATTTACAGTTTTTAATTTATCATATAATGTGACAATGCATTGGTATTATTTATTTCATTCACACATTTCTCCTTATTTGATTTAAGGGGAAGCATGCGATTTTATGGGGGAATGGGGGGAGCAGGGCAAAAGAGAGAGAGAGAGAGAGTCAGAGAGAGCACATGCATGGCGCGAAGTGGGGCGGATTTTCTCTTCTACTAGCCGGCTTGCGACTTTACATCAGAACAGTAGAATTCGCGGTCAACGTTCTCCTCTACATACAAAGTTTGTGCTGAATTTTTTTTTTACTATATTAAATAAATTTAATTCTCCAGTATTATAATATAGAAATTATACTGATAGTGGTGTGTGTGTATTATTTAATAGTGAAAATATATACTCATTGTTTATCAACAAATTATGTACCATGAGAAGAACAATTAATTTTATCGTCTATATTTACAATTGTTATTGTAATATAGGCTAATCATTATTTTAGTAGGTGAGTAGATATTACGATAGCAACAAGTGTTTTTTGGATTATTTTATTTGGTATTTGAGATGCAGTGTATTCTATCGGCGAGGTGAATTTTTTTTTTACTTTTATTTTATTAATTATATAATTATTAAATTAAATTTATTTTTATTAGTATATTTTTATTATTTTGTATATAAATGCAAAATTTTAGACTTTCTGATTATTCTATTAAATATAAATAGGAAGATAAAACAATAAATAGAAATATACTATAACATGTTTATATTATAATGACTCATTAATATATTTCTGTCTTTTCTGTTTTATTTTACTGAAATTTCAAATGATAAATTATTATAATATAAAAAGAAATTACACATTGAAAAATATTTCTATTATTTAAATTAATTTTTATCATCTATAAGAATATCAAGGAAACTTTATAGCTCAAGTATTTTCAATTATAAAAATATATTGTTATAATCGTATGTTGTGTATAAATGACACTTATATATTATATACTGACCATTTGTATTTACTATAGTAAAGTAAGTCCTTAATATAATATATGCCATATACTCTGACGATCTCCGCATAATAAGACTGAATAATAATGAAAATTTATTATTCTATATGCTCAACCTGTGTATAATATAAAGGACGTACAGTACACATACATACTGTACGTTCGATCAAAAACAAGTTTCTTTACAAGGTGACGACATTCGATGCATCATTGCTTGATTATTTTTAGTAAAATAAAAAGTGAGATCATCAACACACTAGCTTTTTTTTTTTTTTTAATATTTTTTTTTAATTTTTTTTTTATGAATCACAATAATAATGTATTATTATTTATATTTGCAATGAAAGTACTTCACGTGTACTGTATTTATACAGATTTTAGTAATGAGAGTCAATATTTGTTTGACGATATATTTAAATAATATGCAGAGTCTCAATGTCACTAACTGATACAATTATAAAATTAGACTAAAGTAATAAAAATTCTGGTTATCTATTATAGCAGAATAATAATGTAGACAAAAATAAAAAAATCGGAAGTGTTGCTGTAAAATGTTACGATAAGAGCGTGTACTTTTTTATTTTTATTTTAATTGTTATATTTTGCTTTCCATGTACTGTAGAGTAATAAATTTTTGTTATTTTGTAAAAAAAAAAAAAAAAAAAATCTTATTTTTTTATTTACAAAATAACAAACAATGTTTTTAAATAAATTGTTACTTCAAAATTTTATCAATTTTTTTATTAAAGAGGTGAAGAAGTATGATAAGTCACTCACTCTAGCATATAATGATATAATTATTAAAAAAATAATAATAAAAAATGCAGTGTTGTTCTGGTAAAAGATGTTTGAAAATAACACTACGAACTTATCAATTCTTGATGTCTACACTTTATTTTAGAACGTGAAAAGTTGATTATTTAAAGACTATATGCTAGCTTATAAATAATAAAATTATAGCGTGTATACCTTTAAAAGTTAAATATAAACCCAATGTTAGGGAAGAAACTTCTTATAGTTTTGCGTCACTGACGGGCGCGTGTTTTTATCTGTCTCGCTCGCACCCCCGACTCCGCGACGAGGCCGCGAGAGAGAGAGAGAGAGAGAGATACATAGTATATACGCAAAACTTTCTTCAGCAATTTGGCACATCTCCATTTACGCATGCTGTATAATGTAAGCAGGCTTATAATAATATGTAAAAATGAAAAAGTATATTTATTAATATCATTTTTTGTTGAATTTTTATATACATGATCATATTTTTGTTAAATAAAAAGCTCCATCTTTATTATTATTTTTCCACCATCATCATTCTTGCTCTTTAATAATTTTTAATATTTTATACGCACTATTTTTGATATATATATATATTATGAAGAATTAAAATTTAAAGTTATATGATTTTCAACTCATGTTTATATGTGCAATATGTTCATATTTTTTCGTGGTGCGGTAATTTTTTTTTCTTTTCTTTTTCTCTGCAAGAAAAGAAGTGAAGATTTTTTTTTAAGTATTGTTACACTTCAATAATTGAGTCTTATTTTGTCGTGTACCTATTTAGGTCTAGGTTAAACGAATTCAACCGCCACAATGGTTTTAAGATTACAATATTTATCAAGGGGACCGACTTGGACCGGAAATCGTTAAGAGGAACTAACTATATATTTTCATGATTCTCGATTTCCACCAAAACAATCGTTATAATTTTCAAATAAATTCTAGCAAATTAAAATAATAATAATAAAAGTTTCGAAAAAAGTTTTAATACTATTTTTAATTTTAAATTAGTTTCTGATTTGACGCTAAAATTTGAATTTTCACATTTGCATGTAATCTTTAAAGTGAAATAACTTAAATATTTAATCGTGTTTTCACATGTTTGACGTAGCTAAACTTTTAAGTACCATTTCTTTCTTTACTTTGTGTTAATATTATAATACGCGACCGTCTAGTTTGCGAGATATCAGTCGATCAAATTAAGGTTAAAGGGAAGCTGAGTTTTAATGATTTAATTGAATTATATTTTAATGACTAATCGGGGAATATTTAAGCAATGAAAATAGTTCAGCGAGTATTATTTTATTCTCTTGATACCAATGTGCTCGATACGAAATTTATATTACGAAATGGTCAAGATTAATATAAAATATACAAACATGGTAAAGTATATTAGTAAATGTCACCACTGAAAGTATATAGAGCATTTGCAATTGACAGTGACCAATTATCAGAGATATTTGATCCATGGCAAAAACAGATGCCTTTATTATCAAACGCGCTGATATAGGATATGTGACATCTCGAAATAAAGTGTAAAATTGTAAACATCGAGCAATAATTTATAATATTAAACTACAGAGGTACAGCTATAGTTTTAAATTTAAAATAATAATACAATAAAGTTATTGTTAATTCAGATTTCTGAGATTACCTTGCTAACAAGAATAATTTATTTTAAAAGTTGTTTCATTTTGTATAAATGAATACTTTTTCCGGAACATTTCTTTTACAAGAAAGCGACGCTCGATTTTTACCACCCCGTCTCTATATAATGAATAGTATTATACAGCACTCTAATAATGCTGAGAGAGAGAGAGAGAGAGAGAGAGAGAGAGAGAGAGAGAGAGAGAGAGAGAGAGAGAGAGAGAGAGAAACTGGACAGTAAAATAATGAAAAATGGTTAATACAGATTTTTAATATATAATATTTATATTACCCCCATTTTATAAAGACGCAATAATACTGTACTACTTCATTATAACGATTTATGTACATAAATGATATCCGCCAAGCTAATTAAATCAATGGATGGCGTTACTTAATTGTCTTCCTTAAACACCTTATGGCGTTTCGTTTTTCCAACAGTTTCGTCCATCAACCAACTTTTTTGAATTTATTTTTACTTCATTGTTATCAGCGTAATCGTATCTACCCACCGAAAAAAAAACAGCTTATTATAATTATTATTTAGTCATGTTGGTTGTCCGAGTGCGGGTTAATTTGCTAATCAAAATCACAGCTAGAGAGTCGGGAAAAAACATTTCTCTCACTTACCTCACCACTTCCTGTCGCACGTGCAGTGAGAGCCGGCCGTCTCTGTATTATTTTCTTGCAGAATTACGTATTAATGTTTGATTTTGTTCGATGATGCATTGCATCAGATGCATACATTACAGTAAAGTTAAATTTTTATTCCCCGTTCTCTCTCTCTCTCTCTCTCTCTCTCTCTCTCTCTCTCTCTCTCTCTCTCTCTCTCGCTCTGTCTCTGCTCTCACGTCGCACGCACTTGCTATATTTTATTTTAAATAAAAATATAATTCTGACTCAGTGATAATAACTGATTTACCTAGTACCTAGTGTACCTAATAGGTACAAGTTACTTGACAAGACATTTTATTACTCATTTTTTATATGCATTACGAGAGAGAGAGAGAGAGAGAGAGAGATTTATTCTTATTTTATTTTATCTCCCGAGTGATAAAATAACACCCAAAGAACACCCAAATGTTGCCCAAATATGAAAACCAAATCATTGCCAAAAGGGGACATTATTTGGGTTTAAATTTTAACCAAATTCAACCCAAATATGAACCAAATAATAGCCAAACATAACCCAAATATTACACAAATACAAACCAAATTATTGCCAAATATAACCCAAATATTACACAAATATAAACCAAATTATTGCCAAATATAACCCAAATATAAACCAATTTATTGCCAAATATAACCCAAATATTTACCAAATATGACCCAAATAACACCCAAATAAAACAATTCAACCGGCACCTTTTCTTGTTTCTCTTGCATTCTAGAAAAAAAATTACATAGTTGCCATTTCTTTCTTAATAATAAGTGAAATGATATTAAACGTAATTTATTAATAATTACCAATAATTAAAACATATAAGCAAATTTATCTATTATAACTGATTATATTTTGTATACATGCAGTAGTATATATGTTAACATAATAACAATAATTTAAATCAATTAAATGCAATAATACACAATACTCTGTATATGGAACATAATGCATGCCAAAATTGAATAAAATATATAAATTTTAATCAATAACTATTGAAACAAAACTGAGTTACCCTTAAATATTATTAATATTTACACAGCATTGATGCATCGTAGGGGATGTACAATTCTCTTTCCTCGCGCGTGTTCTCTCGCTCTGAAATGAAGACATTTTGATTTTTAAACAAAGTACAGCATTCTTAATTGTACATTACTATAAATATTTTTACTTCCCGTGATCTGTTGCGTTAATCATTTCCATGTAGTCTCTCCGCGCCGTCTTTTCGAACAGTGGTGAATCAAAATCGATGATTAAACACAATAATTATAATAAAAAACTCATCTTTACGTGAAGACGCGTCATCTCACTACAACCTCAAACTCTATACTGACGCTATTCTAGAAAATGTGATAGAAGTCTCTGAGGGAGAAAACAGTTATTTTAACGAACTTTTATTTATAATAATTTGGGTGGTATTTGGGTTACATTTGGCAAGCAAAATTATTTGGCAAATATTTGGGTTGTATTTGGTAAAGACACGAAAAACAGCATTTTATTATTTGGGTTGACTTGGGTGTTATTTGGGTGTTATTTGGTTTGGTTTGCGTTATTTGGGCATGATTTGGGTGTTCTTTGGGTGCTTTTTTATCACTCGGGCTATTACGCATCATTATTTACATTTTTGTTTGCTAAAACTTTTTTCCCTTGTTGAATAAAACACGGAAGGTGTAAATTACCTAATATAAAATATGCTTTACTTATGTCATTAGCAATGAATAATAACATTCAAAATATAAATAATTTGTATACAAGTTTTATTTTGTAAATTTTGATTCATGAGATTCTCTCTCTCTCTCTCTTTCTCTTAATATATCTCGCGTTTAGTGTGCGTGCTCTTGGTTAATATAATATAAATATGTAATTCTAATTGCAATTAATAACTGATACACTTTTTTGACAAGAAAATAAAAAGACTCGATTTTTTTGTTTTTGGGTTTTTTGTTTTACACGTATTTATGGTACGTATTTATATAATAAAAAAATATATAATAAAACATTTCTACCCTCCGCTCGCCTATCGCAGCAAACATGTTACACGCAATATCGTCTTCTTGTCGACTTGTTCAGTATCTTGTCCACGTAATGATGGAATTAAGTTGCAATGTAATTGGTATAGGCTTATTTATATCGTTTTGGCACACCCTTAAAGAATATAATTTTCAAAATTTAGTGTGATAGTTTCCTTATATGATTGCACGTCACAGTATGAAACATTTTCTATATTTTTTTGTGAAGATATCTCGGGAAAGACTGTTATTTCCAAGTATTATGTTTCCCACGCACGCATTTTAGCACCAAAAAAAAAAAAAAAAAAAAAAAAAAAAAATCACTTTTTAAGTTATTGCTGAATTTCCAAAAGAAATATTTAAAATAATTTATGTAATCCTTGATTTATTATTTTTTTTTTTTTTGATTACAGAAATGTAGCAGACAGAGGAAGTTGTGACTTATTCTCATCCACTTATTGTGCCATAATTTGAAGACCACATAATGTTGCCGACACGTTTTCTTCGTGTGTGTTTGGCAACAGTCTTCTTGATCAGCTTGACTGGTCTGATTGCACTTGTACCTGTGTCCAGTCCTCCATCAACTTGGACCATACCTGATTCACCACCACCCTCCGAGCTTTCAACTCCACTAGTAACAATCAAATCAACAATTCAACCTCAACATACAGATGATTTCTCTCAACTAATCGACCTTACAACATTCCAATTTCTAATGAACGTAGAACCATGTAATAATTCAGATCAACTAATTCTTTTAGTCATGGTTCATTCAGCACCAAAAAATATAGAAAAACGTAATAGTATTCGTAATACATGGGGTTCATATTTACGTCATAATATTAAAGTATTATTTTTAGTAGGTAAATCAAATAATTTTAACATGGAAAATAATTTATTAAAAGAACAATATAGATATAATGATATTGTACAAGGAAATTTTATAGATAAATATCGTCATATGACTTATAAACATATTATGGCATTTAAATGGATGAATTATTATTGTAATAATATAAATTATGTATTAAAAACAGATGATGATGTGTTCATTAATATGCCAAATTTAATTAAATTTTTACCTGCATTACCTAAATCTAAATTAATTTTATGTGATGTTATTGAACATGCTAAAGTTAAAAGAACTTGGAGATCAAAATGGAGAGTATCATATGATGAATATCCTGGAAGATTTTATCCCAATTATTGTGCAGGTTGGGCTATTTTATATTCAGGAGATGTAGTAAAAGATCTATATTCTAAATCTCAAAATAATAATTATTTTTGGGTAGATGATGTTCATATTACTGGAGTGATAGCTGAACAAGCAGAAATTAAACATATGCCAGCTGAAAAATGGATCTTACAAGATTCAATGAGTAAAAAGATTTTGTCAAATAATAAATGGCCAAATATATATTTACCTAGTAGATATTTACTTGGACCATATGATACATCACCTGAGCAAATTAAATCTTTGTGGCAATTATTAGTCACTGAAATCTCAAAGAGGTGATATAAATACAAATTTGTGGGCGAATGTGAGCTTGTAAAGTTTAGTCTGTCTGTCTGTCTGTCTGTCTGTCTGTCTGTCTTTTTTTTTTTTTTTTTTTTTGTATTAAAATATATTTAAGTCAACATTTTTCTAATAGACTATATAGAATTATAGACTATATTATTGTCTATTCTTTTTTATTATTATTATTTAAAGAAAATAATAAACTTCACAAATATTGTACTCTGTACATTATATTTACTATTCATATACTATTATGGTACATTCATAATACTCCGCAAATTTTTTTTTCTCTCGCAACTTTAGATAATCACGGTCAAATTCTGTTTTGATTTTTCCCCTGGTATAGATTTTTTTTTTTTTAATTTCTCACTCAAATACAGATCTTAAACTTGTTAAATCACATATCACAATAGCGTAAAAAGCAAAACTGAAAAATTATTTAAAATATGCATGAGATCTAATTAATTAAAGGAATATGTTGACAAAAATTGCGTATACTCCGAAAATGGAATTGGATTTCACCAAAAGTTTTCGTTGTTCATTGTTGATATTTTTAGTACGAGAATAATATATCATTTTGATTCATACACGTCTTAAAAAATCAGTCTCTACTTTCTATACTGAAACTTTTGGCGAACTCCAACCCTGTATTTAAAGGGTCACTTTTGCACACTTTTTTTTTTTTTTTTTTTTTTTTTTTTTTTTTTTTTTTTTTTTTTTTTCATAACGTCTCTTTGAATGAAAGTCTTTCACGTCCTAAATTATTTCTGAGCTGTGCTTTTTACTTTATGGTGATGTGTAATTTAATGTCTTATTTTAACGCTTTTGAAGCTATTAAAATTAAAAAAAAAAAACTCAATTTAATATTGTAAGCCTTTACCAAAGGGAAAAAATAACAAACTGCTAAAGGAAATGCTATTTTATAGTGATTAAAGTAATGCCCGATTACTGAAGTTGATATTATACTGAAGTTCTAAAAAAATCGCGTAATAATGCGATTAGAAACGAATTTTGTTTTAAATTAAGTTAAGGGGGTAGGTGACCGACTGATATCTCGCAAACTAGGACGGTTGCGAATAATAATATTAACACAAAAGTAAAGAAGAAATGTTACATAAAAGTTTAGTTATGTCAAACATGTGAAAACACGATCAAATATTTAAGTTATTACACTTTAAAGATAACATGTAAATGTGGAAATTTAAATTTGAGCGGGAAATTTTAGTCAAATTAGAAACTTTTTTACAATTAAAAATGTCATTAAAATTTGTTTTGGTATTAAAAAATATATATTTTAAATTTACTTGATTTTATTTGAAAATTATAGTGTTGGTTTTATTGGAATTAAATCATGTACAAAAAATTACTGGGAAAATATAGTTCTTCTTTTAGTGATTTCCGGTCCAAGTCGGTCCCCCACCGCCTTAAATAGACTAACAAAAAACTCAAAGAAAAAAAATGCAATATATGTGTGCCCATAAAGTATAATACTAAAAATGTTTAGCTTTAGTAAAAGTTAAAGAAATTATAAATACAAACAATAAATAAAATAATATGTTTATTATAAAGTAATAACTTGTTATAGGGTCTGAATATTGTTATTCTATGTGTTATGTTATTATTATATAGTTGATATATTTGTTATGATTATAAATTTCAATTTTTTGTTAATATATCTTACATGGTGCTACTACAATTAAAGCACTGTGTACTTTTCTGACTAATAATAATTATTTGTTTAAAAAAACATAAATATTGAAATCAGTAATAGATATTAATTAATACAAAAATGTGTGTTATGTCAAGGGTAAGATTTCGTTAAAAGTTCATAGAATTTTTAGAGCTGTTTTCCAAACTCTGTCTGACCCATACATTTGTGCTAAAATATAATTGAGACTGATTTTAAAATATAAATAGTAAAAGAAAAAAAAGTGCTTAATGAATTTTTGGTGTAGATACTATTTTATTAAAATTTAGATTATTCAATTAATTAAATATTGTCATTTAGTGAGGGGAAAAAATATAGAAAATTAGTATAGTCTTCAGTCTTCAAATATTCTGTGATTTGTATATGATTTTTTTTATAGTTAATTTAATTATTGTTTCATTATAATTTGAACTTAAAACAAAGTATATAGTGACAATGCTGGCATTGTTAGTTTAGTATGTACTGTGGTTGGTAAGCAGATAAATATTCATGCAGTGATAAATTCTTTAAATGTCACGGATCAAAGTTAAAAAACGTTGAGTCACACAGTATAACATGTTTTATAAAAATGATTTATTACAAATGTCTGGGTGCATTTTTTTAAATGTACAAATAATTAAATTAAAATGGTTAATTAAATGCCAATATTTTAATCCATATATAATGTAAATTCTGCTTTAGTGATTATTAATTTTACCAATTGCTAATTAACAATATCTCATATACATACTTAGGACAACCTGGTACCATTATTTTGTTATTCATATCAGTTTTTTAAAGATTATGTAGAGGTACAGTACTCAAATTTCCATATGCTATACCATGGTATACACTCCATGGCCAAGTGCATGCAAATATAGGGAGTGTACTTTAATCTAGATAAGACTTGATGTCATTAGAAAAAAACAAAGAAACTGTTTTTTTTTGTAGTTTTTAGTTTTTTTTTTTTTTTTAGTTTTTTAGTTGTTTTTTTTTCCTTCTGATTTTGTCGAAAATGTTTTTGGTGGGATTCTGACCTTTCTGACCAACTGAAAATTGATTAAAACTATGTTCTAATTTTTTTTAATCAATAGAACGTAAATTTAGTTTAAGGTAATATAAAAAATATAATATATAATATTATGCTGTGATTTGTGTATAAGAATCTTAATTTTTGTAGGGCCTACAATTTTTTGTCATTCAAGATGAAGTGTTTGAATTTACTATTATTATTTTGCAACCTGACTACATATTTTCTTATAATTTCTTTTCACTAAGCTGATTTTTAATTTATATTAATTTTGTGCTAGTGTAAATTACTGTATAAATATTGTTGGCATAATGTATAACGATCTACATAACATTTTTAATTCCTAAATTACTTCTTCAATTATAATAATTGATGCCGAAGAGTAAGAAAAATAAATATTGAACGATGGTTGTTTCATTTCTATTTTAATTTGTTTTTATTATATATAAATATTAAAATTAAGGCCTGTCGGACCTGTTATAATCAACAATAACATTTAAAGAGTCTCAAATGTTTGTATACCTACACTGTTTTTGTATAAATATTGAAAATAAAAATTGTACATAAATACAAGTCTGATTAATTTCATTTCTTTGATACATAATAACTTTCATTGTAATATTTTTCTAAATCCTGCATGCGAGGTCAAATGGTAGACCTGCATTTGCTCACTTAATATAATACATATTGTACCTCTATATATCTATCTGTACGTCGTAGTATAAGAAATATATATATTTTATCAATTTTACCACATTATTATAGCTGTGAACAATCTTTTCAAGTGTGAGCAAGTCAATGTTACACCAATTTATTAAATCATAATGGTAATTACAGATTGATATTTTGTATTATTCTGCTTTTTGTTCCCATTGTTCTGATACTTCACCCTTCATCCATCCAAAATTTTATTTTTAAATTCCCGCTGCGGAAGTCGTGTATTTAGCGGGAACTATTTACAAGTCAATCACTCCGCTGTTTATTTATTATTCTTTGAACTTTTTTAGTGATGAATATATAAATTATAAAATATCAAAATCATCAATTTAGTCATATTTTATTGCGAAAAGTTGCATTTTTTTGTAAATATGTATTATTTTGTGATGCAAAAGGTAGAAATCAATACGGGACTAAATTCGTCGCGTATTGTCAATTATTGTATTTCCGGAAGTAAAAAGGCTTGTCTGGCAAATGGAGGAATACAAAAATTTGGTGTAGTGCAGAATTTTTGTAATAACTTTACGTAATGCTGAATACCATACAAAGAAAATATTGTGCATTTGACCTTTAAGCTATACTGGTCAAGATGTCGGTATTTATTCTAGCTATTGTAACTGCATTTTCGTGTCAAGCGATATCTGTTTTGGGTAAGTTCATTTTTACGTCGTTTGGTCGTAAAAAAATAAAAATAACACACCAGCGAATGGTTGTCATGTCCTTGATAGTTAACTTTTCAATATTATCAACAACGTGAATTTTTTAATACTTGAGATATTCAATATTACAGTTAAAATAAGGGATTACTGCAGTTGTTAGTATTATTTATTGCTTATTTTCTTGTCTCTTGCCCCCATCCCATCATGTCATGTGTGTTTCATGCACGATATCTGACTTCGATATCGTTCTTAAATACCAAGGGCAATGGCTACATAACAATTATAGGATGTATCTTGTTATGCAGTTTGGTGTTACGACATTGTCATTGACAGTCTAGTTGTCATGTTAGGTTTTGAAATGGGAAATTTACTTTTCACGGAAACAACAAAAATGTACAGTTTTACACTAACGTCACCGTCTGTATCTGAGACACCTCTTGAATTTAAAGCGCCGGTCTAGTAATTTAGAGCAACCATTGCATATATATTTCTTTATTTGTAGAACACCATACATACTCCAATTTCTTTCATTGAAATTCATTTAAACTTAAGATAGAGGACATAAAATCCATAATAAAAAATGAAGTTTTTAAATCACTTATAAATACATACCGGTATCACATATGGGTAGATCATTAGAAGAAAAAAAGGAGAGAAAAATACATACATTAAATTATTATATGTATATCATGTACATAATATTATGTATAAACTTATATTATATAATGTATATACTTGTACTACCCAAACTACTGGTATATTTTACTAATATTATTGTCCAGATCATTCATTTATTTGTATGTACTTGATACGATATTTCTATTTCTCAAAAGATAACTTTATGCATACCGGTATACCTTGTTTTTCTGCATACTTATGATGGATAGAATCTAGTGATTTAAACAAATTGTAAGTATGTACACTCCTGCCGAATAAATCTGACTGAAGCGTTAATCTCTCCAAATGTTAAATACATATATGGGGAAACTTTAAAGCAAGCGGTCAGATTTATTTGGGAGGAGTGTACACTAGCGGACATCATATACTTTACATCAAAGACAATACCGCTTTCTAAAGAAAAGGGTACAAAATACATTGTCAGGTTAAAGTATGTAGCGTTGCCAAATCATGAATGAATTCTTTAGGAAGCAGCATCGTCTTTGGTGTTAACTTTATAAAGTCGGGGAGTTTACATACATACAGGTATATAACAAAATACTTGCTATTGAGTATGGTCCAATTACAATTAATATCAGTCAAAAGACTTTTTATGGGTTATTTTAATTGAAAAGGCCCATTCTCAATCAATGACACTTTGAGAGATATTAATGTGATGTCACCATTGAGTCCAATCCTATATTCGGAGTGTCTTTATTCTTTATGTTCAGGACACAAGTTATAGTTTGTTGTCAACACATCTACCAGTAATTAGTAGTAAGTCCTGCTACTATGAACACCACATAATAGTACCAGCAAACTGTAAGCAAATAACAATGTACCCCATAGCCTAATACATATCTTGTACCCCCCCCCCCCCCCCCAAAATATACAGACTTTAAAGTGGGAGTAGTAGTAGTAAGTAGTAGAGTTATAAAGAGGCTTGTTTGTAAACCTGTTACCTTACCCCCTAAAAATTCTGTAATCCCATTTTAAAATCATTAGGTGGTCTTCATTTATTTATTTTTTAATTTCAGAGCAAAAAAAAAAAAAAAAAAAAAAATTGAAACAAAATTGTGGACATGTCTGCAGAATGGAGCCTAACAATTTAGCACGCGGGGAAAGCTAAGGGTCCCCTAATTTAACATCACGCTTATGGGGAAAAACGCGCTTTTTTGCAATTTTTAAGAAAACTACTCCGCCCATTCCGGAGAATTTCAAATGAGAAATACTTTTACGTGTTTTAAGGCATAGAATTTTTTTTTTAAACCGATAACCTCCATTCTAAAAATGAATTGTTTGGTTATTTGTTATGTATTGTATTTGACTAATCTTGATGTACATGTGTGTTACAGCATTGCTATGTCACTGCGACATTTGTGCAGACAACAACCACACGTGTGTCACAGATGGATATTGTTTTACATCCACCTCACTTCAGAAAGATACTGGAGTTATTCTTCATGCATTCAGGTAGATAATATATTTATTTATTATAATTAATTGTATCATCAATTAACAAAATTTAATCTAATCCATCATCTCAATGGTCTTAAATTATAATAAAAAAACATACATATTATCAGTGTCAAAATTCATTGCCTTATATTTTATTTTACATATAAAATTCTATTGCATAACAATGACAAGTTTTATTTTGTGTCCATTTTTATAAAATTTTGTATTCATTCTACTTATTGCTTTTATTTATTCCTTTATCATTGATTTACTTGCACTTAATTATTCATGCTTTTTTTTTATTACAGTTATTCATTATTTAAATTTAATCTTAATACAATTCCTCATCCATTTTATTTTTATTTGCAGATAAAATATTATGTACAATTTATTGTGATCTAGAATTTTAAATTTTGAATTCCGTTCATCTTTTTGAACTAATTTTAATCATATAAATGCAAGCATGTTTCTTAACGTCTAAATATGAACGTTCCCATGACTATTACAAAAAATATTAACATTATTTATTACTTTTATAAATTTAATCAATAAAATAATAATATTTCACCATACCTTTTAGTATAAAATATACGAAATTAAATGACCTGCCTTGATCTACTAATTTCTTTGCATATTTCCCAGAATTTTGGCACTGATGTTGTGTAAACCAATTCCCAAATTGGCCCTTATATCTTCCTTGATATAAATTTTAATTAAATTATTTGGAAAAGCTTTGTGGTGACAGTTTGCTAATATTATTTATAATTAAGATATATATTTTTTGAGTATTTTATCTTGATAGAAGAGAAATTATTATAATGGGTACAACTAATGTCGCCCTAAATATTTTGATGTGCTTAGAAATTTTAATATTTATGTATCACTATTGAAATATCTTAAAGTCTAATTAAAAATTAAGATTGATATAATTGTCAACTTGATTTATAGTATTGATATATTTTTTTCAGTATGATAATTAGTAAAGTATTTTCTGACTTTTTTCAAATGCAATTTTTTTTATGAATATTAAATTTTAATAGAAATATTACACATTTTTATAATATTATTGACTAGGTATAATTTTTTTTAAAAAATATATGATTTTTTTTGTATGTTATATTATTATGGCCTGCCCTTTCCTTTCCTCCCTCTTTTTAAGTCCTGCTCCAAAACTTATGTTGTGTCCGGGCTGATAGCTGTGGTGGTATAATATATGTACGTACTGTACGTGCTGCGTAATTGTTTTTGCGCTAGTGTGTCAACCACGTGTCTCCGTATTGAGAAGCAAACTACAATGACAGCAACTAGACTTGGGGTAGACATGAGTTGACACAAGCTCTTGACCATTTCATGTTCTCTTTGTACTTTTATTCTTTTCTTTTTTTATATATATTTATGGTAATTTATTGACAATGGTGTTAAATATCTCTCTACTCTCATGTTTTATGTGGAATATAAGGGAAAGATAAATAAAGCTAGAATGTATGTTTTATTTTATTATTTGTTATACAAGTTGGAGTGTCAATTAACAGTAGTGCAACTGTGTATTATTTGTATCTAGATATAAAAGGTTGAGTATAACAGAGATGCTAGATTGTCGTGGAACCCTTATAAGTACTATTGTTTTGGTGAAGATGAAGTTCAGTAGCTCGGCCAATGGTTAGGAAATACCGTCAACCGGGGTGATTTTAAACACCCAATCATCTCTGTCTTGGGGCCTTATTTTAGAAATTTGAAGAATCTTTCTATATGGGTTTGACCGATGGTGCAGTTGGGTACAGAAGGCCTGGGAAGCCAAAGATCTGGGTTCGAGTACCAGTCAGGAGGAATCCCTTTTAACATATTTACTGCTCTATATAAACATGGTGAAACACAAAAATCACTTTTCAATCTTACTATAGTTCAAATTTGTTTTTGATCTTAATGATATATTTCAAAATTTTGAAATGAGTGCCCTAATGGGTGCTCAAAGTCACCCTGATTGACTAGTATGAAAGTTGTTTCAAAATCCTGTAATAGTGATGTATAGCCCTACATGTATTAAAATGTTTTATAATTATTTAATAAGGTCATATAATGAATCATTTAGTAACCACAATGTTATGTAAAACGTAATTGTGCATCTCTGGTATACATGCCTTCTAAAACTCACTACAGTATTATTATTAGTGTATAGAAATATTTTTATTGACCCAAGCAGTTCATAGCTACATTACACATATTACAACAAACATTGGTCTTGTCAAACTTAAATTAAAACATTATACAATAATAGGTAATACTAATAAATACATTCAATTTAACAAAACAAATGCAGAAAAAATAATAATACTAATAATAAGCAAAAGCACTTGTATTAATGACACTTCAATCGAAATTCAGTTAAATATTAATATTACTAAAATAAGCTAAATTAGATTGGGAGGTGTACGTACATAAATTAAAACATCAATATCACCAATTCTACTATTATTATCAAAATAGGATCCAATATAGTAGTATTCTTTTTTTACTATTTTTTTAAAGTAAATTGGCAAACAATGTATTAAATAGAATGATGTTTAGGTATACTACTTTTAAAATTAATCCGTACAAAGTTTTGAGAAAATAATTACAGTTTTGTTATTTTCTCTATTTTTATTACAGCCTTTACAGTTTTTATTATTATTATTTTTATTTAAATTTGAAGTTCAATAGGTTTTGTACTTTTCTTAAATAGTTACACTCCAACCAAGGCCAAAATCTTATCACTTGGTTCAATTTCTTTTACATATTTTACATTACAGTATATAACTTTTAATCAATAAATTTGTCATGCACATTTCATTAGATTATTTCAAACAAAAAATCACAAGTTTCAAGTAAAATCAAACCAAAGACCATAAACAAATAATGCGATATTATTATTGTTTAATTCTTAATTTCAGTTTTAAGTCAGCTTTAGCATAAAAAAGATACATTTGATTCCAGTTGCCATTTCCTTTACTGTGAATATATTTTATTTATTTATTGTAAAACTGTCAAAGAATTGAACACATAAAATTTTGATTCGCTCTATTGAATATTAACTATAAATTTGCATCTATAGTATTTATGTAACACAGTATGAATCTTGAGTTAGATTTACTCAGTGTTCCAAACAGTAGGTAAAGTTAGTTGACCAATACATTTGTGGTACATATACAGTGATAAAAAAAAATAAAAAAAAATCAACTCATATTTTAAAGATGTAGAATTCAATTTTATATCATAGCGTATGAACTCGCGATTGTGATAATATATTTAACCATTTAAAAACTCACTCTAAATGTGCAATGGTATTCTTATGAGGATGAATTTGAATGCTTCAACTGTGTATACATTAAGAAATACATGTAAAATATACAACAGGCAGTACTATAAATTTAAGATGTAAAAAAAAGGATAAAATAATATAAACACTGAATAATTTTTAATATCAACATACAGAGAGATATATTTTAACACCCTTGTTATATACTTTTGTAATAATAAAAAGAAAAAAAGCAATACATGTTGATAAAATATATATTTTTCTTTTTTTTTCTCCCCCTTCCCATTTTATGTCATTCAAGGTGTTATGACAAGAAATATTTTTTTCCTGGGAGTTTTGCCGTGGAGTGCAATGATCCACAACGAAGTGAAATATTTACCATGACATGCTGTGCGGATGCCGATTTTTGCAACTTGAAACTCAAGCCTACTTTATTGGCTACCACTAGTACCTTTCCAGGTAAGATGGGTGACCTATTGCTTAAAAAAAAAAAAAAAAAAAAAAAAAAAAAAAAAATCGGTTTAAATTTGACACATTAAAAAAAATATATATATATTATATATATAATTGAGAACAAATTTGTATAAAGGCACACCCATCCTTTGTTTTTGGATCTACAAAGAAGCAGAGATATATTGTGATAGCTTGTACTAATTTAGTTCTACTGTGTGTGTGACTTTTTTTTTTTCTTGTCAATAATATCTTTTACAGTATTATGTTCTTCAGCAACTTCATGTGTTTCAACGATGAATTAAAACAAATTTATTACTATTAAAAAATGTAGAAAATATGTAGTTGTTGTTGTTGTTGTTGTTACTAACATTAACAAACAAAAATTGTGAAGCTTCCTGTATCATTTTGTTATAAAAATTGCATTATTTACTCCCTATCTAACAAATTGTTGTTTTCTATTCCTAAGCAGTAGTGCTAAACTACATTGTGCTGATTTTTTTTTGTGAGCTAATTTATTTGTGTTTTTCTAATATTGAGGCTTGTAGAATACATTTGTGTCATTATTTTTAATTATTATTTATAAATAGGTATAATTTGTGGGTTTTCCTAAATATATATTTTACTCAATGCAGTAGTAGATTTTGGGATTCTAGTTGAGCTTCTAACCCATAAATGTTAAGTTTCGTTAAAGTTTTTATTTTCTCTCTCTCTTAATGAAAAAAAGAATAATAGTTTTTGATAACGTAGACTGGTATGGGTTGCAAATTAAAGGCGTAGAACACCTTGAACAAAAAAGTTGTGTAATATCCTAACAAACCTGAAAATCAACGTTGATTTGGCCGGAGTAGTTGATTTCTAATTTATTTTCCATTCACAAAATGACACTGGCGGTTAACGCGCGCGTGGACCAGGCGAGCTGTGACGTCAGTGACCGCCAGTGGCATTTTGTGCATGGAAAATAAATTAGAAACCAATAACTCCGGCCAAATCGATGTTGATTTTCAGGTTTGTTAGGATATTACGCAACTTTTTTGTTTAAGGTGTTCTACGCCTTTAATAAATGCTTGTATTTGTATATCGTTATTTAAATAGCAATCTTAGCATTTTGCTGGCAGGAAATTAAATAAAGTTGTGGTTTAGAGATAATACAAAGGTTTTGTCAGTTAATTTGTTATTAGTGTCGCATACTAAACTAATAATATAGTTGCAACTCACTTTAATAAAGATAGAACAAAAATGATAGATTTTTTATTTTCTATAAGTTTTAATTTTCTATAAGCCTCAATTTATAGTTGTAGATATTTTTATGTGTTTCTAACAATTAATCTATTGTCATTTTTCATGTATTTAAAAAAAAAAAAAACAAATCCTGAAACCTTAATTATAAGATATTTTCTTGCTAATAATAATTAAAATAATTCTTCCTTTACCTATTTTCATCTATTCCTCCTACACACCATACATACCACCAAAACAAAATAAATACCCTTACCCCTCGGGCTGGCTATTTGTTGTGCATGTAGCATTGTCGCTAATTGGAGTGTGTGTTTTTTTCCGTGTGATGTGTGACAGGTGTTTGGAGCAGGCGCTAATCTACCCACCTGAAAACCCCATCTTGTGTCATTCTACAAAAGCACTAAATGACACTTTTGTCATAGAATGTTGTAATAATCGCGACATGTGTAATAGAGAATTGAGGCCGCCTCTTCATGTAAGGAAGGGTGCAGGTAGGTCATTTATTGAGAGAAAAAAAAAAAAAAAAAAAAAAACATCAACAGAAGCACAAAATATTATATATTATTCTGCTTGATAGTATTTTTTATAGAATTACAATTTTTTACACTATTTTTGCACTTTTTTTTAAATAGATTGTGAGCATGCAGACTTAAATTTGCTAGATAATATGTTGGCTACGGATAAAAAAAAAAAAAAAAGAATTAAATCTTTTTTTCTTTTTTTCTGTACTTTCTAAATAGTTACACAGCACGAAAGAATCATTTAAGTGGTTTTTATTCTTTTTGCAGTTTATGTAGTGCAGCCACATACTAATTAACATTGTTTAATAAGGATGCAATTAAGAAACAAACATTAAATTAAGATGATAGTAAACTTCAAATAAAGTGTCTCTTTTCTTTTCATACTATGGTTGTTCATTTGTTATTTAATAATATTAAATATTGATTTCTCATTTTTAGGTAAACATGTACAGCTCTTGACAAAAATTACTGAATTCTTCTCTGACCAAAACACAAAGATGTGTTAAAAGTTTCTATTGTGGGTTATGTTTTATCTTAATGCATTCAGAAACAGTCTTTTTTTTTTTTTTTTTTCAACATCAAACTGCTTTAAAGAAATTTTCATTCTATTTTTAGATTTTTAGTGCAGTCATTTTTAGATGACAGCAAAAATAAACTATTTCAAAGCATTCATTTGTGGCAGATAATCAAAAGAATGCATTTTTATTTCATCAAGAACAAATTAAATACCACTTAAATAATTCTTTATTCAAATTTGCTATAATATCACGCTTTTCTTCCCACCAATCAAAACCTTTTAATGCTTTTAACACATTCTATATAACTGCTTTTTATTATTATTACTACTATTCATACACTTATTATTTTATTTCTTATTATATTCTTTATTTTTTTTGTAGGTGTTTTAATAAAAGCAAACTATTCCCTCCTGAAAACCCACTTTGGTGTAGGCAGACAACTCAAGTGTCCACCGCTAAGGAGCCTCCGTCCTTTGCGGTGGCCTGTTGTAATAACATCGACTTTTGTAACCGAGCTCTCAGGCCCAACCTGACATTCGTCACAGAAGGTGAGGAAGGTGGGCAAGCAGAGAGAGTAAAATAAAACAAAATATATTTATATCAATAAAAAAATAAAAAAAAAAAAAAAAAAGCACAGAGGAGAACATAGAAACGTCCCTTGTGTTGTTGCTTTTTTGTTTTATAAGCCTTGCTATATTTAAGACTTTTTTTTTGTCTTACGTTAGTAATCTTCTAAAGGAAAAAAATTGCTGTGGTATGGAAAAAATGCAATCTTAAATCAATATTAATTTTATTATTTTGTGGATTAACTTATTATAACTGGTAATTAAAGTCACATCTTGATATAAATGTTAATTTGATTTGAGATTGACAAACAAAAATCAAATTAATTGGGTTGTATAGTTCAATGTTTTGGGTTAAATTAAAATATATAAGCAACATTAATTCATTTTCATATTTCATAAAATCATTCATTTGTAATAGGAATCTTCTTTTGTTCATAATGTGGTGCGTTAACTTTTCTTTATGTCGGAAAATTTAGACAATTTTAGTCGACTTTTGTGTTGTTTTTGTTCATCAAATTTAAATTAGGAGTGAAATGAACTTGGGTAACTATATTTCAAGTGTTAAATCTCATTATTAGCATATTATGTGAAGTTAAATAAATTTTAAATTTGGAACTTTCTTGTCAAGTGTAAAAATGTTTTAAGTTAATGGGCACATGTTTGTGTTGTGAATTTAGACAGAAAATAAAGAAACAATAATTTTATGTTGTCAAAGTTCTGTGTACTTTTTGCACACCAAATATTTTTAAGTTATCTTCGAGGTATGTTTAATTGTTAGTTTCTAGACCAGTTGCACTCATATTCCTTAGATTTTTATATTATTAGGCAGACAAAACTTTTCTAGGTCTCTATAAGAACTCAATAAAACTGTGAATCCCGCAAACTTGTCAAAAATTATTAAATGAGTGCTTGCTCCTCTTATACCTGTGAGATTTTATGAATGTTCAATTATTCTTAAATAATCGTTTAGTTAACCAAGAACTGTCACTTGAAATGCACGAACAATACATTTACCACCACAAAAATTCAATAAAATGTAAGAATATGAACAATACCCTTCTTCAACTCCATTATAAATAATTGATTCCACATAATTAAAAAATAAAAAGTGACGTCTGTTATGATACTTGTAAAACTTTTCAGAATGAATAGTTTTAATTGGAAGACAAGTTAAGGGGATTCAATCCATGGTTGCTACGACTATAAAATCCCCAGTTCATAAAAGTATCATACCCTCAGGTACTTTATTTTCTTATTTATTTAGTTACATAGCATATTCATAATTACCGTAATAAAAAAAAAAAATCGATCATGCTATTGTTATTTAACTAAATGTTACAAAGTTTGTACAATTCCTTGTGTGAGGCTAAACTACCATTTGTTTTGAAAATAACATCTTATTTCTTATCATAACTGCAAATTTAATTAATATTATAATAATACCCTTTCCCTATATTTGGTAGTAGTTTAACGACTAATGGTAACTTATGTAGTATATAAAAAAAAGGGCCCAAAGGAGAAAATTATAACTGGTGATCAGGTCAGTGGAATATTACAATTCTTTTGTTCTAATTCTTTCTAATATGACAAATTGATTTATTTTATTTTTCAGCTCAGTCAATGTTTGCATGGTGCATGTTGGTGTGGATGTTTATTTATAGTTTTTTTTTTTTTTTTTTTTCTTTGGTATCTCAATGTTTTTCTGTGCTTTTATAAATAGTCAAATATAATGCTCCTTCTTTCAAGCTAGAATTCATTTGTACATTTTTTTTTCTTCACGATACACAAATATGTTGGCTAGCTGCTCTATTTTTTTTCTTTCTTTCTCACCTGTTTTTATTTGTGTTTCTATAATTTCTATTCAGTGTTTAAATGTGGTAATATGGTTCTCATTCACTCAACAAAATTTTTATTTTTTTTTGTTATTTTAAAATGACTGCAGTCATTTTGAATTTTTGTCATAATTTATTTCATATATTTTTAAATAATTTTTAAATGCTGTAAGTTGATACGCAAGTTCAGATTTTTATTTTGTTTGAAACTTATTATGTTATTATTATTATTTTCTTTTTTGTAAGTAGATTGACTGCAGTTCATAAATCATAAATATATTCATTAAAAATATATAAAAACAAATTTAAAAAAGATGCTCAATTTACTTCATTTTACTGCTATTTCCCCCCCTGGGAAAAAAAAAAGAAAAAAAAAAAAGAGAAAATTTAATAAGAATAATAATAAGAATAATTTAATAAATTTAAAAAGAAAAAAGAAAAAAAAAAAAAAAAAGACTGCCTGATTGTGAGCTTAATCAAGCAAATCAGTTGAAATTTCTCCAACTGAATTTCGCTATCATAAAATTATACATAATTTCAAAATAGCAGTAAAAGTTGAAATTGAAGCTAAGATAATTTGTATACTTACACCAATGTTTATATATTACAGAACCCTCAACAGCAGATATGGAGACCACATACAACTTTTTAATCAACTTCCTAATAGTAGCAGGCTTTGCAGTTTTTCTACTCTTTTTGCTCATCATTTTCCTGATCAAACGTAAAGATCTTGTGTCAAGAAGAAATCCAGCGTTGTATGAGGACTCAATTGATGCCCCTGAACAACCTATCCTTGGGATTCACTCATTGAGGGATATGATAGAGATGACTACTAGTGGCTCTGGATCAGGTATGTCAAGTATAATCTAATGGAGAGGGGGGGGGGGGGGGGGGAAATAAGAAAATGTTTATTTTGTAAGGAATTTAATTTTTATTTTAATGTTCGGTTGTTAACTTTTTTTTTTCTTTCTCCCACATTCATAATACAAAATTGCATAAATTTAGTTTTTCTGTTACATGTCTCACATCTCTAGTCACTGTAAAATTGTGTTATAATCAAACATTGCTTTGTAGTACAAAGATCATAAATTCAAACGAAAGAAAATAATTTAACATTGAAACCATGTTAGATGGTAAATTATAGCCTACTATGTGATTTTTTTATTGGTAGTTAAGAAATTGTTAAATTAATAATTAGTTTATATATTAATTTTATTATATGTATTATTATTATTATTATATATATATTTTTTTTTCATAATACAATTTGATATAAATCCTGATTAACTTGTTAAATTATTTTCTTTGATTTACATCATGAACCAACATGACTTTGTCTTTTAAAAAGATTTAAAATAAATATTGGAATTTGTAATTATTTATTGCAACATTGCTTAGAAGTATTCTATTGAACATTTTCAATTACACAATTTTGTATAGTCTGTAGGTCTTGGTATTAGTATTATGTATACCTTGTTCATGCTGAAATACGTGTTACTAAACGTTCCTGTTATTTGCCCAGGCTTGCCTCTGCTTGTACAACGCAGCATAGCTCGACAGATTCAGTTAGTGGACACAATTGGCAAGGGACGCTTTGGAGAAGTGTGGCGTGGACGCTGGAGAGGAGAAAATGTAGCTGTCAAAATCTTCTCATCACGAGAGGAGAGGTCATGGTTCCGAGAGGCAGAAATCTATCAAACTGTCATGTTACGTCATGACAATATCCTTGGCTTCATAGCAGCTGATAACAAAGGTAATATTTAAGTTCAGCTATAAATCAGCAGCAGCAGAAAAATTATAATTACAAAATAAATTGTTTGGTATTTAATAAATTAATTTAAGGAAAAAACCATCGCGGTTAGGATCAATGATAAAGAAAAGGATAGAAAAACCAGCAAGGGCCTTACCTTAGAGTACAAGACAAGACACTGCTCAGTGATGTGCTCAAGTAATTTTCTCTTTTGATTGATAATGTCATTATCATATGACGAAAGCTCTCAAGTTATAAAGAAACTTTTATAACATTATACTGTGCCATGCAAGACCTCGACCTCTCCATAGAACTTCTACTGTGGTAAGGCCCTTGCTGGTTTTTCTATCCTTTTCTTTATCATTGATTTAATAAATTAATTATATAAATATGGTATAAATATTCATTTTTTGGTAATGTATTTTTCACAATGTGATGAAGTGGAGTGCAATATGAAACATGATTTAATATTTTGTGCAGACAATGGCACATGGACTCAGCTCTGGCTAGTGACAGACTACCACGAGAATGGCTCTCTATTTGACTACCTCAGCTCAAGAACAGTGGATGTCGCTGGCATGGTGCGCATGTCTCTCTCCATTGCCACAGGTTTGGCACATCTTCACATGGAAATAGTGGGCACGCAAGGTAAGCAAAGCAAAAACAAGAATTCTCTTCATGTTCCCCTGCAATGTAACAGAAAAATTATGTGTAATTAGAAAGAAACAATAATTTATCTAGTTAATTCTTACTATGTTTCATAATATAAGACGAAGTAACCTCTAAAAGTTAAATATTAATAATAGTAAGTACTGTAAATAAATAAATTGGATAGTGCAACAAAAATAATATTTTGCTATAAATAACCATACAAAAATTTATCAGAAGTTACATCATGAGTAGACTCTTATTTTTTAGTTAAAAATGGTGATTGTGCTTGCACAAATCTGCAGTTCTTTTCCTGCACCACAATCTACTGTGAGTTTGCTTTGCTTACAATTTTATTTCATCTTTTAGCTTGGGCAATATTGAATACTTAACAAGTACCAATTAATAATAAATAAATTCATGTAAAAGACAATGTAGCATACAGTAGAATGAATTAATTAAAAAAACTAATTAGATGTGCAAATTCTCTAAATTGCAGATGGTTGAATGGAAAATGGCATCAAATTTCTTAAGTAGAATGTGCTAGATAATGTTTTATAAATACATTTAAATATTAAAAAAAAAAGTTAAAAGAATGGGTTACTGTGTCAGTAAATAAAAAGCAATGTACCTTCATACCTAGCAGCTCACATTCTTGCTCACTGAAGGCTGCTTGCATGTTTTGTTCTATCCATTCTGAATATTATAAATTAATTGAGTTAAATTCATAATAAGTGGCCACTGGACTTTTGATTCATCAGCAGTGCATGCAAACAAACACATCCACCTATGACCCATATGTCGTTAGTGTTGCCAGCTTTGTTGGTCAAGATTGGAATGATGCAAATAAAGTCGAGCAAGCTTATGTGTTAACACAGTTTTTTTTTTTTAAACCATTTTTGATAAAATTTAAAAAATGATGTGTAGCACATTCTACGCTAGAAATTTGATTCCTTTCCCCATTCAATAATTTGTAAATTAGAGAATTTTTGTATTTAATTATTTTTCAAATTAACATGCTCTAACCATTCTACAAAGTATTGTCTTTTATAGGGATTTATTTTTGAACATTAATATATTAACCGCAATGTTTTTTCCTCAAAAAAAAAATAAATAAATACAAGTATATTGTGGAGTAAAGAATCTACCTATGAAACTTACAGGTGCAATCCCCCCTCCCCACCTAAGAAACTTTCAATGTTATTGTGACAACATAAATAATTCTTGTACTGTATTGTTTAGGCAAGCCTGCTATAGCACACAGAGATTTGAAGTCCAAGAACATATTAGTCAAGTCCAACGGTACATGTGCCATTGGTGACCTTGGACTTGCAGTTAGGTATGATGTAGCGGAGGACAGGGTGGATATGGCCTCCAACAACAGGGTGGGCACCAAGAGATATATGGCACCAGAGGTAAGCAAGCAAATCACAATCCTTTTTATATCACTTCCTACTTATACTTTACTTCTTGCAAATAAAATAAATAAGTTTGAATTAAAGTAATTGCCACCATCTACAATAATTATTAATTTTGCTGCATTTTCAAAATACATCAAACTTATCACAGGGATGAGGTGAAATTTAACATGTTACATTTTGCTGGCAAACAGCCCAATCAATTTCTACACCACAAAGATTAATTAAAAATAATTTTAGATTTTGCAATAATTAACTTTTTTTTAAATTATGGCAAAACATAAAGATAGGTAAGGGAGGGAGGGAGAAAGTGAGCATTTTCTGGTAATCGGACATACTTTTCCAAGACAGAAAGAAAAATCCAATTCAGACCAAAATAAACACATCAACATAAAATAAAGGCGTGCATACACAATTGTGGTAAAATATTTTAGTACTCAAAAACTTAATGCTAAAATTTGTAATGTTGTTTGTATTTATTGTTATTTGTATGTTAAATTTAAATGGTAAAATGTATTATCAAAATCTTGTTTACTTCTTGATCATTAATTAGAAAATTACTATAAACAAACACAGTAATAATAATATTGAGTTAAGTTTGTTCTCTGTTCTACAGGTTTATTTTGACCTTGGTTAGAGTTTTCTTTCTTTCTCAAAAAGTGGCTTTATTTATTCAAATGTGGTTTTATTATCAAATATTCCACACCACCATGCTGAAAATATGATTTATTCTTGATTTTCATGTTTTTAATCCCCTTGTTTGTTTCTGTTAAATTCTTTAAATAAACAAATGTGAAAAATAAACATAAATTTTACAAATGGTTTTTAATCGGGCATAATGTAATTACATAATCATATTTTGTTTTAGGTTCTGGATGAGTCCATTAGCGAAAATCACTTTGATTCTTATAAGAGAGCTGATGTTTATGCATTAGGTCTTATTTTCTGGGAAATTGCCAGGAGGTGTAATATTGGAGGTAAATAAAAATAATTATTATTTTAAGTTAAAAATTAGAGATGCTAAGGAAATGTAACCATCACGGTTAAGTATTTTTAATTTATAAAAGAAAAGATTAGGAGAAAACAGCAAGAGCCTTACCATAGTGAAGAGAATCTGATAGTTTGGTGAAAATCTTGCTAGAACCGGAAGAAGAAGAAGAAGAAGAATGAAAATATTGGATAGCATTCAGCACTAAACCTAATAAAAAATGGAGTACAGTATGTGTGAGTGTATGCCTTTGTAGGTCCTTACAAATTCAGAGATAAACTAAGAATGATGGCAGATTATTAGCACATCAATTTATTGAGGGCTATGCGGCATTTCGGTACTACTGCAATCTCCGCGGGTGTAATTTTGGCACATATGAAATCTTCGCCACGCCTACTAATGCACACCTGTACAGGTTAAGCGTATAAAGATGTTTCAAAGGATGGGAGCAAGGATAATACAGATGTGCCAAAATTGCACCCGAGGAGATTGCTGTAATACCAAAATGTCGAGTAGCCCTCGATATTACACAGTCCAGGAAGACAGTAGACTGACCTGCCTTAATATAAGTTGACACGCACATCCTAACCAACTCTCTACCTCCACTATACCTACTTCCACACCTTCTACTACTTCTAGTACTTCTAGTACCTTCATCCTCCACTGCTTTCTTTCCTATTGTTTTTCTTCCCTCCCCACTCCCACCACACCTATATATTTAACTATAAAACACCAGTAAAAGCTATCATTCTTAGTTTCTCTCTGAGACTGTAAGAACTCATGAAGACACATACTTAGTTTGCTTGTGGAGTTTAGTGCCGAATGCTATCCAATATGTGATAAGTATTATTTTTTTTTCTGTGCTAGCAAAGTTTTTGCCAAACTATGGAATTCTCTTCACTGTGGTAAGGCCCTTTCTGGTTTCTCATATTTTTTTCTTTCAAATTTATCTTCTTTTAAATTTTTTTGCTAATAATATTTTTTAAATTTAGGTATATATGATGAATATCAGTTACCTTTTTATGACTTGGTACCGTCAGATCCTACTATAGAAGAAATGAGAAAAGTGGTGTGTGAATGTAAACAACGTCCTTCAATTCCAAATAGATGGCAATCTTCAGAAGTAAGTACTCGAAGTCACTTAAGTAACTGTGGCTGGGTGGGAAAAGTATGTTTGAAATATGTTAAAGTGTTAATGATTGTGATAATATGTTTTATCATTAAAATTCAGCGCAAGTTTTTCCCAAGAATAAAATTACAAATTTAGTGCTAGTTTTTTGAATGGCAAAATATATTTTCACAATTGTGTGTAGAAACAAATGTATCTTAAAGAGGATGTTCAGGGGTTACAAGATGGCTTCTTCAATGTTAGATAATGAAAATAACTGCCATAAACTCGCATATGATGACCCAAAGCCCTTCCATAGCCCCTCAAACTCGTGATCACTAGAGCGCGGCAAAAAAGTCGCAAATTATTGCAAAATAGTCGACTAAAAAGTCGCAACTTTTTAGCAAAATAGTCTCTAAAATAGTCGCTAAAAATTTCACATATTTAATGGTTTTTAGACTTAATACTTCATTACTTCATCACCTTGCGAGATATGCAACTCTTCACGTATCTTTTACGTCATAGTTACGGCTTTACTATAGAAAATGTTGTAGCGGGTTGAATATCTCGCAGGATTAGGGCAAGTTTGCTGGGCTACCATGGGGCTACGGAGGGTCTTTGGGTCATCATATATGACTCAATGAAATCTTTATCTCATTATTTAACATTGAAAAATACATGTTGTAACCCCCCAACTTCCTCTTAAGTGTTACAATGTAAAATGAGCGCATAATTTGTACAGTCATTTATCCCTTATGTAGCCCCCAAAAGTAGGAAAATAGAACTTGTAAAATATACAATTTGTAATTAATTCTCATAAACGTGTTGTTGTCACATCTATGAGAGTTTGACTACAATACAACAAGTTTTCTCAGAGTGTGGTGGTTACAGAAGGGTTGAGTGCATTGGTCTCAAAAAAAAAAAAAAAAAAAAAAAAAAAAAAACTGACCGCAGTGTTTGTGCCTCCAACTGAATAGCATGTTGAGGGCTACGTTGAATTTCAGTACTTCTGCAATCTGCTCAGGTGCAATTTTTGGTACATCTACAATCTTTACCACGCCTACTTATGGCACACCTGTACAAGCTAATCGTATAAAAATGTTTCAAAACAGGGGAGCAAGGAGAATGCATATGTTCCAAAATTGCACCCACGGAGATTGCAGAAGTACCAAAATGCCGCGTAGCCATAAAAATATATGAGGCAACTTTAATGCAGTCAGTCAGTTAGTTTTTTTTTTTTTTTTTTTTTTAGGACCAGTGTAAAGATGATGAGTAAGAAGATGATTTTAAGATTTTCAATTTTCAATTTTTTAAAACGTGTGTATATTTTCAGGCCCTCAATATAATGTCAAAAGTAATGAAGGAGTGTTGGTATCACAATGCTGCAGCTAGATTAACAGCATTAAGAATCAAGAAAACATTAGCTAACCTTGGTGCAACTGAAGACCTAAAACCACCTCAATGATACGTGCCTGATCAATCTGAAGAGAATAATTAAAAAAGAAGTGCCAATGTGCAACAAAACTACACAACAATAAACAACAACAGAAAACAGATCCTATAATGCCTATATAACCTAGTCCCACTAAGCTCCTATGTTGGAGCATATTTAAACGGAGCTTCAAAAATTTCAATATTAATTTATAGGCGGGGTAGCATGTTACAAATATAACATGTTACAAGCCTTTAAATAAGGAGAAGAAGATAAAGTGAAATATTTTGGAAATGGATAAAAGGACAACTTTAAAGATGTTTTGGTTTTTTAAATGATATAAAATGGACACGTAAAATATTGTAAAACATCTTTAAATAATAAAATCTTTTCTTTTTTCCTAATCCAAAAAGAAAAAAAAATGCTCACGTTTAAAAAATAAAAATTAAAAAAATGAAATCTGAGTTTCGACTAAAAGTGGATAACATAGATGAACATCCCACTCAGATTTTCAAGTGATAATAACTCCTTATTAAGCTATTTTAAGTGGAACTTTTTATAGTAAATTATAATTTAAATGTAATTAACAAAAAAACAAAAAAAAATGTCTGAAGTTAGAATTATTTTATATCCATTTAAAATATTTAATTACTCAGCACCAACATTTAAAAGCATAGTTCAAGTTGTATCTCCTAATATAAAACATAAATCTTTTTTTAAAAAAGAAAACCTACATGCTAATACACTTTATAAAACCTAATTGATATTATATGTATAATAATACCTAATAACAAAAATTAAAATCAGGATTTTTTTTTTTTTTTTTTTTTTTTTTTTACAGAATGAATGCCTTAGTTTTAAATCATAATATACCTCTAATTTCTCAACAACCAAAAGGAAATTTTCAATGACTTTAAGAAGAAATGTATTATAAATTAGGTAAATAAGTGTATAGATTATTTCCTTTTTATTGTTTCATGTAAACCTATATTATTCTAAAGCATATGTTATTCAATTATATGTAGCTAATTTTGATCCAAGCAAATTAATTGGCACAATTTTATTTTTAAGAAGCAAAAAAGTTGCGGAGGGGGGGTTAGAAAGATATAACTTCAATGTAAAATTACCTGTTACTTATATGTACATCATGTTTTAAACAAATCTTTATGTCTTTCACAAAAAAAGTAACAAAGTATATTATCTGGTTATCTAGTGCTTTGGACACGTAGTAGATCACTGCTCATGTTCCTAAGTCTTAAAACAACACAAAGGCAATGAACCAGAGTGTGCCCTATTGCTAGGTTATATGGCAAAGTACAATTCCCAGTGATATCATCATCCTTTGCCTTGTTTTTAGACTTGGGTACTTGTACAAAGTGCTGGATCACCAGTCAAAATACCACCCAAAACTGCTTTATTTTAGCGCCTTAAATTGATTAATAATAAAGAAATTATGGACGTACACATTTTGATCTTTTTGTGTCATAATGAAGCTTCTACACTTTACAAATTTCTAAATAGTGAACAATCGACACTTTACAAAGTCGCGGCTACCTGGAGCTTCTGCTATATAAAACAGGCGTGGAATCTCCAGGTAGGCTCAAATTGTAAAGTATAGATCGGCCATTCTTTGGAATTTTGTAAAGTGTAGAAACTTCATATTGACTCGAGAAGATCAATTTGAAGAAAACAAAAATATTATGTTAATTCAATAGTCTATATTAAACAAGAAGAAAAAAACAGCTACAAAGTTGTATAAATTAACTTATTCAAATCAAGAAAGTATAAAATAAAATTCTTGGGCCTTCATTTTGTATTAATAATTATAATATAGTATGAGATACAGAATTTGTAAATAATAGTTTCTATTTTTATTGAAATACCTGTGCTTTTTATGTGTGAATGATAAAATGAGTGTATGCAAGGTTTGGTGTGGGTAGTGATTACACACAGTTATGTGCAAGTTAAATTTTTTTATTATAATTTTTCTTAAGAAATATATATAAAAAAATATTATATTTCTTTAATCAAGCATTTTATTTTGAATTTCACAGTAAGTTATTATTGTTTTTTTTTAATGTATATATTGCTTAAAAACTGAAATCTAATTACTCCTAAATTTAGAAGAAAAAACAAAGAAAAAAAATGTATATGATAAGAAAAGCTTTAAAAATTTACTTATACGATTTAATAAAATAAATAAAATTTATTTGTTTAGAAAATATAAAAACATTAAAATCTTCAGTAGATCTGAAGTAGATTTATTTATTGACAAAGAGAATCAAAGTTTTACTTGAATACATGGGAAATAACGAGTGAATATTGTAAGCATGTAATATACCTGCATTTGTTTAATATAGAATGTATGAATTGTTAGTTCATCTACATGTGAGATTTTTTTTTCTTACTTTTTCAACCAAAATCATTGATATTTTGGATTAGAAATGTAACATTGCAGTATAAGAAAATGGCTAAAACTTTTTCAAATTTTAATTGATTATTATTATTGTACCTGCAAAATCATTTATTAATGATTATTATATTACTGTGAAATCAACTAAAAGACTATCTTTACAACTTAAAAAAGACTTTGTTGTCTGCCTCAACAATTGCAAATTATTAATAGGCCTATGCATATAATTATATACCCTATAATTTTGCGGTGGACGGGCCCGTTTCAACCCAATGTTTGGCTTTCATTATTTTATCGCCTACATTTACATTAAGGCTATTGACTAATAAAGGAACAACTGTTTTGAGGTCAACTATAATCAAAACAGAAGCGGATATGACCGATATCGCGTATAGTCAGCCTCAAAAAAATTGTTCCTTTATAAGTCAATATGTATTTCTCCGCATTATAGGCTGTGCAATGAATAATTGGCTCTTTTACTATCCTTTTCTTTTATTCCATTGTAAGTAAAAATGAGAGTTAAAGGGGATAATTTTGATGCAACTTATAATGAATGTAAGTTATGTTCTTTTTAGAACAAATGAAATTTGGCTAAAATCACTTTAAGGTAAAACACATAAGATTTAAATACAACGCACATTTTCTACCTAGTGTTAAAAAATAATAATAATAATAAAAAAAAGCGCGTTATAGAAAGAGAACACAAAGATTGATTTTTTTTTCTCGCATACAATAAATTAACTATTGGGGACAGCTTTTCATTGGTTACATCCTGTTAGCCAAACTTTTCAATGTAAGTAAATTGTAGTACACTCTGAAATATTTTTATTTTGTACAAAAGCATTACATGTGCATGATCAGTTAAAAGTCCAATGCTTCTTTATAACATAAAAATAACTTTCAGAGTGAACTAACTTTAATTTAAGAATTAAATTAATCATGACAATTCTGTTAGCCATTTTCTTTATTGCTAATTAAAATTTTATTTATCATTTAAAGTAATATATTGAAAAATGTAATTCATATATAATTATTATGATAAAAAAAAATTAATATTATTTTTAATATTGGATATTATGTTTAAATAAAATATCAATGATATAAATTAAAATCTCTGTTATGAAAACCTATTTTTTATCTGTTTTAGTTTAATGAATAAATGTCATATTCATATATGTACAAAGTAAAGAATGATTTGCATAATCAAACATTATTATAACTGGTGAATGGGTCTTTAATTATCATTAATGTTAGCTATTTACTGTAAGAAAAACGATGTTAAAAAAAAAATATATATATATATATATATATATATATAAAATATATACAATTATACCTTATTGCTCATTGCTTTTAATGTGTACAAAATTTAATATTCCACTTAAAGTAAAAAATATATATATGTATGTAGTTTCATTTGCGCTAGCTCAGTTAACAATAAATGAACTTAACACTTAATATATTAGAAGAAGAAAAAAAAATAGTCACATTTATGAAGTAAAAGTCCAATATTTTTACTATTAGAATTTAAGTTGTTATGCGTCCCTCATAAATATATAGTTTAAAAAGGATGAAAAATGTATAAATATTATTTTAAAAAATGCTCTTCAAAACGGCCTTTATTAATATTTAATATTATTTATGTATAAAAATTTCTAAAAAAATAAAATATATATTATGTAAAAAAGAGTTTCTAAATTTTGCGCATTGATTTTTGATTTTTATTAACAAAGTTTGGAATTTTTTTTGTTTTCATAAAATTATATTTAAAATTTTGAAGTGCAATTTAACAAGCTAAATTATTTCAATTAAATATATATTAGATGGATAATATAATTGTATCTATTGTGATAACTGGATATCTATATGTAACCCTATAATATATAATTAAGAAAAATAACAAAACAAAAGGAAAAAAAATTACAATATATACTTTAAATTTGGCATGCTTCAATAAATAATAGATTAATCAATACTACACATTCATACAGGCCCTTTATAAAAAGTTCACGCAAATTTTCAAAAAAAAAAAAAAAAAAAAAAAAAAAAAAAACTGCTTAGGAGTTGTTTTAAAAAACTTTTTTTATATAATAAGAAAAAAACAAAAAAAGTTTAGTGTTAAATATTTTAGTAACACAATTATTGGATACGTTCATGAAGATTTGTTTCAATTCAAGTAAGTCTTTGTGCCTCAATTTAGGTGCATTTTTTTTCCAACCTTTAAAAATACATAAAGCAAGTTTACTTTTGATTTAATTCTGGCTTACACCGAAAGGTATTATGGTATATTAATGCTGTATGTTAATTTTTTTGCTTCCTGCAAAATTATAAAATCTGTATTGATAAGGAAGTAAAAGGGACTGTTGAACTTATACCAAAGTTGTGGTACTAAAACATAAAATTAACTTTTATGGATATTCTTTGGTAAAACTAAATTTAGAAATAATGGAAATAGGGGATAATATATAAACTCGAGTGTTTTCCGTACATTTTATAATTACAAGTTTTTAAACATTTTTACTGGACATAAATTGTTATTCTGAATAAAATTCAATAAATATTTTGTATCATATATATTATGCTCTATAACCATTACAATATCTTTAATTAGTTTTACCCCAGAGTATTTAATTAATAAAAAAAATGTAGAGAAATAAGATTTATTTAAAATTACATTCATTTTTTTTTTTTTTTTTTTTTTAATTTTACAATAACCATGCTAGACTTGTATTTAAAAAATAGATTTATACAAACAAAATATTCTAATAACCTACCTTATACATACAATAGCTACTTGTGACCCAAAAACTAAAAGAACAATTATGTTAAGATTATTAAATTAACATTTATCATTATAATGCTAGTAAAAGAAATATAGATTACATTTTATTTTTAGCATAATTGTTCTTATGCCTCAATACTAAACACAACAAATCCAGATTAATTTACCTCAGGTTTTCAAACTGAAAATATTTCAGGTATTTTTGTTGTCCTTTTTTTTATACTCAATACACACACACACATACACACACACACTACAAACATTGATAAGTGAGATAAGGTAATCATTTTAGATTACATTTCAAATTTCTTGAATCACTTTTTTTTTATGTAGCCTGGCTGCATTTTTGTTTATTTTTTTAGTTATTTAATTTATCTAATGAACAGTACATACAATAGCTTTCTTTTGATACAACTCAATTTTGGAGTACTGCAACTGTAATATTTATAGTTAATGTCTTGTGTTATGGTAATTGTTCTAGTTTTCAGGAGTTGAATTTTTTTAAGTATTTCACTAATTTTAGAGCTTTGAAATTTTAGCAATAAAGATTCTTAAGCAGCAATTTTGGTGTAAAAATTTCAAAACTCTCAAATGAGTGGAACGTTTTATAAAAAAGCAGCAAACACCTGCCGATAATTGAGGCAAGCATGCCGATAACTAGTACAATTACCATATAATTCAAAATATGTACTGAGGATCTTGTAAAAGACAACTTTTTAATGAATAATAATAATAAATCATTAATCTGTGTCAACGTGTAAATTATATATATATTTTTTTTAACACATAAAGCAAAGATGCAAGAGGAAGAGGTTACGTAACATTTTGATTAGATTAGGCACGTTACAGTAATGCTTAGGGGCTGTTCACAATGACACATAAATTCACATAACTTTTACGTACAAATCCAAATAACATTGATTGTTGTATTTTCAAGTAAGAGTTACGTGAATTTAGGCATCATTGTGAACAGACCAGTATAATATGTAAAGTTACAACAATTGTTACCCTACACTTGTCCAACCTAACCAAAATGTTACGTAACCACCTTTTCTCACATCTCTGGTATTAATGTTAATTTAAATACAACAAAAAAAGAGTTATTAAGAGATATTGTAAATAAAATCTAATGAATTAGCAAGTCTCACCAAATTTTAATACATAACTATAACAAACTACAGTATATTATCCTATAATAATTGTTCCCTATACGTAATTGAACCAATATTTTTCTGACAGTTAAAATAAATAATAACAAACCTACAAATAGTTTTTACCTTCAATATAATAATAGTTTCATATGTACAGATCAGATCAATATGCAATAGAATTAATTCATGTTTTTTTTATATATTTAACTTTTCACATACATTTTAAGTTTATTAGTGCACACATAATATTTAATTTGACATTCTATATACCTATATAGTACTTTTTTTTTTAATTCTCATAATTTCATGCAAAAACCAATAAAAGTGTTCAAAATATCATTGTATTTTTTTCTTATCTTATGTTTCTTTTCATAATATTTTTAATGTTCATTTGACCAAACAGTTCCTGTATAGTTAGAAATATTAAACTATATATTATAAACATTATATATAAATTTATTATTATTTAACATAAAAACACTTTAGCTATTAAACATTAACTTAATTGATTTATTTTAATCATTTAGAAATGCTAAACATCATCAATGTCATCATGATTCATACTAGTTAAACTTATGGTCTTTGTATTTTTTTTTATTGACTAATAAAGGAACAACTGTTTTGAGGCAGACTATAAGCGAGTTTATTTACATCCGCTTCCGTTTCAACGTACTGCGCATGCGTATTAAGTAGAAACGTAAGTGGATGTGACCGAAATCGCTTATACTCGGCCTCAAAACAGTTGTTACTTTATTAGTCAATTAATATATTTTTTAATGGGTAAAAATACTTTTTATGATTAATTTTAAACTATAATTCTATCACAGGAATTTACCAGCATAATAAATATAATGGGTATGAGTGGCTAAAAGATTATTCAAAGGTTAACTTCTTTTATAGTGGTACAGTCTGTTTTAGTCAATTTGATGATAATTTGTCTATCTTTGTATGTTGTATTTAAATTTCAGCTAATTGAACAGCTTGTTATGTATGTTTATCTGTGTTCGTGTGTTTGTAAAACAATTTATTGTAAAAGAAATTTGACTGAAACAATCACACGATAAGATAAAAAAAACAATATATAGACTTAGACTACTTAAATTGATTACAAATAATAACGATGAAATTAGAAGAGTATTTTTTTTTAAAGGAGAGAAAAGAATAAATTCATTATTATTTATGTTTTTAATAAGAGACTTGTCAAGAAAACTTTCATAGCAATATAATGAATTGATACAATTGGATAATAAAAATATGCACTTGTTTTGCATTTGATATTTTAGAAAATAATAACATCATTAACTTAAATACCTGTTAATCAGATTGTATCCATAAAAATAAAATTCAGTTTGTATTTCACGACCAAGTGTAAAGGTTTTCTGACTGGTAACATTGCAGCGAATTGAAATGGACCATAAGATTAAAATGGGAGAAAAAAAAGTAATTAAATATTTATAATATGTAATTGCAATAAGAATGTATATTTGTGATCAGAGAAATGATGAGAAAATGTATGGGACAAAGTATATTTTTATTTTAAAATTTTGATAAAATATAATAAAAGAAAATTCTAAATCTTAATATTACAATAGAAATATGTAATTGTTTAACCAATATTTTATAATTGTTATGCTTGAATGATGATAGCAAGAAGAAGTACTTATGTCTATCTGTGAGTATTTATAATATTACTGTAAATTTTAACAGAATATTTCTATGTGTATATGTATGCTTTAGTAAATATTTCAAAAATAATTTTAAATATATATTAAATGTGTATTTAATGTATATTAAAATTTCTCTCTCTTTCTCTTTTCTTTACATTGTATGTTTGTTTTTTTCTATTTAAAAAAAGTTAATAAAATTTGGTGCTTCTAATTTAGATTTAAAAATATACGATTGAGATTTGAATTAATAATTTACATAATTAATTTACATTTCATCCAATCATTCATTAAATCAAATAATAATATAGAATTTTAGTTGTATTATATTTTAAAATTGTATTTGCTTAATTACTTATACTGTATGTAGTTATTTGTTTGGATTCACTACATAATAACTTTCTGTACCGCATTTCAATTTTTATAATATATCGTATTTCGCATTGTAAAAATATATACATAAAAAAAGCATTTATTAACAAATAAAATAAATGCCAAAAGCTATATCGTATTGTTGTTTTATTTGTCCATAAACCTTGCCCATGTTTAAGTAAAGAACGTTTTTCGTTTTCTCTCTCTCTCTCTCTCTCTCGCCGATATTATGAGCATTAACGTGCTATATTCGGGAGACACGATGTAGCCTGTCAAGTGTAAAAGTTTTTTAATTGAAATCTAAAATGTATATGGCTTCTCTTCCTGCCTACTTCCTTCTTATAACAAACAAAAACAAATTTGACAACTTTTTTTTTACGCGCAATTGTATAGTTTTTAACAATGGAACAAAAAAATCGAAATAGTAAAAAATTATTAATAATGACTTAATTATAGTAAAATTTTGAGATTTAATGATTTTATTTTTATCTATAACTCATATGGTAAAAGTGCTACATTGTTATAAATTTAGTATCATGATAACAATATACTAACAAGTTAAACATGCATGGATAGAGAGAGAGAGCTTTATTGTTATTATGTAAGAATTTCTTTTCACCTAATTATTTAATCTGAGAAAGAGTATAATACATGTAGACGTTAATAAAATAATGGAATATATATGTCATTAACTTAAAAGGCATGAAAATATATTAAGGGTTGTATTCAGATGACTTGTATCTCACAATCTAAAAAGAAAACTTTCATACTTCATGATGCCATTTGAAAGTTAATATTAACAGCTACCTATAATAAAATTTTCAGAACCCGTGACCATCAGATAAGAGAGAAAATAATTATTGAAATTAACATGGGCTCTTATGGGACCAAAATTTAAAAAAATCATAATTTAAAATCTAGCATGGTGACCCCCCAAATTTTTTACATTTTTGAAGATACCATATCCTAATGTACTACTGTGCTAAATTTCAGATTTTTCTTTCTTTACAATTTTTTTGTCAAATCCCGCAGTATCTGATTTCCCGCCTTAACTTTAAAGGTTGATATTTCAGAGAGTTTAATGTATCAATATCAGTTGTATACTGTATAGAGGGTGACAAGAAGGGAGTGAGAAAGAGAGAAGCAACGTCAATCGTGACAGAAAACTCACGGCCGCATGACGTCCACAGTCACAAATTAAAGTGACCGTTCGAAGACGAGAAAAGCAAACAGAGAGCATAGAAAGTAATCATCTGCAATCGATCAAAAGTAAATTCGTTGCGCGTCAAAAAAAAAAAAAAAAAAAAAAGTACATATTTTATTAAAATTCCTTGAAATTAATGTATAAGGTTTTAAAATTAGTTTTCTCGTCAAGGTTTTGTTTATCTCTCTCTCTCTCTCTCTTTCTCTCTCTCGCTTACCCCTACTGAGTTCTTTTCTTCAAAATTCACAGTTAAGTCAACCCGAGACATGTCGGAATAATTTATAACATCACTTTTGGAATTATTTTTTTTTATTTTTTTATTTTTTTTCAAAGAGAAAAAATGTTTGAAATATATTTGCGTAATGTGAATGTGTGTTGTGAGAATGACAATTTTTGTTTGATACTACTTTCATATTTTTCTCCCACTATATATTTGGATCAGATAATAAGAATTATTAGTTGAATTGTTGATAAAAAAAAAAGTAGAAATTGTTTTACAATGACAATGACAATATAGCAGAAACAATTAACAAATAAAAGTATTTTAATTCGTACTTTTTTTTTCTTTTGCAAACAAGTTAAATTAAATTATAAAAACATGCAAGAATTATCACAACCATTAAAGGTGCCTTTCTGATTTTTAGAAAAGAAAAAAAAATAGAACTAGTGTGTGCGCGTAATAATAATTAATTAATTAATCTTCTTAAGAGTAGGAGAGGTCTTTGAACTTTTTACTTGTGTACGTGCTTAACTTCATGTCTATAAATTGTTATTACATAATACTGGAGGAGGAGAAATATAAAATTAATTATAAATTTTTTTTAGAAAATAGTTTTTTTAAGATTTAAGCAGTTTTGTAACTTTGACGGATAACTTAGTTGCAAATGAGTTGGTGTTGCGGCGACGACGCAAACACTAGTTGATTGGACGAAATCCGCCCTCGTATAGTTGTGGTTGTCATAGAAGCACCAAGCAAGAAAGGGTGTGGGGAGATTGATAAAGTAGAAGAGGGGTGGTGATGAGGAAGATTGCTTTCGCTGTCGTGGACTTCTGAACCATTGTTTTTTTATTCCTCTAGTCACAAGTCTATATAGATACTGCATCTCATATAAGTGCGCTATTCAATTCAATAATATTGGTAAATATACTTTATCTTTTTCGGAAGTATGTGTGTGTGTGACTTTTCTTATTTATTATTATTACTTCTATTGTTTTTAAATTAGTTGCATTGTGATTTATTTGGATTGTTTAATATATATATATATATATATATATATATATATATATATATATATATATATATATATATATATATATATATAGCATTTTCTTCTACAATGAACTGTCTTGTGCAAGCGCTTGTATTCTTATGATGTATTACAAAAAGTAGTTATTTTTAATTTATTTTATGTTGCAGTAGAAAATTTATTTCTAGTTGTTGAAGCCACATTTTGATATACGCTGATTTATTGCCAAAAATCGTAAATTAATCGTCATTGTAATTTTTTTAATCGTAATAAATATTTAAAATTATAAAATTTTAGTTTCTTCTATCAATTTTTGAGCGTATCAAATATTTAACATGAGATTTATAAGCCTGCGCGCATTATTAATAATATACTGTACAGTCATAAGATTTGCTTCAAAATAATATCAAAAAAGGATGATAAAATACAATAATTAGTATTTAAAGTATTTTATATTTGAAATATTTTAAATTAGACAATGAAACCATTGTTAATACAGATGTTTGGACAAGCAATCAAAAAATATAGCAGCTCATTATTTTAGAACTGAAATTTTAACAGAGCTATGTAATATATGTATATATTTTTTAACTTACTTAAAAATATACACTTTTATCATATTTTATAATTTGCTCACAAATTTGATCTCAATTTATCAACTGTTTATAATTGATAACTGTAATCTGTAGGTATTGGAAAAATAATTTTGAGTAGAATTTGAATTTTGAGTATAGAGGCTATTTATTGTATAGTGAGTACACACACCGTAATATACATTACTTATTGTCACTTATTATTTACGTTATTGCCATATGGCAATAACATGGAGTCGGCATGAAACTAACGAAATAAATACATAATATTGCTACATGACTAAAGATTAAAATTTTATGTAACAACGTCTACCGGTTCATATTCATTTTAGAAAAGCCCCTTGATTTATGCAACCAGTTGCTCCGATGTGCTCAACAAATTGCATAAATTTTAGGATAATAAATAAAAATATATTTATAAAAGTTTTACTCAGCTTTATATCATAATACTGTTAATGAGTTGCTCGTCGTATTTAAGAGAACATGAACTCTAACACGCTGATTGGCTGATATCACGCTGTGCCTAATATGTAAATAAATATGGTACACTTCGTCGGTGAAAGGTTATATAACAATTTTGCAAATTAAACAAATATGTTCAAAATTCAGTAGATTTTAGCTTTATACCCCCGCAGAGACTGAATTTTTAGGTGAAAATGACGATTTTGCCAGCAAGTGTGATAATAAGGCTTTTTGCTTCACAATCTAAACTGTATGTTTATAAAAATTGCTTTAAGTACTAAAAAGGTTAGAAATAATATTTATGTAACCTCACCAGGTAAATGACCAGGTAAATGACCTATCATTTTTGCAGGTGCAACTGCCATTTTCACCTAAAACTCCTGTCTCTACACGTCTTGGTGATAAATGCAATAATGTTTCTTTAAAAAATAATAAAAATTGAAGATATTTAAAAATTATTGTAAAAAAATATGAATATCATATTAAAGTGATATTTGAATGTTTTTTATTAGTCAGTAGTCACTTCATACTTATTAATTTTTAGTTTCTCATGGGTTCTTTAGTCTTACATAAAATACAACTTAGAAAACACAAAGTGGTAGCTTTTCGTTTTTATACTTCAATGACTAAATAGATACATAAAAACCTTTTGTTGACATGATTGAAAAACAAAACAAAAAACTTTCAATAGTTACCATGAAATTAATTTATTATAAAAATAATTCTCAATAATTTAATTAATATAATTTTATACAAAGGTATTCTAATTAATTAATTTATAAGTAATTGATATTTTGAAATTGATTGGAAAAACACGTGAAATGTAACGTGACTTTTGTATATGACGAAGAAAATATTACGTAAGTTTAGAAATTAGTTTTAAAACGATACATCAAGAAAATTAATACGTGTATGATAAACATCGTTCTTTCATTTGACAGTTTCTCAACGATTTTTAACATTTTTGTTGTTTTTTTATGCATATACTTGAATATTTTTTACAATGAAAAATAAAAATTCAGTAGAAAAAGAATAAATAATTATTAAACTTATATAACAACCAGGAAAAAATATATAATTTTTTAACGTGTATAAGCAAGTGATGTTTCATAAATTCATCAATATTTGATACTTTTAATGTTTCCAATTACTTACATGAAGAGATACGTGCATGACTCTAACGTGTTCGTTCAGAGACCAATTTGCTAAAACCAACAAAAGGGTTGCTATCTATCATAGATATAAAATTTCAATATAATGGTCTCTATAAATATAAAACGTACGTAGTTGCTTTTGTTTCATTGTCAATTAATATTGATGGTTATTATTGAAGGTCAGTATTTTGACCTTCACCTAATCAACTTTAAAGAGGACCAAGGGAAATTTATGAAATTTAGGGAAAACGGTAGCATTGATATTTATTATGTAGTTGAACAGGACTATATTTATCTCTTGTATATTATATATTGTAGTAGTTTGTTATAAATATGTCATATTTTAATTTGCAATAACTGTTTTAATGTTTAAAAATATATAATTGTACATAACATACAATATAAAAACATTAAATAACTTTAAAAAAGGGCATATTGAGGATGTTTTTCTTTAATTTGATAATATCTAATGTCCACTTGACCTTTAAAATATTCAGCCGTTTAAATTTTTTTTTTTTCGTTCCAGAGCATTTTCACAAAAAAAAAAAAGAAGCTATTTGGGCACCTTAAAAGCCTCCTTTTTTAAGCGTATTTACAGAAAAGAACAATTCAAAAAAATGTCAATGCTCATATTATATTTTATGAAAAACTCATTTAAAATGTAACATAGAAAAAACACGCTTCCAGTATTGATTGGATTATGAAAACTACTTTTAGTTGTAAAGAAAAAGTATTTTGTTTGATTGTTGCGATGATTGCAAAGACCACATACATACAGAACATACATACATACATACTATACATTGAAGACAAACTTGTTTAAATAATTATAGCAGAGAGAGAGAGAGAGAGAGAGAGAGAGAGCTGCATATGTCAAACAAACAATAGAACACGTAAAGTACGTACTATTCGCAGTTGTTTGTTTCAATTACCATTTCAAACTGGAGTATCGTACATTTATAGAGTGTATGTTCTATAATGCATTTCACTACAATATAAACATTGTAAATGTATACTTCCACTCTATACGTGTTTTATTACACAACATGTAGAAATATTTAACACAAAATTTAATATGATTATAATTAACATGTAAATTTTTCATTAGTTTAACATTAACATATATATTGAGATTTTTATATCAAGATTGGAATTTAGTTGTTACAATCACGTTATTTTTTAAAACCAATTTATTTATGCTAAGATATTGGAATTTTATTAATGAAGGCTCTTAATTGAGTCACATTTATATGCTTTATAGAATGATAAATATGTATCTGATACTAAAAATAATAAGATGGTGTATAATTTGTTTGCAGCTGCATTTTTTAAATTTCTTTTACATTAAAGATTAATGAAAGTATAAGTAACTATACGTGCGATAATAATTAAATTGGCACAGATAAACTAAAGCTATATTGTAATTAGTACCACGTGTGTCTCCAAAATTACAATTTAAAAAAGAATACTACTATGATCCCAAGTGGCGTTTTTTTAATTTTATTTTTCCCGTTTGGGTTTATGTAATTTTTTATATTTTGATATAAGCTTAAAAAGATACGTAAAATACAAGTTCTTAGTTATTACAACGTTTAAACTTTTATAACTTAGCCCCTTGCCACGTGAACTATATATTATCAACACCTTATATTACCTGAAGATTACAGTTAATTAGTTTCTTATGTATTTGAGTTTTTATCATAAGATAGACATATGGCTGTACTGCTCATCATTGATTTATTATATACAATCGTGAGGCAATATGTATTTAATGAAGATAGTAATTACATCATAGACCAAGGTTTATAAAACTTCATCATAAATTATATATTTCATTCTCGTTTCTGCTAGATTTGTAATATTGTTTTAAATTTTTTTTTTTTTATATTACTCGTCAAAAAGAAAAAGAAATATAACCACATATATACATTATACTGAAACATCGTAAGTTGCAATACTTTATATATCTTTATGGATAAAGAGTGTTTTAAATAACCTACACTTTTAGTGTTGCATTTCAGTCTATAGTTGTGTAAGTTTTTTGTTTCCGTGCGGTACAACAGTGATAATGAGCTAATACACGTAGGTAATACGAAACTAATAAGTAATTAATAATATTACTGCATCGGCTGAGAGTTTAAGTGTAGTATATAAAAAAAATAATGCAATTTTAAACCTTATGTGTGTTCTATATTTAGAGCTAAGAATCACTTTTGTTGTTGTTGTTGATATACGACACTTCAACTTCAAGTCCTAGTTTATCACATTATTAGCAATTTTTGGATTAATCATTTACTCAAAGATTATTGTATTCAAAGTAGGTTTCTTCCTTTTTATTACACGTATTTTATTTGTGCATGGCCTCAATTTTTTTTCTTCTATTTTTCAAGACCAAAGTTTGTAAAATCTAGTATAAAAAAACAAGCATAATTTTATTCAAGTCTCAATTTTTTAGTTGTTTTAAATAATTTTAACATTTCTATGTAATCCATTTTGTGTTATAATTGAGGAAAAAAAAGTAATTTGCATACAAAAAGCTACAAAGCGTAACTATGGCAACGTTTCATACGATGACAACAATATATTCATAAATATCATTCTTTTGCAAACATCTCGACAAAAAATTTAGCCATAGCTAAACAAACATTTCACATGAACATAAAGATACCGTAGAAATATTATTATTTTCACGGACAAAAATAAATATTCGTAAGAATTATGCAAGCTCATTTTCAGCAAAACTTGTGCAATACAACATAATTTATATTTCATAATAACTATATCACATAGCATAAATATTATGTTGTACTATGTAATTATTTATTTTCTTCCATATTAGCAATATTTATGCTATATTGTAGCATAAATGCAGCATAAATTATGTAATTTATACTTTCTTTAAATACTTTCCAAAAAAATTATCAACATACACTTTTTTTGTAATAAAAGTTCAATCTCACTCATCATTTAATTCACAGCTTACTCAAAATAAAAATTCTGAAATAGATTAGGAATAGAGGTTAGAAAATATATTGAATGAATTAGGATTACTTTATTAGATTTAGTTTTTCAAACAATTTATTTAAGATTTGATATTTTAGTAAATATCTCTACTATGTTTTATTATTATTATTTTTTTTATTTTTATTTTTTTACAAATTCTGTATAGCAGTCATATTGTAATATATTAGTTTTATATGCACCTTTTTATGAATAGGCTGTTATTAAGTCTGTACTGTACTAGGTATTTTATTTCAAAATGAATTACTAAATGCGTGATGAACCGTAATTAAGTATCCGATATACATTAGAGAATAGAGATATTGTATGCATATAATATGCTACATTTCAGGTCCTCATTACTCATTAGTTTACTAGAGCTGATGCTGAACGGCAAGACAGGGCACGAAGTGGCCCCACAACAAGTGGTCAACAATCGACCTCGAAGACCTCCCCTCGCGCGTGCGCAAGCCTTGACCTCTTCATCTTCTCACTCCATGGGCAAGGACAACTCCACCCCGACTTGGGCAATAACCCCCACTGACGTCAACGGCAAGCCGCAGGTAACGCATTCCTTTCGTTATCTTACTACCTCTTCATCTGCCACTTAATTTAAAATAATATGATTTTTTTAATGTATTGATATTTTTATTATTCAAATTCAAAATATCTTTTTCTTTATTTTCACTCTCCTATACAATGTCACCTTACTTGCTATTTTACAAAGCTATGTTATATTTTTTATTACACATTTAGTTTAATTTCTTGGTAACTTTAATAATTTTTTTAACTTCACATAATATTGCACATATAATAAAAACACGCTTGAAATTGTTTTAATCAATACAAATTTTAATAACATATAATATTACATTATATTTTTTGTAAGGGTATAGTTTAAAAAGTAAAGCATATTTTAATTTTTGTGTTTACGTAACGCAGGAAGTAAATACAATTTACTTTATATATTATACGTGTTTCAAGTTTCAAGTATAAAGAAGAAACGTAATTATGGAAATTTTATTTAAAAACATCTTTATGTATCAAAGTTAAGGTTGTAAAATTGACTTAATCTGCAAGAGCGAGTGAAGATCAAAAACCTATACTTTATGGTGTATAGTATACGTTCTCAAGTTCTTGTTTCCTTCGTTCATTAATAACAGGTGCAAAATATCCTTAAATAAATCATTATTTTAAATTTAGTTACCAATGATGTGAATGATGGCTATGCTTTATGAATCAAAATACAGTCATAGTTCAACGTAAAAATTAATCATAATATATTTTTTTACAATAAATTTAAACAACTATAGTTTATATACAGTAGTATAATAGTACATAGAATTTATCCTATATTAAATTCATTTGTTATATATATATATATATATATATATATATATATATATATATATATATATATATATATATATATATATATATATATATATATATATATATATATATATATATATATATAAAAATAATCCTACTTGTTTAATTATAAGATCGTGTTGAGTAATTTGTGCTACTTCTTATTTCAAAACACAGACGCATTTCAATCTCTGTACTCTATATAAAAACTGTGCAAACTGTAATTATCATTTAATAAAAATTCATCATAATAATATACCATACAGTATATAATATATATATATATATATATATATATATATATATATATATATATATATATATATATATATATATATATATATGTTTGTTTGTTTGTTTGTTTTTGAATTATAATAATATTTTTTATGTACTGTATGTAGTTGCTGATTATATAAGTCAATTAGTGTCGTCACTATGATGCTGTTTAATTGGAAATATGACTGGGAAAAAAAACGTAACTAGAATACTCTAGAAGGAAGTAACGTTCAAACTCATACTCATACGCTGTATTATAATTTCAATGAGTTTTAATTTGTTTATAAGATGCAAGTATTGAAGTAAAAAATATGCCGCGCATTTGTAATTAAACTAAAGTGAAGTTTTTCTTTGAACGTTTTCTTCGAACGTGTATGTTTTGTATTTAAATTAAATTGGAATTGCGTTTTGTATTTTTCTCTCTCTCTCTCTCTCTCTCTCTCTCTCTCTCTCTCTCTCTCTCTCTCCCTCTCCTGCACCTAATTTCAAATTTATAGTGTTTCTATTCTCTACAGACAATGATTAGTTTATTTAAAAAAATTATAATAAAAAAACATATTTAATGAAGATATATAAATTTGTTATTTGAATTTAAATTAAAAATACAATCCAACACTCTAAAATCAAATCGCTTACCTTCATTTTTTTTTTTTTTTTTTTTTTTTTTTTTGCCCTTTTTTGATATCTAATTTTATATCATAAATTTGAAAAAAATATTTTAAAAACTTCATATTTACAAAAAATTATCTTTCTTGTAAAATGAGAATTTAATTTATTGAACATTGGCAAAACGTTTTCTCAATTTGTGTTTTAGGAAAAGCGATGGACACCAGAAGAGCCCACGGCAGATACGAGTCCTGTGACTCGCTTAAATGGCGTGGGTTTGCAAGGAGCATGGCAAGTGATTCAGGCAGCGTGCAGTTCACCTCCAAGACAAACTATTCCCACCCTCGCAACCACCCACAACGTCCCAGAGGATGCTGTGTTGTTGGGAACTTCCTCATGGCTACAGGTGAGAGTATATTATATACAAATTACATCCCGATGTGTAAAATAAAACATTTTTAACTTAAGTGAACAAAAAAGCTAGAATATTTCTTTACGTTCTGATGTCGCAATTTTGAAAGGAAAATTTGCATCTTATAAGATATAATATTTTATTTTATTACGTTTCATGTCAATACAGAGTAGAAAAAGTTCAAAACACAACAAAAACACACAACAAAATACATTCATAATATTAATAGTTATGTATATTAAATTTGTAGTAGAGTAAAGAAAAACAGTTTATTGCATTCATGAGTTAATTGTATTTTGCATTATTAAATGTCAGATAGTCAGATCAGATACGATATAAAATATTTTCTCAAGCAAATATTTCTGCACTGCATTTTTGAATGATGTGTTCATTTATGTTCCAAAACATGATGTAGTATACTTAAACAGAATTAATTAATTTCAGAGCCTTATACGCGTTAAAAAACACAGTACTTAACAATATGAATCAATACATGGTCAATAATATAGAATATAAACACAACTGATTTAAATGTTATTTGATTACATAATTTATTATTAGATATCACGTTGCAGTTACGCGTGACTTTGAAACACAATTTGTGATCAAAGTAATCCACCGAAATCTACATTATTGTTAATCAACCCCACTTCTGTTTGGCACCAGATGCCTTCTATTCTTGGATTTGCCTATGTAATTGTAATCAATCAGCTTTGTGCATGAGTTTCAATTAAATCACTAAAAACGTTCTTACAGTATTATGTATTTTTGTTACTCAATAAAGATTAAATTTTAGAATTAAAACCGTGCGATTTTTTTATAAGAGTAATACATCAATATTAAAATAAAGTGAAATTTTGTGATTATTGATAATCATAGTATTTAAAAAGAAAATGTATATAACGACCACGTTCCGATCAAGAAAAATATGACTGGATCATAATATGGATACTTTAAAGCCATAGACCACATAAAACAACATGCGCTTTTTAATGAATAAACATGAAATGGGATCTTCTAAACTGATGACAATTTTTACCACGCAATGTTAATGTAGCCCCACGAGAGAGCGTGAAAAAACTGTAAAGTATGCAATTTGCGTGAAAAGTCATGTTCATGACGTCAGAAACATGCAAAAATTAGTATGAAATTGTTGTGCGAGTTGCATAAATTGAATTTTCTGATCACTGCTACGTGGCTACTGTTGGGTTTTGAGACAAACTAATTTTAGTTATGTAAGTGCCATCAAGTGTTTTGTGATACAAATGCTTATGTTTTTCTTTGGTCTATTCCTTTAACACAACTGGTTAATTTTTCTGGGTTAAAAGTGTACTTGATTCTGCATGGTTATATTTTAATTCTGTACGAAAATACTATAACTTTAAATAAAATATTTAAAAAGCAAAATTTGCACGGGGATGGCGTAATTCAGTCACTTTATTTTTTAAAAACATTGTCTGTAGTTTTTCATACATACGCAAAAAAGTGAAGCTCTTTAAAAAATAAAATTCTGATATTTCCCTTAACTCTACAACCGTGATGATTTTATATATATTTTTTATAACTTTTTTTCTTGCTGCATCATTATAAATAATATATGAAACTTTATTTTTTACTCTATTTTTTGAAATAATAATAACAGAGGGCGTGGTTGGTTAATTAAAGTACAGTAGAGGCATCACCATCACCACAACAACAGGTTCACTGGTTTGAGAAATTTATTTGCATGTTTACATTTCCATACTCCAAGGAAGGCGTATAACTTGATCAAAGAAGTTGCGACTATAATGTAAAATAATTGTTTTTCAGTATTTACGTAAATGATATTTTTTGTTAAGTTTCAGCGTATAGGGCGAGCTACGTTCATCGCAAATGTTGTTTGCTTAACTTTTTGTTATATCATTACTTTGGCATTAATGGTTGAAATCGAATTTCAATGTGGGTAGTTATACAATTAAGTTCTACCCACACACATTCAGAAAAGAGAAACTGGTTTTTATTTCAGTCTGTAACTCAAAATATAAAGTGATTTTTACAGAAAATAAAATGTTCCAGCGAGCGATGCGCCGATTACTGCGACAACGTCCCGTGGGTAAGGTGGGTAGTGTTGAGGACGTTGAGGAAGCCATGCTACCCAAGAACTCCAAACTGAATGGTGCTGTGACCCTGGCTGATCCTAAAATTACTGGGGAAGTGTGCCTGCTACAAGACAGTCCGTATCGCATTCTAAGGGTAAGTGTGAACTTCCTACTAATTTCTTAAAATTATGCATGCATGGTCAGTGTATTTATTTACTTATATACTAAATAATCATCAAGGTGAAAGATCGAGACCACGCAAAACTACTTTTTAAAGCAATTAACACACACCAATCCTTTAAAATAATATGTTGTTCTGATAATGGCGATCTTCACTGTAACATCGTAGAGCGGGTGTATAAAATATTTAACTTGTAAAAATCAATTGTTAAAAAAAAAAAAAAAAAAAAAATGGAAAGAATAAACAACCTTGCATAACTTGATAGGGAAATACAGTTTTGTACCCAAGTTTTGTCAACTTAATTTCAAATAATTTTAATGTTTCATACATCAACATTCTTGAAGTTATATAATAATATGTTCATTTATTTTGAACTAACAATCAAATATTCATTACACAAAACGTTAATACATAGAGTTTTCACAAATTAAAGCTTGCACCTTTTAAATGAAGTCGGTATAGGTCAAGCACATTTTTTTAATACCTTTTTTCAGAAACTATTTAAAAAATTATGTGTCTGAAAAATACTTAATTACGAGTTTCTATAACACATATAACGAGTTGCGTGAATAACAATAAGTCAATGAAACTGCAATTTTTGTGGTTGCATCAATCGCAATTCCTGCGAGGTTTAATACAAACTAACTACTATTTAGGGACGTACGTAGTAGTTGAGTACAGAGGCTAATGTCCTCATATAATGCACGCGAATTATTACCAAGAAACCCCAAGGGTAATCTCGTAAACCTTTTTTAAATTATTAATTTTCATAAACTGCTCTATGGTAAGTACTCAATAATTCTTGTTCTATACATATGTTTCCAAATACATTTATATCAAACTTATTATTACAATAGTGTTGTTCGTAAACCCTGTTTTCTTTGCACCAAAAAATGCGCACTCCATTTCAATAAGCATAGTTGATCGTCATTTTAGGAGCAGAGAACAGGGTTTACGAACAGCATTAATATGAAGTTATTGTATATTAAATTAACTCATTAGTTGGAAAATAGTTGTTTAAAACTTTGCTCTATTAAATTTTCGGAGTTAATTTGAAATTTATAAATTTAAATTAAATTATTATTATAGATTTTTTTTAATACTTTTTTAGCACATAAAATAAGTTGCGAGTGGTTTCATAATAAAAATAAGTATTAAAGTTAATTTATATTAACCTTGTTTACAATTAAAGAAACAAAATTCTACGCTTATAAAAGAACTTTAATTCTTCGTTGCATCGTCAGTATTATTTGTGACATTTTTTATTTGATAAAAACAATCATTTTTTCTACTCACTGTGACCTCTCTCTCTCTCTCTCTCTCTCTCTCTCTCTCTCTCTCTCTCTCTCTCTCTCTCTCTCTCTCTCTCTCTCTCTCTCTCTCTCTTATTTTATTTGTGACATTTTTTATTTGATACAAACAATTATTTTTCTATTCACTGTGACTTCTCTCTCTCTCTCTCTCTCTCTCTCTCTCTCTCTCTCTCTCTCTCTCTCTCTCTCTCTCTCTCTCTCTCATAATTTATAATATAGTAGAAGTTAAAATAAATTATATAGCAATTTCCTTTCCTATTTTCCGCAATATTTATGTTTCAAGTATTGATAAAAATTAATAAAATAAACTCGTAAATATTGAAAAATGTGTATAAAGCTCGCGTACTTTATTATTATTTCAATGCATGTTCAATATAATTTACTGATTAAGCAAGAAAATTTATAAAATGTGATTTCCTATATTTAAAAACAAACAGATAACTTCAAACAGATCAAGCTTTGCTTTTATCTACAATGTATAAACAAAAAATTAACATATATATGAGAACATTCATACGTGATTATATACAAAATAAAAGATTAGCTTTGCTCACTATAAAAGATAAATCAAACCAAATGGTTTTGTTGCACTAAATTCAAGGGACTGCAGTTTTGGATTGGCTGAATGCCAAATTGCAATCCAATGTTACTATTTTGTATCACAGTTAAAATAGTCTCGAATCAATCAGGTTTAAAGTCATGATGATAAATCGTATAAAGCAGAGGATATATATGTATGTGTACACGGAAAAAAATAATTACTAACCTATGTTAGTTAAGATAATTTTAAGTAACTCGGAGCAATATATTACAAGTGAAATTTGTAATTTTAACTATAAAGATAGTCAAAAGCACCATTTGGGCTTCCTTATTTTTATGATTGTTACAGGTTACTAACTTGCCTTCCTTACAATGTACTACAACTAGCATGTTAGTAAAATATAAAGAGATGCATCGTTACATAATATTTTTGAGCGTATTATTAGTATATTACTAACCATGTTAGTAAATCATATTTTGATCGTTATTATATTACTATCTTGTATAGTAGCATTTAAATAGTCCGAGAACTGACAAAGAAAGTGACCGTTAGAAAAATTTAAAATAATTTTTTTGAAGTGCCACGGTTACATCGTTGCAGAAGTGTTTTATTGATTTGTGATTATAACTAATAACTTGTGATCGACTCATGGATACAAAAGAGCATCAGAATTCATAATGGTAAGTGTTTTAATTATAATGAACTTACATTTACGTCCTTTGGTATTATAATAATCTAATTTTTTACATTGTTTGATATAGATTGAGGAAAACGTGCTCGCTGTTTGCTGCCTTATTGATACTATGGCTTGCTGCATTTTTCGAGACGAGTCTTTCAACATTTCCGTGGATTTCTAATTACCATGTAAGTATTTTAAAAACCTGACAAATTTATATCGAATGTGCATAATTTGATATATGTCAGCAAATTGACCTATTTCAATGTGATTTACAGGGTTGGTGATGTATTTACTGGATGACTACAACCAATGTGGATTTTTTACAAGTCTACAAGAGAGGGACAACGCTAGAGCCACCCTTATGCCATGGACCGCACTTGCTGGAGCTGATGGACCTCAGCAACATTGAAAAATCAAGATGAAGTGTATTTTTTCTTCCCATACTACTGTTTCCCCGCAATTAATACGAGTGTACCGAGTGAAATTGAACTGTAAGTGACGACTTTTTAATGTTCCTTTTGAACTTTGTATTTTCCTTTTAAGCTCAATAAAATTTTTTCTTATTATCATATTCTAATGTTTTAATTCTTCTTCCTTTTGCCTTTATATTATTATAATTAGATTAGAATAAAATATAATTAAATTTATGTGAATCCTATACTATATTTAGTAGTAACTTTAGTTAGTAAAGAGAAAAGAACAAACATTAGCAAATAAGTAACAAGATAGTAAATGCAAAAAGCGTGGGCTAGCTCAATTAATACTCTCTTACAATCGCAGTTAGTAAATTTTACTAACACATTACTTAGAAGTACTAACTTTAGTTTTACTAACCACAAATAGTTAATTTAAGGAACATTGCAAATTAAGGCTAGTTTAACTATCAGAGTTAGTAAAATAATAACACCGAGTTAGTATTTATTTTTTTCCGTGTATATATATTATATATGTTAGCATCAAAATCCGAAATTGACCCAAACTAGGTATTTTTGCTCATTTCGGCTTTTGGTTCGTCGCTTTTTGCCAAAACCCAGAATGCCAGTTTATTTCGGCTTTTGGTCACGAAATTTTGATCCATACTATTTTGAGCATTTCGCAAAAAGCAAAACCCGGTGTAAACATTTTTATCTAGTTTTGGTCTTTGAATTTTGACCAGAACTAGTTGTGGTCAAAATAGAAAAATCAAAAGCCGAAAAATGAACACTTCTCATCTCAGAATTTTATGCAATGATAAAAGACTATACTTATATTATAAATGCATGATGTTTTGGTATTATAATTGAGGCGTTATAGCAATATATTTTATTATTTTACTTGAAATTCAAAATATATGATCTGAAAGATTAATTTGATTAGAATGCGCTGACCATAATCTCTAAATCTTATGGCTATTGATACGGAATATAAATTGAGACAATATGAAAAATAAACTTACTGTTTGACCTAGCAATCGACCACTTGCAATGAGCGAACTTTTTAAAATAATTTGAAATTTTCTTAATACATTTCTCAAAAAAAAAAAAAAAAAAAAAAAAAAAAAATATTTTCCCTTGTTGCAACAATTACAAACATTTCATTACAAGTGGTCCATTCAGTAATAGTAGTAATAGAGTATATTATTATTATTTTAATTGTTGGCTACTTACGATTAAATGTAAATTAAGAGCTATGTATAAAACCACTAACCCATGTTCACTTATAATTTGCGCACCAACAATATAAGTGTGTTGCGAACTTTTTAAATTCAAACACTTTCTTATCCTGTTTCAAACGAATATTATAAAATTCTAAACCATGTTTTCAGCACAGAGACAAACAGTCAACTAAATATACGCACAAAAATATTTTAATATAAATCGTTATCACTCGATAAAGTAAGGTGGACTTGAACTTTGAACCAATATAAGGGAAATTAGTCATAAGTCATAATATATCACTCTTATTGTAAATTAAAATAAATATTTTTACTTTTTTTATGTCACGTGTCGTGTTATCTCTCTCTCTCTCTCTCTCTCTCTCTCTCTCTCATTCTTATATCAAAAAATGAAGCTGAGAAATGTTCATTTTTCAGCTTTTGATTTTTCTATTTTGACCACAACTAGTTCTGGTCAAAATTCAAAGACCATAACTAGATAAAAATGTTTACACCGGGTTTTGCTTTTTGCGAAATGCTCAAAACTAGTATGGATCAAAATTTCGTGACAAAAAGCCGAAATAAAGTGGCATTCCGGGTTTTGGCAAAAAGCGACGAACCAAAAGCCGAAATGAGCAAAAATACCTAGTTTGGGTCAATTTCGGGTTTTGATGCTAACATATATTATATATATATATATAATATCAGTACATCTCCTCATTTATGTATTTATTTATATCAATTGACTATTTATTTTATATAAATCAACAGTCAATACCACCAAAGTTGTATCTTGCATTATTAATTATTATGTCTAGTCGTTTAGTCACATAAGTGTATACATCAAAAATTAAATTGATTAAATAATATATAATATATTTATTTTCCAATGTGTGAGTCAATATAAAATATGCATTAAAATATGACATTATTTGTAGAATTTTAAGTACAATATAGAATAAGATACATCTATATAGGTTCCGCACGGAAATAAAAAAAACTTGCACGACTATACTGTAGGCTGAAATGCAACGCTAAATTTGCAAGTTATTTATTTCATTTCGGTACATATATATATATATATATATATATATATATATATATATATATATATATATATATATATATATATATATATATATACTCGCAATATTATTATTAGTATTTTTTTTTCTAAATTTTAATTGGTCTAAAAAGTTGACACGATAAAGGAATTATTATAAAAATAAATAATTTTGTAAAAAAGCTTTTAAGAAATGTGTCTGCATTTTGTATCTTCTAAATAAATCACTTCGACAAAAAAAAAAAAAAAAAAAAAAAAAGATAAGTAAAAACGAGGAAAAATAAAAATAATTCAAGCCCTTGTAACGCTTATTTATTTTTGATCTGTAAATACGCAATAATTAATCTGTTTTAAAAAGCACAATTTACTAAAAGTTATTTTTCCTAGTTCTACATCCATAATTTCTAAATACCCTCAACAATGCAACAAATAAGTGTTATTAAAATGTTGCGAATGATTTATATAAAAAGTACATCTCTCTAGAGAACTAACATTTTTTTCTACATATATTTAAAAACTCACGCGAGAACGTGATTTGAGTTTGAGTCAGAGCGCTTGCTTGCTCGTTTGCTGCATTCTACCAACTCGCTCTTATTGCCTGAAAGATCCGCGAAATCAGTCGCGCTCCTGGCATGGATAACCTCACATCTCTGTACCATATTGTGACGTCACACTTAAAAAGACAAGAACATGCTGCCAAAATACAAAATGAAAAAATTTCAAAATTGGAGAAAAGTATTTATTAATTTTAATTCAGTTAAAGTATATTCTTCAGAAGAGCTCATTCAGGTAATTTTTTTTTGTTTGTAATAATATTATAATTTCATTCTTGTGATATCATATAGATACTTAAATTTTAAATTTGATTTGAATATGCAAGTAGAATGTGATTCGAGTATGTAAACAGATATTTTTTGCCAACATACGTTAAGCGTGCTTTTAATTTTGAAATAACTAATAAAAATAGTAATAAAAATATTTTAACGTTTTAGTAATGAGTGCATAAGAGTAATATAATAAGTTCTACTCTCTCTCTCTCTCTCTCTCTCTCTCTCTCTCTCTCTCTCTCTCTCTCTCTCTCTTATAGCAAAAATAAACATAACAGAAAAGATTTCTCAATGCTTGTTGTTGTTACTGCTATTTTTTTTATTTGCTATGATTATTTTACTAACTTTTAGTTGGGTATTTTTTTTTTATAAAAACTTTTTCATAAAAAAAATTCAAAAAAAATAGTTTAATGTTTGCAAGTATTATAACTAAATTCTATATATCGATGCTTACCCGTTGAAGTGAACGAACCACACTTTACAAGTTTTTTGAAAAACGACCTTTCTACACTTTACAAATTCCAAGTTCCCCCATCTAGTTTTCATGTTAAAACGCGTAGAAGCGCCAAACGCAGATCGTTTATTTTGAGTGAAATTTGTAAAGTGTAGTTCGTTCATTTCGACGGGTAACATCGATATACAATATATTTATATATATAATGAATACAGGATGTGGAATAGCAACAATAAAATTTCTATAAAATTCCAACCACAATAAAACAAATTGCTTTATAAAAAAGAAAAGAAAGGCCTTTGTATTTGTGATTAGATAAATTAGTTTCAATGCTGGGTAACATAGCTAACTCAATATATTGTAGTTGTCCATTTCTATTGTATTGAACAGTTTGCTTTTGTTTTTAAATTGAATTACTTTAATATTATTTAGGTGGACTATATATAAATGTTGTCATCAAAGTCTGAAATAGTATTGTTTGTACTAACACAAGAAGAGCTATATTCATGAAACTTCACTATTAAATTCTTTATTTTGCAATTACGTTTGATATTTGATTTTTTTTTTTTTTTTTTTTTTTCATTTTAAATTATTTTCCAATAATTAGAAAAATGTTCTCTGTCATCATCTCGTAATAGAAGTTTCTATCAAATTCTAGACGTGTAATTACAATTTAGACTGGGTTAATAATTAAATAGTGTCCTTTACTAATTACAAGCTATTATACTATACGCAATAGTGTAGTAACATGTAATAAGTGAAGTGCTTTTAGTTTAAAAAAGTTGGATATTTTTTATTATTTTCTACACACGAATGTTGTAAATTTTAAAGTAAATTTCTCATCAATATTGGTTTTAAAAAACTCACAAATTATATTCGGGTCAATATTTAACGTATCGAAAAGTATTTTCATTAGTTTCATAAAATCTAATATAGGAAATCATAAAATTAGTATGGATTATGAAATAATTAAAAATTATCTTCAATTCATTTTTCTTTTAACGGTGATTTACAGTTTAAAATTAGTACAATATTAAAATAAGGTAATGAAATTCAAACTCTCATGTATCAAACGGTGCAAGCAATCAATTGTGCATAAAATAAATTGCAGTGACAATTTTATTGTTTTGTTGCACGTCAATACCTCATGCTAAGACGCAAGTTGCATATATTACCACGCGACTAATGTTTCAGTTATAGAACTGTATAATGGTTGTCAAATTACTAACATTAAATGACATTCTACATGAGCAAGCTACATTAATTATGTATATAATTAGTTTAGATTATATGCAGATAAATTTAGTAGCAAAAATACTCTGAAGTTTTAAAACGTATTTTATTTTGAACTGTAAGTAAATTACTGTTAAATCCATAGACCACATAAAACAACATAAGCTTTTTAATGAATAAACACGAACTGGGATCTTCAAAACTGATGACAATTTTTACCGGAACGCTAATGTAGTCTCACGAGAGAGCGTGAAAATACTGTAAAGTATGCAATTTACGTGACTATTCATGTTTCGGACGTCAGAAACATAAAAAAATTATTAAAAAAAAAAAAAAAATGTTGTGCGGGTTGCATTAATCGAAATTTTCTGATTACTGCTACGGAGCTACAGTTGGGTTTTGAGACAAACTAAAGTTATTTATGTAAGTCACATTAATTGTTTTGTGATATAAATGCTTATATTTTCTTCTAGTCTATTCCTTTAAGTACAGTTTAACTCTCTAATAAATGCAAAATTAAAATAAAAATAAAAATAATAAAAATAAAAATAAATAAATAAATAAAGCTTTTTGAGAAGAATTTAGAATCCCTGTTGCAATAAAACCACTAAGATCACTTGCCAACGGGGTAAAAAAAAAAGGCGCAGTTTGATTCTATCGATTGTGTACATCCATATGTGCCATGAAGTTGACCTAGTACAACAAAACGGGCGCAAATCCAACATTTTTTTATATCAAAAATTTAAATCATGTACTGCAAAATCATAACAATAAATAATAATAAAGTTTAGTATTATTTCAAACGTATTAAACATAATATAGAGCATTCTATTTACGAGATTGTCATTATAAAGGTCTTAACCTCAACATACATGTTATTTTTATCATGCACGAAGAATTTTAATATTAAAAAAATTTACTGAATATTTCTGCAAAATTATGTCATGAATTTTGAAAACTATTTCTTGCATTTGAAATCCTTTATGTTTATACATGAAGAATAGATTAAAGTTTTAGTTTTCTTTTCTCATAATAATATAACAAGTATAACTATAATTTAAATATGATAAAACTAGATTATTACAAGAGAAAAAAAAATACATAATATACTTTCTTTATACTACAGTAAATAATGTCAAATAATATAAACGTTGCTAAATTAGAAAATGTCTACAGTATATTTCACAACGTATAGTAATGAAGTAAAAAAACAATCTCAAACTATATTATACTATAGAAGAGCTTATGACTCCACTTGCAAATATAAATACGCAATAATGATTCGTTTTTTTTTTAGCAACATTAATTCATGGCAAAATAATCTATGCTTTGTTGTATTGAAATTGCTTAGGCTAGTATAACAAATTTGTTGTGAGTAATACAATTTACAATTAAAAAAAAATAGTAACATTTATGCTAATGAAAATAATTGCAGCATAAATTGTCTTTTTTTTTTCTTTTTTTTCCCCCGTATGTGACGAACACCAGAATAATATTGAATTTTTATACCATTTGAATGTAAAACGTATTTTACGAAAAATCTTGAAAATCTGACGTAAATATTTAAGTATTAAAAGGTTGAATCTAGGCCGAGACATGGAAAAAAAATACGTTTTGTTAGAAAATTTTCAACTTATATTAATCCAATTAAAAAAATGAATGTAAAACTTGACATTTATAACTGAACCACACAATTTCTAATTACATTTTCTTACTTAATATAATTGGATTATACAAATATAGCCTTAACGGTATTGAAAATTATACTATTAAAACAATTATAGCTTTATTTTTCTTATAATTAAAATTAAAATTTTTAGAATTAAATCAATTTATTCGCCAAGTTTTTATATTATTACATTAAAAATAATACCATTATACTAAAAGAACGTCTAAAATTAAAATACTTAAGTTTAATATAATGTGACAGTACACATTTTGTGATTTAAAACTTATTGGATTTTTATAGAAAATGGTAAATTAATTATTCTGATTAATTTGATGTTTTTCGTTTTTAATGGATGGCAAATTTCTTAAAAGATCGTTAAAGATTTTATGCCAGCAGTTATAAAATTGCTAAAATATTGAGTAAAATAAAAATATAAATTGACGCCACTATAATAGTTGTTTTAAATAATATCGATTTTCATTTCAATGTAATTTAAGTTGATGAATACATTATATAAAGATCGCGTAAATTCCAGATTATATGACACCTCCAACCCCTCAAATATTATACATCAAACGAAATATATATCATTGAAAGGTAATTTGATTAGGTATTTGCAAAACAAAAACACTTGTTTGAAGTTATGCTAAAATAATAGTTGTAAAAGTACATATGAAGAGAATAATTACTAAGGCTTGTACCAAACGAACTACTTTACTAATGAATCTAAAAGATAAAGAACGTAATATTTTAGATTGAATATTGATTTATTAGCAGTTTTATTATTATTATTTATCAATTCTGTTTAACATGTGTGTGTACAGGCTGCTGAAAGTGGAAACGTAGAACAGTTTTCACGACTGTACTTGGCAGATCCTACACGACTAGAGATACGCGACTCGCGAGGTAGAGCTGCGGTGCACCAAGCAGCAGCGCGAAATCAAGTCGCTATTCTACAGTTCATTGCTTCTCACAATGGAGGTATAAGATTAATCTCTTTACATTTCCTCGGCTTAGAGTTTAAGTTTTTTTATGGCCCAAAAAGATTGATGTGATTTTTAACCTTACGTCGTCTTTATAGAAAGCTGAGAATTGCATCAAATTTTTTTGGACATAAGACACTTGAACTCTAAGCTGATGATTTATTTTAAATCTAAATACTTGTGAATTTTCTTCCATTAACCAACGTGTATATATACAATGCACCTACGAATACTATCATTATAATTTATTTTCTAATTTGTATCTCACTTTCATAATATTTTTTGGTGACCTCTTGGTTTTGTTCCCAGACTTAAATGTTTTAGACCACGTGGGAAATACACCTTTACACATCGCAGTTGAAAACGAATCTTTGGCCGCAGTTGAATTCTTACTACAACAGTAAGTACAAAATCTTAACATTGATCTGTATAATAGCATGATATTATAGAAATATTAAAATGTTAAATGTTTTATTAAGTTCCATTTCATGTATTTAAAGCTAGTTTTGTCATACACTATATTATATACCTTTGTATATACCTTTATTGTACTTTCTTTTGTGGCTTTAAGTGGTTCTTCTATAACATAATAATCATTAATTACAATAGCAAATAATTTGATTAAAAATTAAAATACAGATTATTATTTGAACTATCAATTTATTTTTTTATATTTTTTTAAATCTAACTTTTGTTGCAAAAACAAATTTTGTAAATTAATAAAATTTTGCTTCCAATTTGTATTTTAACGAACAAGCGTTATCAAATGTTTTGTAAAAAAGTATATTTGTACAGTGTTTTTTTTTTTGTTTAGTTACATTTTATGAAAACGTAACTACGTGGTTACTTTTTATACGAAAAATGGTAATATTTTTTCTCTCATTTTATACTTTCAGAAATATTGTAAATAACATAATTACACAAAATATTGGCTTTCTTTATATTTAACCTTTGTTACGTACTTTTAAAATATAAATTTACAAAATTAAAATAATTAATATGAAATGATGATAAACATAATAATTTATTCACATAAAAATTCTTTATACATAATTCATAATGAAAGGAAGCAACCATGTACAGTAAATACTTAATATTCGGTACAAGTTTTAATTTTATTTTACATTCATATAAATTCACGTCAAAATAATATTTTCTTTGAAAGCCGACATCATATAGAGTAATATAAAGTATATCATCTCCGTCATTTTCAATACATGTCTCTCTATGTTTTATACAGTCTTCTATTTGATATATGTTAATATACGTATTTTCTAAAATTTTGATTTTTTTTTTATGTTTTGAAACTATTTATTTATATATTTTTCTTTTGTTTCTGTGTAGTGAAGAAGGTTTTTTGAAAATATTAGTTAAAGAAACAAAATACCAAAAGTATTTGTTATGATATTCCAAAATTATATTGAAAATAATGTTAATAATAAGTCAATAATTAAAGTCTTCTTAAATATTGCCCCAGTTTTAGTCCCTCGAATCAATGTTTTGAATTAAACATAGATTATTGGTCACGGAACAGCTTCTTGCAAAAAATAACTGAAAATACCTTTTATTTTTTTATTTTATTATTATTATTTTTTTTGTTATTTTGTTATTTTTTTTAGTTTCAAGCTTGTCTTTCATTATTTTGGCTGAATATTTTCACTTTTTTGTCAAAAACTTTCTTTTTGTATTTACATTAATGTAATGTTTTAAATTGATTTATTGAATTTTATAAAAATCTCTATATAGTAAGATGTTTCTATTGGATTAGTCATTCAAGCTTTTTTTTTTTTTTTTTTTTTTTTTGTAAGAAAGCAAATTTATTTTGAAATTGTACGTCAATAATAATAAAATGTAATAAATTTGTCTGTAATAAGCCAATGAGGTGCAATAAAAATGTTCAATAGTCTCCAACTTTCTATAACACCATGGTCATATCATAAGTATGCACATTTAAAAATATTCTCTATATTACATTAAAATACATATTTTGAAATAGATAAATAAATTCATTAATAAAATCAATTATATAAAAATCTAAGTTTCAGTAAAAAAAAAGTAACATTATTCCAATGTTAAATAAAACTTTAACTAATATAATGTTATTATTATTATTTAATCATAATAATCATTAATTTTAACATCACTCTACATAAAGGCATGCACTTGCAATGTTATTACAGACTGAAAAGCAAGTATGTAAACTACGACGTTTAATTATTATTAATATTTAACGAACTTGTAAGAAGCAAATGTATAATGCTCATCGTAGAGGTAAAGTTATATAAAGAGTGTAGCATTTTGAATTAACTTTATGTATATAGAATAAGGTTTTAAACTTTTCATTAAAATTTAATGCCGTTCATCACATAGTTTTATTATATTAACTTGAGTTAAAAAAGAAAAAAAGATAATTACTTGAAATTTCCAAAGTAAAATGATAAAAGAGTTTGAAAAAGTAAATAATAGACTTTTTTTGCATTATTTAAATGCTAATATTCCTTTTGAAGATTATGAAATGAGCATATATTTAAAACTCGTTTTTTTTTTTTTTTTTTGCTCACTTTTATTCTATAATACGATTTAGCAATAGATTTTTCATTGTAAAAGAATGGAGAGAGAGAGAGAGAGAGAGAGAGAGAGAGAGAGAGAGAGAGAGAGGATAACAATTCATAAAAAAGGATAATTTTTTTCAATTGAAATCGGATTGATTTGAATTTGATTAAACTACACAATGTTTTAAAATTGGTATGCTATAAATGTAAATGATAAATTAAGTAAAAAAAAATTCTTCTTTCATTTCATGTTAACCTACCATGAAATTATCAGATCTTTAAGAGAAAAGAGTCAAGCGCTTTTATCATTGAAATTAAATGGATAAAACATGACATGGATAATGAATGCCATGTTTTGGGGGAATTATTAAAGACTAAGTATGGTCTATCAATCTATATAGCAATAAAAACGATTGCAAAATAATTCTAATTTCTATAACCTTTTAAATATTCTGCATATTTCAAGAATTTTCTAACCTTTAAAACTGTGTGTGTGGGGTTTTTTATTTTATTTTTCCACAATTTACCAAAATGTTTTCAAAATGAAACTACTTTGATATAAATTTTGAAATTATTACATCAATAAAAATAATTTAGCTACCGTAATTATTGCTTTTATGAATTAAATTTTCAAACTAATACGATATATTTTTAATTTTTTTTATAATGCAATGTTATATTTTGTGTTTGCTTTACAGCGACGTTGATACAGGGTTGTTGAACGAACGTAAACAAGCTCCAATTCACCTGGCGACGGAATTGAATTTATCACGTGTTCTCGAAGTGATGTGCAAGTATCGTGCACGTGTTGACGTACAGCAAGGTGGTGAACACGGCAGAACAGCACTGCATCTCGCAGCTATCTATGACCACGAAGAGTGCGCCAGAATACTGGTAATTACAGTACATTATTCTCATTTCTAAATCTAATAGTTTGTAGTAGTTATAGCAGAGAAGTCTCTTTATAACCTCCTTTAATATACTGTAAATATGGAATTTTTTGTATGGCTAAAGTCCCTAGAAAATACCAAGTACTCGCACTCCATGTGAGTTCTAAATACAGTATTATCCTATATATTTTTCATTGTTGAAAGTTCACGATTGCTATTTAAGGGTTGTATTTAGATATCTTGTATCTCAAAATCTAAAAAGAAAACTTCCAAACTTTTATGATGTCATTTGAAAGTTAATAGTAAGAGTATACCTTTGATAAAATTATCACAACTCGTGACCATAAGATATGAGAGTATATAGTTATTGAAATTATCTGTCTTATGATACTAAAACTTAAAAAAAAAAAAAAAAAAATCGAAACATAGAATCTAGCATGGTGACCCCTCATTTTTATTTTCATTTTTTTTTTTTTACATTTTTAAATATATACCACTGTACAAAATTTTAAATTTGTCTTTCTTTGTAACTTTTTATTTCAATCCCACAGTAACTGATTTCCTGCCTTAACTGCATGTAACTTGAGTGAGGTTTTCAACAGTTTAAGTGAGATTACTTGGAATTTTCTAGGGACTTAAGTTATGGCTATGTTTTAGCATGGATACTACGTAATAATTTAGCTAATCTAATTTCAGCAACATTTATACACAAAAATAAAAATATTATATATGCCACTTCTAATAATATCTTGGCTGCACAGCTTAACAGTTGTGTTGAGCGAGCATAATTATTTATGCAATTCCCAAATAGCAATATTTGTGCCATATTACATGCTGCATACATTACTTTTTTTTTCTATCCGTAAATAATCCTATAAGATAATAAAGGTAGTTACCGTTAACAATAAACACTGCAGTAAGTAAAGACGTAAATAAAAGTATAGCCTAAGCATCTTTAATTTCTTGCTTTAAAAAAAAACATATTACAGTATTTTTTTATGTAAATGAAAAGTGTATCAATCTAATTAATATTTTGTATGCCACTTATGACATGTAAATTATAATTACATGTCATCACTACTAGGTCATTATAAAAGTCATCACTAACTCTTTATCTCGACTTACAACAATTCATAGATCAAATATATTCACAGTGGAAATTGAGTATCAACGGTTGCCATGGTAACAACAATGACCTCAATCTTGTTCATACGTGTACTTGATCGAGTCACAATGTATCTGATTTTATTTACCACATATATACACTGGAGCCCATGTTATTATATTTATCTATAAAATATCGTTTACAATTACTAATAAATTAATGATTTATTAAAATTGTATAATTATTTTTTTCTTATTATTTTTTATTCTTGTTCTGTATTTAGGTTCACTCGATTTTTATTTATTAAAAATGTAACCAATTATTTAGATAACCCAGTTCGGAGCAGTACCTCGCAAGCCTTGCAACAACGGGTACTACCCGATTCATGAAGCTGCTAAGAACGCTTCGTCACGAACCATGGAAGTATTTCTACAGTGGGGCGAGTCACGTGGGTGCTCTCGGGAGGAAATGATCTCTTTCTTTGACTCTGAGGGAAACGTCCCTCTACATTCCGCAGTCCACGGTGGTGATATCAAAGTACGTGTCTATATCTCCTCAACTCTCGCAATCTTCTACTGAATATCTAAATCTTGCTTCTCATAACATTGTCTGTTTTGAAATGTCTCTTGCATGAAAACTTTAATGTATATGACAATTAATGCATGAGAAAATGTGAAGCAGCATTTGATATTTTACTGTACACTATACGCTATACAATTTTTTTTTCACATTTTATTTTAGTATACCTTTTTCATATGCACATCATTCTTCTGTATCTTTGTATATTTACTAATATTTTTTCTTCTATTTTTTCCTCATGGTAAATAAAATAAACGTTACGTCAATGCACTTCTAAAAAGACGCTTTTTCCCCCTCGTTAATTTTTTAATTTTATTATTCTGAAAACTCAATTTCTTGAGGAAGGCTTGCCTGAATATGTTAATATGTCTCCACATGTTAATTAATATTACCTACTGTGTTTCAGGCAGTCGAACTATGTCTCAAGTCAGGAGCCAAGATCTCCACACAGCAACACGATCTCTCTACTCCCGTGCACTTAGCTTGCGCTCAAGGAGCTATTGAGATCGTCAAACTCATGTTTAGAATGCAACCAGACGAGAAGAGACAAGGCTTAACTTCGTGTGACGTCCAGAAAATGACTCCACTTCATTGCGCTGCTATGTTTGATCATCCAGAAATTGTACAATTTCTCGTTTCAGAGGTGACTTGTTTTATTATAAAACATATCAAATTATAAAACAAACATTTGTAATTAAATAGAAATATATTATATAATTAATTTAGGTCCACAGAGAATCACCGCAAACACATAGATAGATAATATGTATAGATGCACGTATTCTTACATCTCTAGAGACGCTTTCTTTTACAAACAATTTTTATGTTTGTGCTCCAGGGTGCCGATACCAATGCACTGGACAAAGAACGTCGTTCTCCACTACTACTCGCCGCCTCTCGAGGAGGATGGCGCACCGTACAATCATTACTTCAGTTAGGTGCTGACATCAGACTTAAGGACTCTAATTTACGTAACGTACTACATCTCATTGTTATGAACGGTGGACGTCTCGAGGAATTTGCAGAGCAAGTCTGCCAGGTTTATATACTTTTATATTTTCAGAAGCAATGTTGTGACAAAAAAAAAAAAAAGAAGAAAAAAAAAAAAAAAAGATTTTAAGTAATTCTGTCAAAATGGCAACAGTAATTTTGGTGTTAATATTTGTTTTCTTTATTTCAGTCACAATCTAAAGGACAATTGACGCAATTATTGAATGAAAAGGACCTGACCGGATGTTCACCACTCCATTATGCCAGTCGTGAAGGCCAAGTCCGCTCTCTGGCAAATCTTATTCGTCTAGGGGCATGTATTAATTTGAAAAACAACAACAATGAAAGTCCACTGCACTTTGCGGCGAGGTATGGTCGATATAATACCGTACGTCAGCTACTTGACTCGGAGAAAGGATCTTTCATCATCAATGAAAGTGATGGAGAGGGACTTACACCTTTACATATTGCTTCACAACAAGGTGAGCAATGAGTGTGAAATTACAAGAAATAGAGAACCTCCCTTGTTTTTAAAACGAAAGTATATTGTTGATAAAAAGTTTCATGATTTAGATACTTTTTATTTCCAAGTTCTAATTTTTCATAATTATTGCAACAACAACAACAAAATAAATAATTATAATAACAATAAACAAAAATCTCGAACGTAACCCCCCCCCCCCCCAACCAAATTTATATTTCAATCAATTTTCAATTTGTAGTATATTATAATATTACAAGCTTCAACTAAATTTAAAAAAAATGACGTTTTATGATTAAAATTCAATTGAATGTAACTCTTTAGGACACTCTCGCGTGGTTCAATTACTATTGAATCGTGGAGCGTTATTGCACCGCGACCACCATGGACGCAATCCTCTGCACCTTGCGGCAATGAGCGGCTACACGCACACCATGGAGTTACTGCAGTCTGTACACTCACATCTCCTCGATCAAGCGGACAAAGATGGGGTGAGGGAAATGAATTATTAAATTTATATGATTAAAGTCAAATAATATTTTTCAAGGGAGAAAAATAAAATGAAACTTTATGAATAAATGTTGGAATATTACAAAAAGTAAAAGAGAATTTACTTCGTTATTTTGAGAGATAAAAAAGGATTAAATGCATTGCTTATGTTCACGTAAGTGAAGCAGTCTTTAATTATAATATTCATATAACGTGAAACCCAAATATGCTATTTTCAAGTTATTTGTATATTATATACAATATATATATACACACACACGCACATAACTTTTGTAACTAAGCAATAAATAATTATTAAAATGCACATTATATATTGCATATTGCATGCCATGTTATGCCATGAATGTAATGAAAATCTTTAACCTCCTATGTTTTTGGCTAACAGAATACAGCCTTACATCTGGCCACGATGGAGAATAAACCATCCGCGATTATTTTGCTCCTCTCCATGGGATGCAAATTACTCTATAATATCTCAGATCTAAGCGCTATTGATTACGCCATCTACTTTAAATTCCCAGAAGCAGCTCTTGCAATGGTTACACACAGTGAGAGGTAGTAAAAATTAATTAATAATTTACTTATCTATGTATATATAATATAAAAAAAAATTATTTAATGCATATCTAATGGTTTTTAGGGCACAAGAAGTAATGGCTTTAAAATCCGATAAGCATCCTTGCGTCACTCTAGCCCTGATTGCATCCATGCCAAAGGTATTCGAGGCTGTGCAGGATGAATGTATCACCAAGGCAAATTGCAAGAAAGACTCCAAGTCCTTTTACGTAAGAAATAAGTATAAAATTTAAAGCGAAAACTATATTGAAAATGATTAATTAGGAAAACATATTTTACTCAAATAAATTAATAATTATTTGCAGATTATTAAATCAGCTCTTATGAGCTGAAATTCAGCTCATAAGTTTCAGCATGCCAACATAAACTGTCTGTTGAAAGATTTAAATTAATAATATTGTATAAATAAGTATATTGCACAAAAAGTGTTATTTTCAGCAACTATTCCATAGTATTTGCGTCTTGACTCATTCACTTTTTTTTTTTTTTTTTTTTTTTTGTTGCTATAATTAAAAAGTTCAGATTTTTTAAGTATAACAAAAATAGGTTATTTTAAAATTGTTTTTCAAAATTCAAATAGAAATATCTAATACAAAAATAATACAGACCTATTTTTATTTATGATTATTTACAGATTAGTTATTGCTTTAGCTGTTTACAATGCATCCATATGTATGCACAAATGGATCAACGAACAGGAGAAGCAATTTTAATTTCTAAACCTATACCTTTACCTGCTCTAAATGTAAGTGAAATAATTGTTTAGATATTTATAAATGTTGGCCTATAGAAGCACTTTGCAGCGGAACAAAAAAAAATATTAGAGTACGCGGCGCATGATTGTTAGCAAGTTAGATAGAGAGAGCATGATGCATGTGGGGCATGTAACTGTGCTTACAGGTGAAATATTCGTTCAAAAATTACGACTACACTCCACAGAAGATTGAAAAAATGAGAATTAATTTAAATGATCCTAAATGGTACCCAGATCCATTGTGTGTAGCGAATGTAAGTATATTAGTACGAGTACGTATTTTTTATAGTTGCTGCTTTTATGATAATATGTATACGTAAGTTGTTAATTTTATTAATAAATATGTAAAAGGCTTTAATTATTATTAGAAATTGCTTACTGCTATCAGTGTTATACATACACAATTTAGTCATTTTATACTTAAAACATAGTATATAGCATAGCTAATTTAATTATTATAAATTATTTGATTTAATTTTACTATAGTAAAATAATAAAAATACAGTATACCATATTGTATAAATATGAACATTATAAATAATAATAATATTTTTGCTATTGTTCTATTATAAATGTACCTTATGTTATGTAATTTAGTAAAATATATCAATGAAAAGATATTTCGCGAGAAAAAAATATACACATATATAACGTACCTTAATCCAAAAAGTTCTTGCAATTTTTCAAGACAAAATCTCAGCACACCTCACTGACTGAAGACAAACTGAGCTCTCCTTCAAAGAAATTTATTTTTGATAACGATCATGTACCGTACAGAAATCCTTGAGGTAAATAGACATCGGACTTTGACGTGTTCCTATAGATATCTAATACTTTCAACGTTTTCTACATGGCTATTATCAAAAATATGTTTCTTTGAAGGTAAGAGCTCATATAGTTAATCTTTTAGTCTGCCTTAAAATAGATTTTAGTATTTTAATTGTTATGATATATTAGTTGTTGTTTTTTATTTATTTTTTATATTTTACTTAAATTTGCAACAAATGTGGTGTCGAGTAATATTTTGTAAAAGCAAGAAGTATTTGGATTTAACATTTTAAAAATATAATGTGTATTCGGAAATTACTTTCTCCTTTAATTATTTTGCAATGATTATCAAAATTTACATTTCATATTTATTTACATTATGTTTATATGTAAGTTAAAATAAAAAGTTTCAAACATTCCGTGTTAGTTTGATATATTGAATTAATTTTATTGTTATTTCCATGTTACATATTAGGTAGATATTTACATCTATACGTATTACGTATAGTAAAATTTCATTCAAAACATGTGTGAAATATTGTTTTACATACAATATTCCAACTTGTAGTGAAAATTTAAAATAAAGGAAATATTTAACTAATATTTGAACAGATAAAATAAAGTATGATGAATCGTAAAAAGTATAAAAATACCACAACTCACTTGAAAAAATGAATATATTAAAATGAAAAAGGTCTACCAGCTTCGGCTACAAAATGTGCATATGCTCCGTTCTTGAAATGTACGAAAAGTGTTCAAACTTCACTGGTTCCGACTATAAAATTGTAGAAACTCCCATTTGTTGAAATAAAAAAATAATTTAATGATCGTAAGGGAATACATTCAGTAATAAAAGAAATTTTTTTGCTTGCCATATTGATTAATTAATTAATTAATAATAAAATCTCACAGTTTTTAATAATTTAAATGAAGTAATCTAAACTCTGTTTCAGTGATAGTAACAAAACTCCGAGTAACTTTTTACTGACTATCCCCCATAATAATAATAATAAAAAATGTTTGCATGTTTATAGTGGTAGTTTTTAAAATCTGCTAACTTTGTTGATAATATTGCAGGCGATGGTAGCTCACGGTCGAGTGGAATTGTTGGCACACCCTCTCAGTCAAAAATACTTGCAAATGAAGTGGAACTCTTACGGAAAGTATTTCCACCTGGCCAACCTGCTTCTCTACACGATTTTCCTAGCATTTGTCACCTTCTTCGTGGCTCAACTTATGACATTTACCGCACACTCGCGACCTCAACCACCGCCTTCACCCAAACCATTTCTCTACAGATTCAATGAGGGACCGCTCAACATCTCATCGGAACACGTAACTTTTTATTTTCTTCTTTCATACAGGAAAAAACAAAATGAACTTATATTGATCAACAATTTGAATGCATTATTGAAATAAATAACAATAGTTTTTTTTTTTTTTTTTTTTTTTTTGCTATTTAAATTATAAAAACAATAAAATTTAAAATATACAAGAATAAACAAACTACTTTTATTTAATCTGTTCATATGTTGAATGATTTAATTAGAGTACTTACAGTGCATGTGCTCTAGAATTAATTACACTTTGCATGAATCACAGGGTGGCGCTGCCGAGGCGAGAGTGGCTCCTGAATCAAGCACCACTGCGATGTCAATGTCCGGTATCGCCATCTTGGTGTACATTGGTCTTAGCGCGCTGAGAGAGGGACTGCAAGTGTACCAGCAACGCTGGCACTACCTTCTCGATCCCTTCAATCTCGTATCTTGGCTACTCTACGTGTCAGCAGCTTCTATGGTCATCCCGCTGTTTGTGGAAGGATTGGACAGTGTCCAGTACTCGTGTGCATCCATCACAGCTTTCCTCACCTGGTTCAACCTTTTGCTATACTTGCAGAGGTCTGTTAATACTTTTTTTCATCACAGAAACTATAAGGAAAAAAAAAAGTTATATAAATTTTTTTTTTGTCTAATCTATTTTGCATACTTATTTTCAGGTTCGATCAAGTTGGCATTTATGTGGTGATGTTTTTGGAAATTCTACAAACTCTTATAAAGGTGTTACTCGTCTTTTCAATTCTCATCATTGCGTTTGGACTCGCGCTCTACATCTTATTATCAAGGGTATGTGTTTTTGTTGTTGTTAAAAATTGACTTAATAATGCATGCATAATTTAATTTCAGATTTGGTCGCGATGAGTTTTTTTTATCATGTATTCGTAATATTAGCTGATTTTAATCGATTCTTACATTCAAATTATAATACATTTAAAAAGAAGACATGAAATATTTTCTTTAACAAAATTAACATTAACATTATATTAACATTATATTAAATATAATAAAAGTTTTTTTCCCTAAACAATAACAATAATTAAATAACAACTGTTTGTATCGAGATTATTAAGTAAATAAAATGCAAATATGATTACTAAAAGCTTATTAAAGTATTTACGACTAAAAAAGTTGACATTATTAATTTCAGGGTAATCACTTGGCATTCGACAACGTGCCCATGTCTCTGATGCGTACATTTGCTATGATGCTTGGTGAGATCGACTTCTTGGGTACATACGTGCATTCATTCTACCGTAGCGGAGAGGGAGGACGCACCCTACCCTATCCCATGCCAACTTTCATCATCCTAGGCGTGTTCATGGTGTTCATGCCTATCTTGTTGATGAACCTTCTCATCGGTCTGGCTGTTGGTGATATCGAGTCTGTTAGACGTAACGCTCAGCTCAAGAGGCTCGCAATGCAGGTGAGGACCGAGTACTATTTATATTGTAAAATATATTATTGTTAAATTCTCGTGATAATATGTTTTATTATCTTCTGAGAACTCAAATAGCTATAAATAATCAATTTTAAAAAATGGTTGTTTGTTGATTAACTATTCAATTTAAATTTTATTTGTATTGTAAAAATAAAATTTAAGTATTTTAGATTAAAAATAAAATACTTTTGTTTTAAATTTTGTTTAATAGATCGTACCACATTTTTGTACAAATTTAACTACAGATTGTTGCTTGTAATTATTTTTCATTTGTATTTTCATATTTTTTCCCCTCTATACATGAATATGGTGTATGTGGATGTAAAAATGTAGGGCATAACTGTAGATACTCGTTGAATAAGTTAATAATTTTCAAAGTTTTATTATTAAAAAATATACAATTATGCAATATTAAAATGATATTTTTCTTGATAATGCTAATAGAGTAATAATTAAAAAAACTTAATTTAAAATTTAGGTTGTACTACACACAGAATTAGAACGCAAGTTACCACGAATGCTTCTGGAACGTGTGGATAAAACAGAACTGATTGAATATCCAAATGATTCTAAATGCAAAACAGGATTTTTGGACTCTGTGTTACGTAAATGGTTCTGCAATCCCTTCTCTGAAGATGGTAAGATTTTACATTTCTATATTATATTTAAAAATTATTTTTGATATTGTAATTTTTTTAATAACTATATTTATGTTATTATACTTATGTGTGCAATTCTTACAATACTATTCTTACTTGCAGAGTCCAATAACACCTCAATGGAAAGGTCAGCAAGAGCCATGACTAGACGCGTGAATCCTAACTCAGCACGACATGGTATGCATTTAGTACGAATGATTGTGCATAAAGAAATTATTTTCAAATTTCATGAACTTTTACCGAATTTTTTTTCTTTTTATAAATGACAAATGAGATTTTTTTGGCTCATGTTTCAGTATTTACATTTTTTTTAACCATATTGTCGTTTATTATTAGTTCTATGAAAAATGTTACATAAAAACTATACTCTGTTAAAAAAATAATGCAAAAAAAAAAAAAAAAAAAAAAAAAAAAGAAAAGGAAAAGTGTTTAATTTTTTTCTTCTTCACAATTTCAGGGCTGGAGATGATGCTTGACTGCGGAGAAGACCAAGTGATTGATGAGCTTGACAAGCAAAGACGTCGTCTTAAAGAAATGAGTGTCATGTTGGAGGCCCAGCATCAACTACTGAGGCTTATTGTTCAAGTAAGTATTCAATTAAATAGTTATAAAAATTACTTTTATGGATATTAAATAAGAGAAGCTATACCGCGTACAGTTATCAATGTTTCCAATTAGAAAATTAATATTATATTATTTCTTTATTCAGCAACATATAGGCACTAAATTACTAAATTAAGATGAAATACTGTATACATTAAATTAATTTAGAGTCGGACGATAATAATTAAAACCAAAATTAACGTAATTTTAATGTATAACAATGCATGTAAATGACCGTGCTTGTAACTATATAAACATCAGCATTCAGCCTGATTGTTAATGCAATTTGAAAAATTTCTTTGTGATTTATAAAAAGAATTTTGCCTGCTTGAATTAATTTGAAATAGTTCTGTACAGTATTTTTATATTATTATTGTTTTGTAAATAAATATTATAATATTTATATCTGAACGTTGACGACTGGTAATTATATATGCTTTAATTTAATTGTAGAAAATGGAAATCAAGACGGAAGCTGATGACGTAGATGAAGGTGTGTCACCGCGTGACCTTCAGGGTGGAGGTCATCAAGGAAGTCGCTGGACGTCACCAAAACTCAATAAGAAGATGCGCTCAATGCTTAGCCAAAGTCGACTCTCACCCACTTAATTTTAAACAATTCCATTTCTCTCTTTTATACTTAATATTATCATCTTAACTTTTTACTTCCTTGCTATTTTTTTTTCAATTTTCTTAAAAGATTACTCTACAAAACTAATATTTTATACTTCTGAAAAAAAAAAGTATTATCAAATAAGTTATTAAAAATTAAGTTTCTGCACATTTAATTAAACAACTTTGAAATTATGCAGCTTTCAACATAATAACCTAACTATAAAATACTACAAAGTATTTCTTTTTATCTCACATTGAAATTCACTATGAAATTCACAAACATAGTACTTTGAATATAAGATCACTGGAATGATTGTAAAATTGAGCTTGGAAATGTAATTGAATGTGGTTGTGTCATTATACATAATATATTGCACTAGGAATGCAATTTTTAACATAATGAAAGAAATAATTTAACATTAACTGTAAAATTACAGTGCTTAGAAATATATTATTGTAATTATAAATATTAAACCATTTGCTGTGTTATATCTAAAAAAAAATATTTAAATAGTGTATAAAAATGACATTTAAAATAAAATAAAAAAAGTTCAACGCGCCTATTTTTATTTTAACATTTCCATTTCCTAAAATGTTGTATTATAACGTAGTACTAAAATGATAGAAGATTCGTAAGTCATGCTATTTTTAAAAGAATTATGTTAATGATGGGTTGAATTGTATAACAACTAATTACAAAACAATTGATTTTTTAAAGTCATTTATTTTAATTTTTTATTTATTTACATTTTCCGAAATTATCAGTGATTTGAAGACAGGGCAGTTACTAGTAAAGTAATTGATTTTTTTTTCTAAAATACAAAGAAATTAAACTGAATATTATCAAAGGTTTCAAATTAAGTAAATGAATATATTTTTTTTAACGATAACATTTTTTTATGTATATTAATTATTAAGTAACCACGATACCTTTTATTCACACCTTTTCACACTAGAGAAATATTTAAAATATTTACATATATCATTTAAAACAATGTGTATATATTTTTTTATACAATATACAAATAATAAAAATTAATATATTTTTATTGTGGCATATAAAAGTCCCAATGATGATGGTGTATTGGATTAGCACTTGAACCACCTAGACTTGCTACTATAATTAAACCAGCTACTAACACCAAAACCATACATAATGCAACTTGAAGACCACTTCTTTCTCTTGTCTCTTCAGCAGCACTATTTATTTGTCTTTCAGAATAAGCCATAACACGACGTAATGCGCTTAAAGTTGCAGTACAACATGCTCGACATAAACGACTACCAAGTTCAGTTATACCTGGTTCAATTTCTTGTTGATATTGTGGATACTGTGGTCTTTGTGGTGGTTCTGATTGATACATTGATGTACTAGGACGACGAGGGGGTAATGGTGGAGGAACAGATGAATCACGTGCAGCATTACTTAAAGCAGCTGCTTGTAGTGCAACGACTTGTTCAGTAGTAAATACAGGTGCAGAAGGATAAGGAGACGATTGTCTTGAACGTGATAATGTTGATGTTTGAGATATTGGAATAGTTTCTGTGGTTTGTGGTGATGTTTCATATGAGCTTGTGGATGCCTCTGGATCATCAGATGATGGAGCAGATTCATTTAGAGATGAAGTGTATGTGCTGATTATATTTTGAAGAACTGAAGATGATAATGGAATTGATGTTTCTCTTACTGGTGTACTTGGTTGTGAAACTTGTGTTCCTGTGCTTGTAGATTCAACTACAGGTGGAGAAACATACTGAGGCGTAGGGGGAGCTGGGGGAATTAATTGTTGAGCTGCGGCCATTAATGCTTCAGCAAGAGATCCCATCGGAGCATCTAGAGAATTTAAAACCAAAGTTCCAGCACGTCCTTGTAATTCATTTAAGTTTAACTGAAGTCCTTCAATATCAGATACCATTAATCTCTGTGCTTGAACTTCATTAACATTTAATTTACCAACATCAAGTAATTCTAATCTTAATTGACCAGAACTTAAAGCTTCAAGCAAAGCTGCTGTTGCTGGTGAAAGTTCAGGACAGACGTGAATTGGAGCTTGTTGTTGTTGTTGTTGTTGATACTCTATCGGTGCTGGAGGAGGAGGTAGGGGAGGTGCCGGTGTCGCTTCTTTACGTCTGGAAGCGTTTTCTTTTTCTTCAGCTTCCATTTCAAGTCGTAATAATTCTTCTTCTGGAATAGGATCAGTTTGAGTGGAGACTGAAACCTCCTCTACAGGAACGTAAACTTCTTCTTGCATGCTTTGTGTTGCAACTTCAGTACTCTGAATCATAGCCTGTGTGCCAGTATCTTCAGTTGGAATTTCTCGAGTTGGTTCAGTTAAGTCTGAAATAGTTTCAGTTGATTGTACTGAAACTGATGGCTCCTGAATTTTTGTTGCAGTTTCTTTAATTTCAGAAGACTGAGAATTGGTTTTAGTTTTTCTTTCTTCAGGCACATATTCTGAACTTTGAATCTGTGTGGAAGTTTCAGTTGTTTCTACAATTGGTTCAGGCTTGATTTCAGGAGTAAATGAAATTGCTGGTTCAAGTGTGACGTATGAAGTGTCTACTACAGGAACTTCAGGCTGACTTTCCTGTTGTGAAATTTGCTCCTTAACTTCAGGCACATATGAAATTTCAGTTTGAAAAACTTCAGTTTGCACTGGAACTGGCTCACATACTGTAGGTTTTGCCAAGCATGGACCTGCATAAACTTCCGGTTGACTTTCTTGTGGTAATATTTCTTGCTTGACTTCAGGAGAATTTGCTATGTTAGTTTCAGAAGTTGTAGGTATTATTAATTCTGAAATTTCAGTTTTTACTGTTTCAGGCCCTGATACTTCTGCTTTTACCACACTCTGATCAGTAACAGATTTTTTAGGTTCAGGTAAAATTTCTTTTTCAATATGCACAACTGCTGATGACAACTGAATAACGTGCTGAATTACGTGCTCCTCCTCTAGGGGTGAATCCTCGTATACTTTTACTGCATTGTTGATAGCATTCTCCATTTCCACGTCTAACATCTGTACTGGAGTCACATTACCTTCAATATCTTCTGCCGCTGCCATTGGCGCATCTTGTGTAAGTTCTTTCATTTCATCCTGAAGCTCGTCAAATTGCTCTCCTTGATTTGACTCTGTGTCCATTCCACGTTCACGACGAGGTGGACGTGGTGGTGCAGGCAATGGACGCTCCTTCATCATTTGAATCACAGCACCAGACTGCAAACTACGATCCTGGAGGTCATCAACTGATCCAGTACGTGACTTACGAGGAGGACGAGCTGGTCCAAGAGTAGCGTAGTTCCTCGTAGGTCGAGTAGGTGGACCACGGCGGTGAGGGACAGTAGAGAAGTGTGGATGCTGGTTACTGCCACTCAATGGTCGGTTCCTACGACGACGAATAGATGGGAAAGGAGGACGTGGGAGGGTCTTAACTCGTCTTGGTGGTGGAGTACATGGCTGACCAACAGTATCAACAATCTCAATCTCAATCACACCTGGTCTGATGACGGTAGCATAACCAGGATCAGGCTGTTCAGATACGTGAGAGCGAGCATCCTCGTCAGGTGTCTGACGTGATGTACGTCGCCCACGTTTAGGTGCTGCTGGAGCATCAGGGATGATGTACTCGTGGTTATCTGCCTCCGTTTTCTGAACTGACATCTGCTGCAAAAATTAAACAAATTAGATATACATTGTATTATAACTCAAGTTTTTTAAATTTTATTACTCAGAGTAATTTTCCTTCAAAACAAATCAAATAAATCAACAAAACAGCAAAAAAAAAAAATAATAATAAAAAAAAAGTAGTAACATACTTGTACTAGTTTGTACTATACGGAAAAATTAAGTTATGAATAGTGTATTATGTCCTATATAATCAAAAGTCTGCTCTAGAATTGAATGAATATTTATGCTGTACAAAATAGTTTTAATTCGGGTCAGAATAATTATCTTTTAATATTGCTTAAATCATGTTGTTATGAATAAATAATGCTCTGAGCAAACATAATTAGTACGTATTTGCTTTTGTTCGTGAAGCATAAATGTTGCTATCTGAAATTGCGTGAATTTTTATGCAACACAACATAATCATTATGCTATGTTATACACATATATTATTCCGTGTAGCAATTATTTTGGTATTAGTATTTAATTTTGTTTTAATGTCTTTATTCTAATTACAAAGTTTTTACTCGCATTAGAACCTAAAATAAGTATAAACTTTAAACATAATGCAAAAAAAAAAAAATAATAATAATAATAAAACTTATTAAATAAAAAAATTATATAATATAAAATGATGATTTACTAAAATTTAATTCAAAGCTCCTAGATTGATGCAACCAGTTGCTCCGATATGCACAACAATTTGCATCGCTTTTAGGATAAAATCCTTCGAGCTTACATTATTATGCATTGCATTTATAATTTGCGCGTGCGCTTATATTATATAATACACCCCCACACCCCCCCCCCACACACACACACATACATACACACAGTACAGATACAGTATAATAGTATTATATATATATATATATATATATATATATATATATATATATATATATATATATATATATTGTATAATTTGAAATGGAGTTATAAATTTTTATGGTTACTTTAATTGAATATTCAGTGCTAAAATTAGTAGAATTATAATTTTATTACCTGCACAGGGATGATATTATCCTCTACGTTTTTCAACCAATCATTATTAAGATCCTCGCTCCATTGACTAGTAGTATCTAGTACAGCCTCAGAACGAGTTGTCTTCTTACGCTTTGGTACCATAGGAGGCAACGGACGTCCCATTGTGGACGAATGTTCCTTTTTAGTGCGCTCCTGCTGGCGCAACAAACGACGACGGTTGCGAGTTGGTTTATTCGGAGGGAAAGTGTTGAAATAATGCTCAGGCACTGAGTCAGTTGGCGTAGTTGGATTAGAACGTTGACGTGCTGCACGAGTACGTCTTGGGGGTCTCGCTTTATTATTCGGAGCATTTGCTCTTTCTGGAGTACCACGGTAGCTCCTAGCAAGCTCAGCTTCATTAACTGTAGCATTTTCAATCAGAATAGCCTTTGTTTCTGGTGGTACAGGACGAAAAGCTTCACGAATTTCACTTGATAAATATCTACCAACATCAACATCTTCTTGACTCAAACCTTTCTCACGCAAGAAAAATTCATCTGAATCGATTTCTTCCAAAACACCTGCACGATGACGATCTGAGCTGCTGCCTGAAGAATGAGCAACGTCATGGTCTGAACCCGGGAAACTTTCAATTTCATCAGGGTCAAGGTCATCTTGGTCAACCACCATTGGTTGAGGTGGTTGAGGTATCTTTGGTAATTTACCGGGACCCAAAGATACTGCGTAACCAAAATCTTTATCTCTGAATCCTGATATGGACTCAGAGTGATCTTCATCAGATGATCGTCTACCTGATGTTTGACGTAACTCTTTTTCTAATGCTCTGATTTCGTCATCATCTTCATCATCGTAAAATGGTCTTGGTGTTCCATTAGTACGTGCTGGTGGACGTACATTTTCAGAATCAACATAATCAAGTTCAGTAAATTTTCCGACCCAGCGACCTGAGTTTTCTGAATTTTTCCTGCGTGGAGGTAGCTGAGGCTTCCTTGCTGGTGCATCATCCTCCATTTCCTCCTCCATTTCTTCTTCATCATCATCATCGTAATTCATAGCGGGAGGTGTAATGTGACGCACGTTAGTCGGTGCACCAATATTCATCTCTCTAGTGTGATGGCGTGATTTACGATCAAAAATACGTGGGTAAGTTCGAAAGTCGAAATAGTTTCGTTTTCCAGGAGTGGACGGAGCTGGAGTATCGTTATGAACATTTTGAGCGTCAGTTTCTCTGAGAGGTCTACGAAAACCTGAACGTGGCATACTAAAGCTAGGGAAATTAAATTTAGGACGATCTGGTAAATTAAATTTAGGACGCTCAGGGAGATTAAATTTTGGTCTTTGTGGTAAATTAAATTTAGGACGGTCAGGTAAGTTAAATTTTGGACGCTCGGGAAGGTTAAATTTTGGACGTTCAGGTAAATTAAATTTTGGTCGCTCCGGTAGGTTAAATTTGGGTCGATCAGGCATTGAAAAACGTGGTCGTTCTGGCATATTGATATTTGGTCGTTTGATGTTTCTCAGTTTGGTACGAAGTTTTCCAGCTTGAGAACGGATGCGCTGAAGACTGCGTGCTGCGGCTCCGGGTCCTCGCTCCTCCATCTGCTTGAGGCGCTGTTGACGTCTGCCCTCGCGGGACAAAGGCAAGTCCTCCAGCGCCGAGGAGTCAACCTACAATGGAACACAGTAATTATTTATAGAGTAACTGGATGCGCAGTTACTACAAATTGTAAAAAAATATATACACAAAAACATTCTGTTTTGATTACAAAAGTTTCAAATAAGTATTGTTTAACATATATATTTTAATTTAATTGATTAGGAATTGAAAATTAAAAGATTTTTTTATATTCAAAAGAGAAAAAGAGTGACGTGAGTAGTATTAAATATTAATGTAGTAGTAACAATAAAAAGTGCGTTTTTTGGCAGTTACTATAACTTACATTATCTACAGTTAGTGTCAAATTTTAAATATAATTTTGTATATTGTTATAATTTTGTGAAATGCTTTTATTTTATTTATTGTCTTTAATGTATAGTCAGCATAATTAAAATAATTGTAAAAATATATACATGTTATTTAAGCGTGATATTTTTTAGATTTACAAAGCAGCACTATATATACGTTTTATTACCATAAGCTAAATAATTAAATTTTATTTCATTGTAATATACTAATAAATTTTCAAATGCATGCATTTTATGTGAAAGATTATTACATAAAATAGCTATAGCAGAATTTTTCTGCAGATTTGAAACAACAAAAATATTAATACCATTAATGACATATTTTATGTACATATTTTCTAACTAGTGAGAAATATCTCAGTCATGCACGGTGTGACATGCACACACGGCGCACCTGACTGGTGTTAAGCTCCAGATCAGTGCGTGACCCAGTAGTGGTGCCTGGAGAGGGCACTGCAATTGCACGGTCATCTTCTTCTTTCTCCTCTACCTCGAGCGTTTCGTCCTCACTCCCCTCGCCGTCAATTGGCAGACCTACCAGCTCGTCATCCAGAGGCCTGCGCAGAAACTTGCGCTCTTTACGCTCGCGACTCTCAGTACTAGAGTTGGAGCCTTCTCGTGGTGCAGTTCCCAATTCAGGTTCATAACGGTCGTATTGACCCGTGACTCGCACCGTAGGGGGAGGCATTGACACTGGTTCGTATTCGTGGTCCCTGAAACATAGCACGTCAAAATAATATCAATAATCAAGGTTAATAACATTGTTCATATTAATAATTTACTTCATGCACATGAAATTGCTTTAATTAAATAAAATAGTTGGCAGATTGACAGCTCAAAAGTTAGCTTACATTATCATATACATATAGCAAATTAAATTATCTATTCAAAACGTATACAATCAGTAAACTTTTACTAACTTTATTCAAAAGCTTATGCAAATTGCTATCCCAAGTCAATGCGAACTAATAGGAAACAATATTACGTAAATTATTTCAAATTTGTTTCCTTTATATTATTGCTATCTAGGGTTTATGAATAGAAGAAATTTCAAATAAAATAAAATTTCTGAAGAAAGTCAAATTTCTATAATATACCACAATTTACAAATGGAATATATTTTACCTAATTTCATATATATACATATATATACATATATATATATATATATATATATATATATATATATATATATATATATATATATATATATATATATATATATATATACACGGAAAAAAATAAATACGTAATAATTATGCTATAGCTCATTTTCAGCACAATTTTTTCAATACGGCATAATTTATGCTATAATGCACAATAATAATATTATTTAGCATAAATATTATGTTGTACAACACAATTATTATTTATATTATTATAATTTAGCATCATTTATGCTATAATGACATAAATGCAGCATGAAATACGTTTTTTTTCGTGTATATATAATGCACGCACACACACAAACTATTATGTTACGTAACATGGTTTAAATTAAGATTTAAATTTATGCTATATGATAATTGCAATATTGGACGTGCCCGCGCTGCAGTTACATTTTTTAAATACTTATTCTCGTTTTGAGACTTTGAAATTTTATTACAAGATAGATAGTAATGCAATTTTACTAGTGCCAAAAATTTCAGAACTCTTAAATGCGCGCAAGTATTTTAATAATGCAATTGGCGATAGTAACGCACGACTGATAACTATTGTTGTTCAATTGCCGTAGTAAAAATTGAAATACTCTTACGTTTGGCTCTGAGTATTACTTTACACTAAAAAATTCAACTTTAATTTATGAAATACAAATTTTAATAACCGTGACGGTACTATGATAAAACATATTGGTTTTTAATTTTTGAAATGTGTAATCAATTATAATTTATTTTAATTTTTTTCATTCTTTCAATTTTGTTGTTGTTTATTTTCAAATAAAAATAAATACTCATTAAATATCTCAATATACATATTCTTTATACACAATTAAATGTAGGTAATATTGAATACTATACTGCAGAGCGTAGCAAATGTGTTGTAAAACAGAATTATTTATGCAATTCCAAAATATCAAATTTTTTGCTCTTATGTTAATGTTATAAATGCAGTGTAAATTATGATTTTTTTTAGCTCTGTATGTAAAAAAAAGGGAAAAAAGAAAGAAAAAAAAATCCCCCCTACACTGAAATCACTGAAATTCTGTACGAAGTTTTACTTGCATAAATCTCACACCTTCATACGCCGATGACGTGTAATTAAATATAGAACTTTAGTAGAGCACATCTTTAATAATAACTTGTAACATCGCTATAAATATACAGTGCATCAAAGAGAGACGCCGTATTTTTCTCTGTCTATATAAAAATACAAACAAGTCAAAAGGATGAAAGAATATTAATGAAGACAATAAAATATAAACTTAAATTCTTATTTGAAAGCTTGTTTGCGGAGTAGATGCTTACTTAATTTCTATAAAATAATTTTAGCGTGTTTTTTCTTATATTACTCTTTTAAAATAATAATAATTCATACTATTTAATATTTGTAATTAAAAAATAATGAGTTTGTTTTCAAAACAAAACTGAAGTCTGCTTGTTGAAAAGGTAAAATTGAACAAAAGTAATTTTATTAATAATTTTCTTAATGACAAAAAAACTTAAAGGCGTAGAACACCTTCAACAAAAAACTTGCCTAATATCCCAACATCCCTAAATATGAACGTTAATTTGGCCGAAGTCATTGATTTCTAATTTATTTTCCAATTACGAATGCCAGTTGCGGGTTTATGACGTCACAGCTTGCTTGTTTTCGCGCGCGTAGACCAGGCGCGCTGTGACGTCATTAACCCGCAACTGACATTTTCTTAATGGAAAATAAATTAAAAATCAATGACTCCGGCCAAATTAACGTTGATATTTAGGTATGTTAGGATGCTAGGCAAGTTTTTTGTTCCAGGTGTTATACTATACGCCTTTAAGTCATTTTGAAAACAAACCAATATGTTCTTATTGCAATTTTCATATTTTTGGTATATTATATTTTATATCTATAATTTCCAATTTTAATCTTAAGTTATAGAAACCTTCATATATATTTTTTTTTTTACGTATCTTTTTATTACTTCCCGGTTGTAAAACATGTTTTAAAAAAATAGCGTTGAAAACCTTAGTGCTACTTGTTGAAAATATTAAATAATTTTTATTAGTTTCGTAAAATATTTGGATGTAATTTTTATGCCGACGTTTGTTATTATGTTAGGTATTAGGAGGCAATGCTTAATGTATTACTTGGCATATTGCCATAGCCTATATCCTCGTTTTACTTTACTTATGTGACAGAAAGTTGTACACTGTGTCTATATTTATGTCTCATTATAATCTATATTCATTTATTGTTACCGAATATCTTTTATTGCTTTAAATTTCTTTAATAATGAATTGAATAACATGTGAATTTTATAAATTTGATTTATTATGAGTACTTTAAATATAAATAGAAATCACTTCCACATTACTAATAACATATTATTTTTATTTATTTATTTATTTATTTATTTTTTTATATGGATAAATTTAGCATAGATGTTACAATTTTAGATTTTTAATCAATGAACATTTTTCACACATTATAAATTGAATCATTAAATTAAATTTAGTTATAAAAACACCAAATTTAAAAAGTTCTACACGAAAAGAATAAATTGCTTAATTTATGCTACATTTATGTCATTATAACATAAATTATGCTAAATTAGAACAAAATAAATAATTATGCAGTACAACATAATATTTATGCTATATAACATAATTATTATGCAATTCAGCATAAATTATGCTGTATTGAGCAAATTGTGCTGAAAATGATCTAGCATAATTATTACGTATTTATTTTTGTACGTGTACAACATGAAGAAACAAGCAAAGAAAACATTACACTTAATTATCTATATATCAATCATAGATAATAATAATTACTTACATATAGATTGTACGTAAGTTAAAAAAAAAATTCATAAATACTCTTTACATTTTAAAATTGGACGAGAGCCAGAAACCAGGACCCGTCTCGCGAGAGCTATTCTTTCTTTCTCTCTCTCTCTCTATTCTTATTGTAAAACTATCTCTCAATTTTTTTTGTCACTTCTCTCACCCTCCAAGTATAACTAAATACGTGACCAATCTGCATTTCTTAATCTAAAATTAACTCTTGAATAGACAATTAAAAAGAAAAAAAATTATATAAACTATTCTAAGATAAAAAAAAATTAATAGGAATTTTATTTTAAAAATAAAAGAAAGACAACGAATTTAAACTATTTTAAAAGTAATCTTAAATAGTAATTCAAATTAAATGCACTTACCCCATTTTTGGTGTATATTAACTACAAAAAGGGGGTGTTATAATAAAAAGGCACGTTATTCACATGCACAGTCACACATGTTCTAAGTTTGCAGCAATACTAGCCGGGCTAGCAGCTTGGGGTTTTTACTTTGCCCTACAACTTTTCTCTGCACAGAAAGAACAAGATCTAAAATTAGAGAATTTTGTTGGCAACTTTAGTGTGCGAATAACCCGCGTGCGCGTTTCTCCCAACTCAAAACTTTTTTAAATACCCCTCTCAACTCACAGTTTAAAAAGAATAGAAAAGAAAAAAAAGTAGTTTCTTAGCGACCAAATATATCCTACTGTCACTTCTTCATCTATTTTATACTTTACTTACCCAACTGAAGAAAAAGATCGTGCTGAGTTTAGAATTGCTTTTCTTTTAATATCGGAAGTTTCTGATGAATGTTGATGTACTAATATACGTGAAGATCTACCAGATTTTGGTGAACTCATTGTTGACCTAGCTTTTGGTCTACCTAATTTCATTAAAGCTTGTTTTTCAGGTAATAATGAATCTGTACCAAAAAATTGACAACCACATCGTACATCTCTACCAAGACTAGAACTTCTTGTTGTTATTCTAGCTGGACGACTATTATTAAATGGAAGTATTTCTTCTGGACGAGGGGCACGATCAGCGCTACTACTTCGTATCATTTTTTTTTTAATATGTAATTACACTTAATTCATCTGTAAAATATTTTTTAAGTGATCTTGAAGAGTACACTATACTCTCTGAACGTTGGTATCTAAACTGACCGGGGGGACATATAAGAAGTAAGGTAGGGATTTTCCCCCCTCTAGTTAGTGTCTTATACTCTCAGACGAGAATAGCAAAGAGCCTTATAGCTATAGCCAGACCAATACAACACTCTCTTAGAAAATTAACTAAGTTTGTGTGAGTGTGTGTGTGTGAGATGTCCTATGTTTTGCTGTACCCTCATATGCAAATGATACAAAACACACACACACATGACAGGTTAAAAAAAAAAAAATCTATGTTGATGTTTTTTTTTATGTTAATAGTCAAAGATGATGCTCCTATGATGACGATATTAAATGTCTGTTTTTGTGTATATATTTTTTTTTAGTATTTTCAATATTTGCCAACTTTTATTTAAATGTTATGATTATAAAACTTTAAAATTCTTACTGAAATTATATATGTACATATATTTCTTTCTTAAACAAGTATAGTTAAATTAATAACAAAAACTTCATTAATATTTTTGTTTGTTTATTATTTTAAGCGTAAATTGCAAGGATGGAAAGTTTCTTGTTATCAGTATAATGACGCAATTAGCACACGGACTTTATTTAAACAATAGCATGAGGGCATCAAAGAAATTAACATAAATTGGTACACTATACACACATAAGCTAGCAGTTACAGATAAGAGATAACGTTTTATTGTATGCATAACGTAATATAATTGTGCTTTTGTGTTTTATACACATTGTAATATCAGAGCAAGTAATGGAGTATATTAAATATTATTTATTCACCTATATCTTTCAAATTGTTAAATGTCTACAACTTTTTCACTACATAATTATGATCAAGTTTCATTCCGTAAATATTTATGGCTAATGTAATTGTGATGAATGAATGAAAAAAAAAAATGAATAAATAAATAAATAAATAAATAAATAAATAAATAAATAAATAAATAAATAAATAAATAAATAAATAAATAAATAAATAAATAAATAAATAAAATATAACATAATAAAAATAAAAATAAGTAAATAAATACATTAGTCTCTAAAACAATTTTTCATTTTAAATTTAATGCAGATTAAAAGAACGGAAAGGCATTAACGTCTAAAAATACTTTTATTTTTATATATGTTACAGACGAAAAGGTTACGAAATTTTCTTTTGTCTGAGCTTATTTTCTAGTTCACTTCGGCAGATTTCAACTTTAATTGGAATAAAAATAGCTCTTCACGCCATTCTTTTATTTTTTTAAAGAGTTTTCTCCACTTTTTATAACGCATCAAAAATTCACATTTATATAACTTTATAAAAATCGACCTGAATTCTTTTTACTTACAAGTCAGATTTTAAGAGAGAAAACTTGGATATAAATTAGGTAGAGCGTTTTAAAAATAAGTTAATGTGGGCAAAAATTACTCTGTACGCGTCATTTTTAATTTTAGTTGAAAACATGGAAACGTAAAGTTTAGCAAAATATATAATATGTACGTTTAATTGAAGTATATTTAGCAAACATTTCTAAGAAGTGTCGTAAGACAAAGGTTGCAATTTTAAATGAGTCACCAAACTTGACTATAAATATAACAGAATATGAAGAGAGAAAATATAATTTCTGTAAATTGCAATGAAAACTAAATTTCCGTGTTTTATATAGTTTCTTTTTCTTTACCGTAGACGACAATACAAATTAACCAGAGTTTGGCAACTTGTCCATTATAATTGCTGTAACTTGATTTATTGATTTTATTTTATTGGCAACTACTCAAAATTTAAGATAATATAAAAGTGGCTGCCCACTTAATGAGCTTATAAGAACTTTACCTTTTGATTCGACTAATTGTCTCATAAATATTTTATTTTGACGAAATTTTTTTTACTAATTGTTCACAAAGTCATGAATATTTAAGTGCAAACTATTAGTAGTTATAACATAAAGTCAATACTTTTTATTACAGTTCTTGTAGTTCTTATTTCTTCATCACTAACGGAACGAGAAATAAAATAGGCTTCGTTTTTGAACCAAATTTAAATATGTTCATTTTGTATAAGTAAAAAATAAGTTATTACGTCGATAAACGTCAATGTCTAGTAATAAATCAAATTATATTTGCCTATATTATTGAATTAGAATATTAAAGATTTTACAGAAAAAAATTTTGTAGTAAAATTTGAGAGAGAGAGAGAGAGAGAGAGAGAGAGAGAGAGAGAGAGAGAGAGGCATAAAATATTTACAACCACATCGACAAAAATAAATACGTAATAATTATGTTAGCTAATTTTTAGCACAATTGGTTCAATACAACGTAATCTACGGCAATTTCACAATATATTAAATATCATAAATATTATGTAGTACAGCATAATTATTTATGTTTATATTGTTCTAATTTAGCATCATTTATGCTATACTGATATAAATGCAAGATAAATTACGTAATTTATTTTTTCCGTGCAATTTTTTTCCATTTTTTTTTCATGTATGGTTTATTATTATTATTTATAAAAAAATTGTAATATGATTATGTTTTCCAACAAACAATAAACCTGTTTATATAATATATTGAGTGAGTATTATTTATTATCTCTATCGTTTACGTACGTTAAACCACAAGAAGAAAATATACATTTACAAACGATTAAGTTAATACTTACTTCTTTTCTGTCCACGAAACAAGGTGCGTCCAAGGGTATCCACCCTTTGCCTTCTCCCTGCGGATATCTTCCCATAAGTAAGTTTTAATTGGAGGTCGCGGTGGTCGGGCTTTCTTTGGTGGCGAGCCGGCTCTTGATGGCGAGGATCGTGGTCTAGGTGGACGTCGTACTCGAGGTACCGTGAAACTTTGAGGTGTCAAATAATTCGAAGGTGCTGGAGTTTCCATCATTTCAGCAGAAACGTGTCTTCATACTTAAAAATCTTCTTAATGATGATTTGAAATCACATGTATATACAACCTCTCTTGTCACACTTAAAATACACTCTTATACCATAGATTATTTTAAGAATATTAATTGAGTAGGTTAAGACAAAAAAAATGACTAATACTACAACTAGTATTTTAAATTAAATATAGATGGAGTCATTGCAAATATATTTTTTTAATAGATAATTAGAGTTAAAAACACTTGAAATTTTTTTTTGAAGTAAAGAGCTTTTGATTATTTAATTATGAAGACACGACTCTGCTGTCACAACACGACTAAATGCATAAAAATGAGAGACAAAGTTTGCTGCGAATGCTAATTCTGGAGCGAAGCAATCGGTTCTGCTAGCGTAAACCGCAGAGTGCGGCTTGCGCGGCAATGTCTCAAGATACGCGATGTTTACCTCCCTTCTCCTTCTATCACCCACGTTAGCTAACATCAGCCAAGTAACAGAGTAAGTAAGATAGAGAGGAATAATTGTTAGATATGTTTGCCATCTAAATTTGAGGATAGAAACTATAGAAATGAAAAATATCTGCAATTATGTTTGGAATAAATATTTTGTTTATATTATGTTACTTTCCGGACACGAATTCACTGAATTGCAAAATATATAAATATGCACATTATTTCCAAACGCGATCACGCATAAGACGCTACAATGAAAAAAAAAAAAAAAAAAAAAAAAAATGAAGAAAGACGAAGACAAAGACACGTAATAAAAGTTGATAAATTAAGCTAACTAAAAAGACGTGTTGTAATCCCACCTTAATTTATCAAACTAAAGTATCTCATGTCTTTTATGATTAAATTATTTGTATTTTAAAATAATATTATAATTTATTTACAAATGTAGCACTATTGTGTACAAATGTGTATTGGCTAGATAAGAATATAGAAAATTACTTACACAGTGCTCAACTATGTGTGGTACTTCTTCATTTTGCAGAAAATTTTGACCATCCTATTAGTTAGCAAAAATACAGAATGCAGATTACTATGATCATTGCATCCAAAAACGATGTAGTCCACATACCTAGATAAACTCAACTGACCGCATGCAGTGACTGCGCTGGGTTATGCATGTTTTGTAATACAAAGCAAAGTCTGTTGTCACTATCATACAAACAGGAAGTGTAAGGTGGGATTGAACTTTAAATTCATAACAGAATAATCGACAAATTTTTTATGTTCATTTTTATTATTTTCTTTTCTTTTTTCTTCTGTAACACCAGCAGCGTATAAACTGATATGTCAAGATTTTTTCCTCCATATCAAAATTATTTATTTCGAACCTAGTTATGGAAAATGTAAATATAAATTATATATTTCAATAAGCATAATATTTTGCTAAAATGAAAGGATAACCTAACATACCTTGACAATATTTTACGTATAGTAAACTATCGTTAGAAGACTTTGCTACTTTGTTCACGCATATCACTATATAAGTAAACAAAACATGAACTCATTTTTTTCTCTTTTATATTTATTCATTTTATTAGTTATATCATACAAATATCTTGTACAATGAAAGTTATTCAAACCTAATAATTTACATTTATTAATTCAATTATATAATTAATAAGTACATGTGTATATAAATATAGATTTCATATTCAATAAAATAAGGCAGATTTCCAACTTAAAGATAATTTATTTTAAGATGTTAAATGTAGCATGCTAATGAACCATGTTTTCCGTTTTGATATAAATTAAATTTTAAATAAAATTTTAAGGAAGATGACAGTTGTGTAAAACTACAATTTGATAATTTTGAATTTTATAATTAAAAAAAAAAAAGTCATCTTTTTTAAAATTATTATTATGCAATTATCGACCATTCTATTATTGTATTTCAGTTCATGTATTTAAGCGTATTTCAGAGGAGCATACAAGATATATCTTTATTCCTTGGTGTACCTTGGTTTATTCCTTTTATAGCTATAAATAAAAAAACATTTTCCATATTTCTATTACTGCAATTGAGCATAAATTTATTATTAATATTAGCAATTAATACTTTTCCTGGAAATTTATTAAGTTAAAATTTTAACGAGCCGAATAGCAGCGTAATAATTGAGACTTTTTTTTCTTCTGCAGTTTAAGTATTTCAGTTTTTTCGGACAATGCTTATTAATTTGAAAATTATACGGATGACGTAATTATATAAAAATAAAATTTTGACAAAAGCGAAAGTTAAAACCTGACAATAATACGTTCATACTTTCAATAAGTTTGATTGAAAAGAGAAGTGATTTGTCAAGGTTCTCTGTGGTGTGTTTTGGTTGCTTCAAGTTTGTGAACGATGACATCATATATGTAGAAGGGACCACGTCAGCTGACGCGTGTTTTTCTCGCGGTATTCTCGTCTCACCGCGGGGAGTAGACCACATTAAAAAAAAAAAAGAAAAAGAAAGAGGCCGCTGACTTACCGACCTCATTTGTATACATAAACTATAACACGTCATGTCACTTTTGATTATAAAGAAACTTCTGTCAACAGAACGAAAATAATGAGTGAACAGCGATGATAGAATTATCTTCCAACTATATAAAACACAATTATAATTTGGTTTGTTTTACTAAAAATTGGAAAATAGTAGATTGTAAATATCATTACCTAAAGAGTCTTCATTATAATTACGTTTGTGAGTATGCTTTTTACACTTGTTTTTGTAACTAATTACACAACTTAATTAAGATAATTATGTAAGAGATGATTTTAATTAGCATAATTAAATATTCACATATAGTCCCTGTAGACTAGGCTAACAGCAAAGGTTTTGCTTCATTATGTGTCATCATTTAATTTTTTTTTTTTTTTTTTAGATTTTGTCTGATACTATATCTTTCTATATCTATAGTAATGATTGTTTTTATTTTTATTCACTTAATTATCACTTAAGTCCCTATATATCAAGTATTCTGACAGAATTATTTCTGTATTGTTGAAAACCTCACTAAAATAACATGCATTTAAATGGTAATCGTGACCTCTCAACAATGAAAAAAATTATAGAAATTTCTTAAGGGGCTGGAATACTTGGGAAATTCTATTGTACTTTAATTATCATCAAAAACAACATGTTGAAATTTTAATACATGTCATGATTTCAAAATGCATTTCATGAATTATAATTTGTTAGTTTTTTATGATTATTTTTTACTCTACCACGTTTACTAGCAATATTTAAACCATGTGTTTTGAAATGACGTTTTATTTGTAAAATATCATACTTAACTGAAACTGAAAAGTAATTTTACAATAAATAAAATTATTATTTATTATGAAATAGCACATAGAAAACAAATAATAATATATACCATATTATTATTTGTAAAGAGCAATATTTCACCAAAATCATCGAACCATGAAAGCCTATACGTCAATACAATATGCCTATAATTGTAACAGGTGTATAAAATTAAATAATAAAGTATTAATATTGAAAAATATTACGAATATAAAATTCACTTCGAGAGATCATATTAATGATGTTCGTAAATCCTGTTTTTCGTGCTCCAAACCACAAAAAAATGACGATCACCTGATGCTTTTTAAATGGAATTGCGTATTTTTTTTTGAGCAAGGGAATAGGGTTTACGAACCGGGTTTACGAACCAGGGTTTAAGACAGAAGGCCCTCGGACAAAAGGCCCTACGACAAAAGACCCTACCTGTGCGCCGCTCACCGATATGCTTTACGTGTGCGCACAGCCAGGGCCTTTTGTCCGAGGGCTTTTTGTCCGCGGACCTTCTGACAGACATTCTTACGGACATCATTATTGCTTTATACTATTTTAAGATAGGAAAATAATAATTTTTTAAAAAAATAACACAGTGTTATAATTTAGTGATTTATTTTTTATTATACAATTACATACATACAAAAAACGTGCCATTCATTCATTATTGACATAAATTTTTAGGTTATTTTATTTATAGGTACGGGTACCTGTACATTATGGGTATTTTTTTTTTAATAATTGTTTATATTTCATTCATTAATATATATCAAGGGATATTAAGTCTAAAATCTAAAGAAAATTATTTACAATATGTAAAAGTAAGTATTAAAATTCATAGAAATAAAAATTAACACACTTCATTTTTTTTTCTTTCAAAAATATTTTTTAAGTGATATTGATATATATATTTATTTTTTTCTGCGTGAAACTTTTGAGTTATATTAAGCAAAGATTATAAATGATTTTTTTTTAAAATTATTAAATTCAAATGTTATACATAAATGAAACAGAAGTTTAGTTAATCTAATTAGGTATCGTCTATACACAGCACCCTTACAAAATATAAACTATTTTTATATATTTCTTTTTAGCTTTTTTTTTTTTTCACTTAATACAAATTTTTTAATGTTAGTTCTATTTTCTACATAAAATTTCATATGCATGAAAAGTTTTGTAAAAATGTACATTTCTTTTTAGAGCAGGTTTCATTATACATGAAATGTCTAAAAACCCAATTAATTGAAACCATGCAGCTTATTACATTTTAAAACTTTTCAATTTTTTAATTTAAACATTCACCCCTTGGGCACAGATGGACGCAGGTTTTTTAATTTTATTTTTCTATCATATTTACATTTTAATTTCTGTCCCTTGAAAAAAATGCAAGCTATTTTATTTATTTATTTCTTTTTTAAGTAACTGATACTGACTAGAAATAAAAGTTATCTTCAGTTAAGTGTTTCCAAAATCTTCTAAACCGTTATAAGTTTCTATTTTTTTCTTTCCAAAAACTCTTTTTTTATATATATATTTGATTATTACAAAAGCTTATATTAAAAATGAGTTTTATAAAATTAATGTTTAAATTAGTTACTTAATTGTTTCGTAATATTTTATTTAAATATCCGTCATTATTTTTCAATATGTTTGTTTTATATATATTTTTATTAAGGTATTTTTTTATTTTGATATCAATATTTTCATGCCCAGAATATTGAAATATTTTGTATTTTTTTTTTCATACAAAATTTGTTTTTATTTAAAGCAGTTTTAAGCAAGATTGGTAGAAAAAAGAAATGGAGGGGATATCTTTGGTTAGCATATTTTTTTGAATACAGTATCATCGGAATCTTTAATTTAAATTGACATAATTTACTTGTCTTGAATTTATACTATACATTAAAAAAAAAAAAAAAAATCATAAAATTTTGAAGATAAAAAATAAAGTGCCAATTCACAATCACTTGACATTTGCAAATTAAATCAAATTTAAATTAAAGAATTACTCTGACGCGACTTCTAAAAATCAATCATGATCTGTGAATAAGATTGTTATGAAATCGATATGTGAATTTCTATTGTTACAATAATATTAAAATTATTAGAAAATAAAAATGTTTGAAGGCGAAAATTGACAGGATAAAATTTTAAACCAAAATGTTAAGCGCAAAGTTTTTTGTTTTCCTGACAAGTAATCTCTATTTCTACTGAAGACAAAATAAAAAATATTTAAAATATTTTGAACAATAAAACTATTACACAATATTGAGATGCTAACATATTTTTCAGTCAAATTGTGCATCCAAGAGTATTTTCTTTTTCATAAAAAAGTACTATCATTGTCGGCATTTCAACAATATTTTTCATAGTAAATTTTTATTTATAGAGTATTTTGTGTACTTTTATTTTGTAAATTAAATACGCAACCAAAACCCAAAGCCGTATGAAAAGAAGAAGAAGAAGAAGAAAAAAAAAGCCATTAAGCATTATTTTTTATTATTATAATAAAGTTCTTGTTATTTTAATATTTTTATTATAATATTGTTCCTTTGAAGCACAGTATTTACAACCAGCGATTCTTAATATATTTTTTTAAGTGGACACCAAATTCATATTGTATTCATAGTATATTATAAAGTTTATATATATTTTTTTCGTGTCATAAATATGTAATTATTACTTCAAAACACATTTAATAAATTATGACTAATTTTTTTTATTTAAATTACTTGTTTTTTTAAATCTTCTTTAATTGATAGAATATAATCACGTTCAATACATATTTGGTCCTGAAAGTTTGATTCGGTAATTATAAAAATCATTCTCTTAAAGGCGTAGAACACCTTGAACAAAAAAGTTGTGTATTATCTTAACAAACCTGAAAAATCAACGTTGATTTGGACCGAGTAATTGATTTCTAATTTATTTTCCATTAACAAAATGGCACGAGCGGTCATTGACGTCACAGCTCACTTGTTTCACGCGCGCGTGGACCAGGCGAGCTGTGACGTCATTGACCGCTTGTGCCATTTTGTGAATAGAAAATAAATTAGAAATCAATGACTCCGGACAAATCAACGTTAATTTTCAGGTTTGTTAGGATAGTACACAACTTTTTTTTTCAAGGTGTTCTACGCCTTTAATAGCTTCTTGAAGACTGAAGCCTTCATAATATTTTGATGTGTGACCTTCAGAGTCAAATTTGAATTTTGAAATATTCCTCAATTAAAGTAGATTTTATTTGAAAGAATAATTGCTTCAAAAATGCTATTAATATTATTATTACCCAGAAACATTTTAATGTATTTAATTAACTTTTCTTTTTGACCTAGCGTTTTCTATCTCTGTAAGTCCTAATGAAATTCGAATGTAATGTAATCATTATCACCACCATCTTAACTCCAAATATTTAAATGCATTATTTTATAGTTATTTTATTTAAAGCATTTTGAAGCAATTTGAAAAATAAAAAATATGGAATGTTACATATTAAATTAAATATTACTTAAATATAAATAAAACTGATAATTTTTTTGTTTTCTTTTGTTTTCTTTCTATTCATGTGTAAGGCGCAAACTCGACTTGCTATTAATATTTTTCACCAACACAAAAGTAGTTGTGATATTTGTGCTGATGATATTATTTATATGTTGCAGTTTCTGCCTAGAGGTGAGAAATTATTATTATTTTTTGCACACTCGATGTTTTGTACTTCACTGCAGCTGCATGGTGACCCATACGACTGCACGCGGGTGCACAAGACCTCCTATCTCGCAGTTCACTGTCCGAGTTTCGCCGTTAACCACAAACAGCGCTTCATTGGCCGGAGTCACCATGTAGTGACCAAACACTCCTGAAGATGCAATTGGACGATTGGGGTTTCCCCATTGTGCGAGAGATGGATCCATTGCATGTCCAACACCGGTTATCATCTCCACTTTACCTGTTGAAATATTTTATTTTAATTAGTCATTTTTATGTAAATATTTTTAAACATTGTTTTATTTTATTTTTTTAAATTTAATATACCAAAAAATACTATAAAAAGAAAGAATACGGATTATGTGAATTTTTTATTATTATTATTTACTAGATAAGCAAATAGGAAGATAAAATGTAAATAAACAATAAAAAAAATAATAATAAAAAATAGGTATATTACATGTTGGTAAAGAAAATTTTATTAATATTTCAAAAAAGAGAAAAAGTAAAAAATATAAATCATTTTTACAGGAAATATTCTTTCTTGATCTTTCTTTCTTTCTTGATTTTTTTTTTTTTTTTTTTTACCACAAAATTTGGTTTGTACAAAGAGCAGTGTTAAGGAAGACTCACCAGTCACAAGATTGAGGAAAAGAATATCTTCTTTGTCAGAGGCGCTGGCGTAAAGATCGTACCCATGTGTAGTTCGCGAGGGGTAAAATGAGATGGCACTGACGTTCAAAGTCGTCTTTACATCAAACGAAAAACGTAAACCAGTATCTGAAACCATACAAAAAAAATTAATTTATTTTTATAATAATACAATTTTATAAGGTTTCTAAAATACAATTTTTTATGTCAGAAAAAACTTTAATAATATCGCATTTGGAACGTATATCAACAATCGAGGGAGAGAGAGAGAGCAAGATTAATTGTTCATATATTTTCATTTTAACGTTTACTATATTTTATTGAAACCTTTCATAAATAACAAGACTCAATCTTATTTACGATACAACTCTTTTTTTTTTTTTTTTTTTTTTTTTTTTTTTTTTTTTGTCCAGACGATATGAACTTATTTTGTCAATTTATATTTATTTATTATTATATGAGAAATTTAATGTTATTAGTTTACTACAAACAAGTAACTTTTAATATAAAAAATAAATTGCAATAGAAAGTTAAAATTTTTATTAGACTATAATATAAAAATTCTAACTATACTGTAAACAAGATTAATTTTAAATTAAAACGTAATGTGTGCTATTTTTTTTGTGTCTTGCTAGATATCATGTTTTAGTTTTCTTATACTGCTGTAGGCTTGTATCATAACAACTAAACCATTATAAAGGTCTACCTTTATAAACGAAAAAAAGCAAGAGCAAGTAACGATGTAGCTTATTATCCAAACTTGTTATGTTTTGTGGTTCGTCTACATTTTTTTTTTTTACATAACAAGAACAAGCAAATGCGTTTTTTTTTAATATAACATTTTATATTATAAAGTGACTTGTTTACAATGAATAAAAGAGGCCAATTTTCTTATTGTTATATGGCGCAGAAAGTTACAAGAAATGACAAAAAGAACAATTTAAGTAAAAAAACAAACATAATATAAAATATATTATTCATTATTTTATTTTGTAAGAGAAAATATATTGATTTCTAAAATACAATACTAAATTATTTGTACAATAATGATGCATTCATAAATAATTTGCTGAGATATAGAAAGCATTTTTATTTTTATAAAAGTATTTTCTGATGTGGAAACACAAATTGATAAAAAAATATTTAAATATCATTGCAGTAATAATTTGAAAAAAGAAGAAGAAAAATTTGTCCGGTTATATAATAACTATTGTATTTTAATTGATTAGTAACTGATCATTGTTGCTAGAAAAGAAATAAATTATTTTATTATTTTTAATAGAAAAATATATGCACGCGTCATGGTTGAATTCTTAAAGAATAAATTTACCGCATTTTATGTTTCTGTATTCTTTTATTGAAAATTCTACTTTTCAATGTAAGGCTTTTCTTTTTTTTGTTGTTTTTTTTTGTTTTTTTTTTTAAAGAGATTTGTAACTGATTAAAGGTTGCCTTACCTGTGACCTCTTGAACTACAAGGGTAACGCCATCTGATGCTCGGTCAAGGGTCACGACTACTCGGCTGTCAGGAGCAACGTGAGGACGACCAAAGAGCGCAGGTTTGTGGCTGATGACGGAGTCAGTGAGATAGTCGAGCAGCAGTTGTCCCGTGGCGCGAGCTGTCACTGGCTCCTCACACGCTACCACCACAAAACCATCTGAAGGAACATCAAGGAATGAGATTATCATACTTCATTATTTGGAAAGCAAATTGTGTTAAAAAACAACAAAGAAACTTCAATACGCAATATGGTGATGAAAAGTTATCATAAAAAAAGGGTATAAAGTATAACATACAAGCAATTTAATAGACAAATGTTTACGCAACTTGACTTTACGAAACGAGTTATTTTCTATCAATGAATACTCAGCTCTTGCATTGTTATACAATTTATTGTAAAACTATATAAATTAGAGACGCTTAAAATAAAAAGAAATTGTCGAAATGTATAGGAAAATTTTACGTGATGGGAAAAATTATCAAAATATTTCCAACATCTATTTAACTATAATATACAAAATAATAGAACGTTTTATTATTCCTTGTGTAAAATTAAAAATCCCGGAAATGATTACCAATTCAATTGCGGTTGATAGTAACATTATGTATCATAAATATGGTATAAATATTCTGTAAGTGTAAGGGGGTATACATAATATGTATCAAATTTAAAATAGATTTAAACAGGAATTTAATTTAATACGAGATGAGTTTCTAAATAGCCATCGTTATTAATAAATATACTAACTACCTTATAATCACATGAAATATCCATCTATCTATTATGTTTTAGCTACTCGTATTATTTCGTCATATACGCTATGATTAGCTTCAGAATTATTGATTATATTTTCCATTTACTCATTAGGTTTGGTATAATAACATTGCGGACGTCGCACACATGAATGTGACATTTATCAAGATTGATTCTCTTCACTTTGTCTGTCTGTTCTCTTTCAGATTTTAGTAACCATTAGACCAGATATAACACATTCTTCTCATTTTTTCATTATTATTATTTATTAAAACTCTTTAGTGCACTTTAGATGTGAATATAAAAATAATTTCTTTTAATGATTTTTATTAAACTCAAAATTAGAGAGAGAGAGAGAGAGAGAGAGATACAGAGGCAGAGAAAGAGAGACTATTATAATACACAGAACTTTTATTTAAATAAAATTTTATTTCGCGTCTGTTTACTTTCTGTATGACTATCTTTAAAAAATAAAAACACATTTTAGCAAGAAAAAAAAATGAAATGAAATATATTTTTACAATTTTCTTATTTTTTAATTTTCTTGTTGTAAATATATGGATAATTAAATAATTACTTTCTTTATGAAAGAAAATCACCATGCATTTTATTTAATCAAAAATTTTGTAAATATCTCCGATATAGTTGCATTTTATTTATTACAAATGAATTATATCATGATTGTATATTTTTTTTGTATTATTTATTTCTTTTGAAATGTGTTAAATTTACGAGACAAAATAAAAGAAGACTCGTGACTAACTTAGGTATGTAATACGTGTAATGTGTGTACAGTATAGCAAATGTATGTATGTACTCACATAATGCAGAGAACTCGATGTGTGAGGGCACGCAGTTGTAAGGTGCGAGGTCAACTGACCTCACGTAACGCATGTTTGCCAGATCTACCTTGTACATGCCACGTTGATTGGTATGGGTCACGTAGCCGTATTTGAAGTTGTGTCGAATATCCTGTGAAAAATATCAGAACATTAGATTTAAATCGAAGATTAAGTGGTAAAATCATTAAAGGCATATACAACATAAAAACATTAGCATTTATATCACAAAACACTCGATGGGACTTACGTAAATAACATAATTTGGTGTTAAAACGTAACTGTAGTATACCGTAGCAGTGATCAAAAAATTTTGATTTACGCAACCCGCACAACATTTTTATACTAGTTTTTGCCTGTTTCTGACGTCATAAACAGAAATATTCACGCAAATGTCATACTCTACAATTTTTTCACGCTCTCTTGTGGGGCCACATTTACATTCTGGTAAAAATTATCATCAGTTTTGTAGATCCCATTTTGTGTTAAAGAACATGTTGTTTCATGTTTTCTATACCTTTAAGTAAATGTAAAATCAACAAATATTTGGCAACTCATCTTGATCACATAAAATGTAACACTATAGAAAAAACGATAATATTTCTTTAAGTTTTCCATTTTTCTTTTATTTGTATACATCAAATACGTGTATTAAATATTTTGTATCAAAATGATGATCTTCAAAGTAAATGCTATATTTGAAAAGTAAAATTTATCGTCTAAAATAAATTTCCATATTGAAATCAGAAAGAAACGTACACGATGTATTCTAACATTTTAAATAACAATATGTATGAGATAAATCGTAACTGTTAAATGTGAATAATAATGCTAAAAAGGCAATACAGCAATTTTCAATGACTGATGCCTTTTTTTATTTTTTAGATTCTGCGTACGCAGAAAAAAAAAAAATCTTCAGCATCTTACACTTTATTTTTCTCAAACGCTTTGGTTTTTCAATGAAGTTCTTTTCAGTATTTATTTCTATTCACGAAGCAAAGCAAATTTTTTTCCTATATATAAAAATGATTCTTATACCATTCAAATAAATTTTCATACCATATAATTTATATATAGCGTAACCACGCGATTTAATCAAGTATACGTATTTTGAAAACTGTGCATAAAATATATTTTTGAGTACACATTTTTTTAAAAAAATATTATCTAAATAATGAGAAAAAAAATGGAAATAAATTGGTTTGCTTTGTGGTTTTATTGATTTTTCGATAAAACACATCTTTTTTTATTGAAAAGCTTTTATTGTGAAAGCCTTTTAACACATGACCTCTTTTATAATACAAAAAATAACTTAAAAAATAACGAAAGATTGAAAAAAAAAAAAAAAAAAAAAAAAAATGGAGTTGAATTGGTTTAAAGAAATATAGTGCTATGAGTTTCATATCTAGAACAGTTTGTCAATAATATCACTCAACTTTTTGTGCACCGTACTTACGTTGTGAAATATATCTAGCTAGTATTGTGTATAACTTTCAAGTTGATATTGTTATTGTGCTCTACTAAAGTAATGGATTTATGAGATTGTCACGTTACTTCATCTCAAAAAGCTACGTTTATACTCTGAGACAAAATATAAAATAAATACGACGATCAGATTCACAATTTTTTGATTTAAGACTTATTAAGTTCAATACCCTTTCATAAAAAAATATTCAATGCTTCTTGCGTTTTTTCCTTCTTCATATATCTTAAAGGCTTTTGATAGATATAGATGTTTTGTTAAAAGGAGGACTTTTTTTTTATTATACTCTTGAAAAAAAAAAAAATAATAGAACTTTATTACCTTAAAACATGTAATGCGTCATTTAAATGTATTTTTCAAACTGCAGTTTTTTCTTTATGATTACTCAAGAAATGTTCTCTAAATGCTAAAGGAGAGGATATTAGGGGTTCCCTACTATTTTCCAGCCCATATCTGATAACACGTCATATATATATATATATAAATATGTTTCTTAAAGGTAAAAGACAAGAAAAAAAATCTTTTGGAAAATAAAAGTTATATAAAAATTATAAGCCTTATACTAAAAGTTCTAAATCGTCTTAAATTTTTACACGTACAAGAAGGAAGCTATTTTAGCTCTTACTGTCAAAATCTCAAACTTGTTATCAGTACGCACACAAAGTTTTTTGATAGTTTGAAGAAAAAAAAAAGTTGTAAATACCTGGACTGGGGGCATGAAAAGCCCCTTGACGAGATCAAATTGTCCATCAATGGGTTCCGGGTGAACAGTATGATGTTTCTTCTTCTGAGCGGCATCTCGGATTACTTGAATGGTACGCACACCGTCTGCTGGACGTCGTGAGCGCCAGTTAAGCACCCATACTTGATCTAGATGTGGCACGTAGTGCAGCTCCACGGGGAATTTGTCTGTTACTACCACCTGTCAATCACATCAAAATTAGTCTTATAGCACTCTCTTGAAATGAAAGAGAAAAACTCAATTTTGTTGAATAAATAAGTTAATAAATAAAATATACTTTTTTCTCTATAAACTTGAGCACTAGAAGAAGAACTTGAGATGATAAAGACACACGAAAGCACACGTCAAGATAAATATGTACTCACATCCACGACCACCATTTGTATTTTGCTGATGACGAGCACGCGGTCCCTCAGGGGTTGCGTCACGTATACGTAGCGGTTGTCCACGTTGATAGCTTGTCCCCAACTGCAGTTTACTCCCTTGTCTCCACACACGTACTCCTGCAACCGTTGACACATTATAAATTTGCATACACTTAAATAGTATTATATAGAATCACTTTTCTTTCAGTAAGGGTATAACATTTTTTCTTTCTCTCATACGAGCTTATTCAATTTTTTTTCCTCTCGCACGAGCTTATTAAATTTTTTCCCCAATAATAAACCATCAATTGTAATTGCAATGAGTTTTTTTTTTTTCATTTGCTCCAAGATCAATATATAATTTCCTGTAAAAATATGAAATTTATTCCATTCATAGTTAGCATTAGTTAATACCAAAAACCAATAAAAAATCAATTTATTATTTGCCATTTATTTTTATTTCTATCAATAATTGGTAGCTTTAAAATGTCTCAAAATGTACGTAAAAATTTAACAACCACAAATTTTAAGTAACAAAAACAATATTTTAGGTCTGATTCCATTATGTTTAGGAAAATTGGTAAGTGCTCTTTACACTGACTACTATAGTAATAAAATATACTTTAGAAATAAAACCACTTAACAATATAATAATATAAAAGCAGAGAAGAGGAAGAGAGAGAGAACACATGTTTTTAACAAAATCATGTTCTAAAGATGTACTTTGCGGTTGAATTTTATCGACGAAAACTCAATTTTGCGGTTGTTCACAATTGCTCTTTCTAACTTTTAGAATAAATCCATAAATTGAGAAAAGAATTGAAGCAAAAAAAAAAAAAAAAAAAAAAATGTTTCATGTATACAAGACGTAAAAGTTACTTTATGAATTGTAGTGATTTGTCCTGATTTGTTGTATATAGCAAAATAATAAATAAAAAAATTGTTTGCTTTTTTATCACAATATTTTAAAGTATAATGTTATAAAAACTTCTATAAAAATAGAAAATGTCATAAGATTTTTTTTTTAGTACCCGAGCCATACGAAAATGCTGATAAAAGTTTGAGAAAGCCTTGATTAAGTGCTTATAAACATTTGATAGTAGTGTTTTTGTCTGATAATACATGGATAAAGGACTGATAGAGTTTGATAGAATTTTTTGAATCTAGGAGTAAAAACTGAAAAAAGTATGATAAATATATTATAAAGTATTGATAAAAGTTTGATAATTATAAATGACTGATAAACGTTTGATTATTTTTTTTTTTTTAAATTTCAAACATCTGATAAAAGTATGAATATATAAACTTAAAAATAAAATTTGAAATTTTTCAAAAGTCTGATAAAAGTTTGATGACCTAACGGGAAATAAATTTGGAGGGGAACGCGAGGCGCCTCTTTTGGTAGACGAAACCGTTGAGGACTTAGAAAATTTTGGAGTGTACAGCAGGAGCAGAGGTAGCAGGCAGTAGCACAAGTCAGCCAGAGCAGTATGCACGCACTTTGTTAGCGCTTACACATTTCAATTAAAACTAAGCAGCAAGAAGCTTCACCTACTTATAAGAGGAGCTTCATGTGGTCATCATGTTAATATATAGGTAAGTGACATGTTCACATTAATAATTATTTCAATATTTATTGTAATTAATTGTATTTCATGTGTTACAGCTAGGAAACCAACTTGATCTCAAGCTGTTACGATTACCGATGTGTGCGACTCATCCGCTCCTATAATCCGATGCATCCTTTGAAAAATAAAGTTTTTTTCTCTTATTAATTGAAGAATATCAATTAATAAGAATATTTTGTATTACAAGGCAAAATTGGCAACAATGTTATGACAAACATTGAAGTGGGTAGTGCTGGGTGGAATGTGGGATGAAGGGTACAGGAGGGAGGGAGGGGGAAGGGGGAGGGAAGGGAAGAGAAAAATGCATAATTATTTATCAGTTTTTTATCAGACATTTATCAGCTTTTTATCAGACATTTATCAGCTTTTTATCAGACATTTATCAGATTTTATTCAGTGTTTTATCAGCTTACAAGTCAAATTTCAATGTAAAATTTTACATGTATAAGCATAGGAGAAACGAAAAAATTTGTCCTATGCTTATACATGGTAATTTGACTGATAAAGGTTTGAAAAGTGTCGCATATAAGACTTTTATCAGACCTTTATACATATTTTATAATATCTTTATCAGTCAAAATTTATCAATGCTTTATAAATCATTTATCAGACTTTTTGTGTATCACGGGTAGTTTAAAGATATAAAATTTCTGTGTTAAATTCTCTAGAAGTGAAAGAAAAAATAAACAAATAAAATAAAATCATTTTCTAGCATGGAGAAAATTGCGACATTTCAAGATATTATGATACAGTATTATTTATATCTGTTTCTGTATATCATAAATAAAAGAATATTAAACTTAAAAATAGATCAGTTGTAAAATATGATTAATTTTTTTCAAATCATATATGTGAAATTTTCTTATGCAAAATTCAATTAATATTAATTCATTGACACCAGAAAGCGTTTTAAAACGCAAGATGTAAGGCATTAAAATTTTTATTTGGGAAGTTAAATTGCGTTAAGTTCAATCATGCTCTAAAATTATATACATAAATATATATATATATATATATATATATATATATATATATATATATATATATATATATATATATATATATATATATATTATACACTCCAGCCAAAACAAGGTCGTTTCCTCCAAAAGCTGTATCCGCGGTGCTAAACCAATCAGAGAGCGTGTTATAAACCTACTAGCCAATCACAGTTTTCTTTACATTGTTAATTACACTGTATCCGCTCGAGCTAGTATTGGGAGAAGTGTGTGTGTGTGTGTGTGTGTGTGTGTGTGTGTGTGTGTGTGTGTGTGTGTGTGTGTGTGTGTGTGTATATATAATAAATATGAAACAGCATTTTATTATTATAGTCACAATATATTTTAATAAAATTTACAATACTGCATGGTAAGAAAAAAAAAAAAAAAAAAAAGATGAAATGAAATCGCTGTGCCCAGTAAGCATTATTATTCTAGACAGAAAGAGAGAGAGAGAGAGAAAAAAAAGGGATTCGTTTCAAATCCTATGAGATTGAACTTATTGATGTTGACTTTAGTCCAATGTGACAGCTTTGATTTTATTTGGCAACCCTGCGCCAGTTTCATCAATTCAGCTCTTCTTCCTCATCTCTCTCTCTTTTTATTTGTGATTATATTATCTTTCCACTGTTAATAACATTGTCTCATTCTCCTCGTTGTTTATCACGTTTATACCAGGTTATAAGAATTAAATTTTAATTGACTTTATCATCTAATTATTTTCCTGATTAGATTTTCTTAAGTTTTACGACGGGGTTGAGTAAGTTAAAGTTTAACTCACAAATTTACTATCTTCTTCTTTCCTTTTCCACTTTTTGTTTTCTTAAAAACGTTCTATTGCACTTTAGTATTGATTCTTCATGCATGTTTCAATAATTAATGTGTAATTGTATTTTCATGTTCTACAGTATCAATAAAAAAACATATACATTAAACAGTATATTTATATATATATTTTAGAAACACAGTTTTTATACAATTATTCATTGTATAAAAGGTTATTGAAACACGTAAAATATGCTACTACGAAATCCAAGAACATCAATATATTAACTCAACTAAGGTCGTGCGCCCAAGTATCTGTGAGCTAGATCTGAGTTACCTGCGTCTCTAGTAAAAAGTGACACCAAATGCTACGTGTCAGTTTTTATTCCACCTGCAATTGTGGAGCAGTACTAGCATAGGGTTTACTTAAATCACTACGTGTTTAAATTTAGTTTCAGAGTAAAAAATTATCACTTTTTTATGTAAAAAAGGAATTTCACAATATTTTTATGAGATTAACTTTGATTTTATAAAAATTTGATCAAAGTTATATCTTTTTAAGTCTCACATTTACGTAATCATGTGGTCACCTTAATCAAGATCAAATAACCAACTTCAATATATATATATATATATATATATATATATATATATATATATATATATATATATATATATATATATATATATATATATATATATATATATAAAATAGAGTATACTAAATGATACGATGATAAATGAGATAAAGGAAATCATATATTAAAACAAAACTGGTTACCTTAAAAGTAATTATCTTACAAAATGTACGAGTTTTAAAACTAAATTTTATGCTAGTAAACAGAGAGTATACTTAAATCACGTTTATTTAAAATAAAAGTTTTTTTTTTAATTTAGTTACAGAAGTTGTTATTAAATTTAATTAAAACCACAATTTTGATACCTAAACTATACAGAAATATATATATACATACTGTATAGTATATATAATATTACAATTATTATTAAATTTAATAATATTATATTTACAATCCTAATCCTTGATACTCATAGCAACACAATTTATGCTAATTTAGTTGTAAACAAAGTTTGTTGTAATTCCTCTTATCATAGTTTCCACTTGTATTGTAATATTATATATATTATTATATCTAAAGTAAAGAACATGTTGCTTTCATATTTTAGGTTCTCTACAATTACGATTTAGCTTGAGTTTCATCATAAGTGGTTTTGTTTATACCAGCTTGCTTACTTAACTTATATATACGTAGTAAGACAAAATAATTATTACCAAAGCTAAAATTTTCAAATTAACTATAATATAGTGTACGTATGTCTATAAATTAACATAGTAAACTTATTAAAAATTTATATTTTGTTTATTTTTAATTTATTTAATTAAAATTTAATGAGAATTATGATTTTTTTTATGAACTATAAGCTTTTTAATTAATAGATACGCTAGGGTTTTAACTGGTATTATATTTAATAATTAAACGTTGTTCGTGTTGTTTAATGCCTAAAGTATTAATCGTGACTAAAATTGAAGTTTATTTTGTAATAAAAATGTACTGACAAAGCAGAATTGTTTTTTCTTGTTACGGGAAAAAAAAAAAAAAAAAAAAAAAAAAAACTCATCCTTTTTTAAAATTCACGATAGTAAGTTTCCAATATTCTAGATTTTGTTCAAATTTTACATACATTTTTTAAAGTACAGTATACTTACTGAGCTTGAAATTTTAATGCTAATGCAGCTATTACTTTTTTTAACTAAGAACTACGTAACCATAGCCGTCTAGTCGTCACTGAAACTCTCTCTCTCTCTCTCTCTCTCTCTCTCTCTCTCTCTCTCTCTCTCTCTCTCTCTCTCTCATCTCTCTTTCATGCTTTTTTTTTCAGAAATTAGAAAATTTATCGACTGTTTACAAATCAAATCATAGTGACATACATGCTACAATAAGCATTGGTTTTGTCATCTTATTTTAAATACAAAATACATATCGTATAGGTTTATAGTGTAAACCAATTATACATGAAATTTGCTGCAATTTGGAGCCTTATCTTATCTCTTCTGTTCAAAAAGATGAGAAATACGTTTATTTTTATTATTATTATTTTTTTGAGATACAAGATTTACACACTAAGCCGACGATACTTCATACAATGCAAATTAAACGTAAAACTATACTTATATACACAACCTAAAAGTTAATATATAATTAAATTAATTAAAATGTTGAACATGAATAAATTTCACAATCAAGATATAATCTGTACGTGTACAATTATTAATATCTGTCCTTGAAGTAAGCTTTAGATGTATAGCACTCTTTAAATTTTTTGCCAACAAGTTTTTGAATATATAGAGAAGTATCATTCATTGAAGAATTGTTACACAGAATAAACTTGTAGAGCTTATTTCATTTACATATTGAAGTATTCCGACTAAACTTTATAAAATTGAATTACTAACAAAAAAAAAAAAAAAAAAAATGGCTAACAAGCAGCCAATCTTTACTGTGATACACCTCTAACTTATGGATCGATTTAATATGTTGAGTGTATATTGTACGTACGTAGAGCTGCTCATATCTACATTTTGCAAGGGGGGATTGTCTGGGCTATCTTCTTGAGCAAAGACTTATTTCATCCCCTTGTCTTACCCCCCCCCCTCCCTGTCTCTCTTGCTTTGTGTTTGTACACACCAAGTTGCCGCGAGCTGTACTCTCTCCCTTTTGTTCATTTCTCTTCTCAACAGTAAAACCGATGAATTTTCAAAAAAGCTACTCAAATGTATAAAACGTAATTCAAGAGAAAATATTACACTCAAAAAACTTTATTTACTTTATTTGTACGCTAATTTAACATTTTTTTTTTAGAACGTTAAAAAGTTTTTTTTTCAATGGATTTTATATGGATTTTTATGTTATTCTGACTTTCACTTGTTTTTATTATGTATTTTAAAATTTACGCTCTAATTAGCAATTTTTAAGAGTGTAATTAACAAAATATATAAATAGAAGTTCTAAAATATAAAACCACTTTTTACATTACCAATTTTTTGTATTCCATTACTTAATACCTTATAAATGTAACGGAATTATGTTGTTCTATCGTAAGCTTATTCGTAATATATAGATAATATATTTTAAAAGTCAGTGTAAAGTACTTTATAATATATGTATAATGAAGAGCTCATTATAATAGTTTATTGCACATTGTGCACTTTAAGAACAAGTTTTACTATAAGTACTCATGAGCTTGCAATTAATAAGCAGCTTTCTATTTAAATACTTAGCCTTGAATTATTGGATTAAGTACCATCTATTTAATACTGTGGAAACATTATTTTCTTTTTCGTTGTACAAAAAGGTTTTTTATTAAGACATAATATTAATTGTAAAGGTATTAGTATTTATTAAATAAACTTGAGGCGTAGTAGAAATATGGGTGGGAGGGAGGGAGGGAGAGCGAGGAGAAGGGAGAGAGGAAGAGAGAGAGAGAGAGAGAGAACAAATGTATCCTGATGTTTATGCAATTTTTCGGTCACATATGACAAGCGGGCTGCCTAATGTTACAGGATGCATTTTTTTTTTTTTTGGCAATGACATAAAAACTTACCTGAGTTCCCGGTATGATGTCAGTAGCTTGGATTTGATGATAAAGTCGACATGCAGTTGGCTCGTACACGGACGCTCCCCAGTCATGGAAAGAGAAGAAGCGTCGCTCTTCACTCGGTGCGGCTGTAATGTAAAATCAGCTGTGGTCAAAGTTTTGCATGATTACGCACGTGATTTATAGCAAAGAGAGCGTAATATTTCATTCTATATGTATGTATATATAGTATCATAGTTTATGTTTGAAATATAGTGGAAATACACACACACACATTTAGCGCAAATATAACGGTCAATAAGAGTGTTTAAATAAAATACAATACGTCGAACTGGTGTAAAATGTGTACAGAATCTTCTTTATTGTTATCATCTATCTTCAATTTTTTTTTTAAATTAATTTTTTTATTCATATTATTGTATAAAAAATACTGCGAATTGGAGATAACACAAAAATAATAAAGTTAAAAAAAATCAACCAGTTTATAGATTTTAGGAATAATATATGTATATCCTACTTATTCCAGGTAATTATTTTAAATTGTCTCATATTTTTATAAATTGTAAGCAATTTTTTTTTTTAAATTTAAATTACCCCTGGCCACTCCTATAAACGCGTTGTTACGCAAAAATCATTGTAAAATTTACATTGGCAAAATCAATAGTATAATATAACAAATATAAAGTATTGAAGCGAGTTTAAAACTTTGCTTGGTATTACCTTATATAAATTGTGATTTAATGTACAATGTAAATATTGCTTTTACATTTCTAAATAACAAAGTTACTTTCAGTTTACATAAGGTTGAGGACTTGAGATGTTGGTTTTTACTTAAGTAAGAACAATAAGCATTTCACATTTAATGTAATTAAATATTACCCCTGATTAATTTTTACTTTAATTTTACATTAACTTGCTACACAGTATAGATTTTACTCATTATTAATTAAAAGTAAAAAGCTTACAGTTCAAAACACATACTAAAATTTAGATATACAAATTTAATGAAATCTTTGATATCTTTTTATTTGCTTATTTCATTGTCAATAGTTAGCATATCATATCTCAATAATTATTATTCAACCATTTATTGTGAAATAAGAACACGGTAAGGGAGAGCTATAACTCCATTATAATGCCACGGAAAATAAAATCTACTTAAATTAAGCAAAAAGCTAGTATTAAAATGCTGTGTTTTGCAATAGAGACAGTCCTAACTGAAAATTAGTAGGGCGGTATGCTAGACCCGCTCCTACCTGCGCGCAGCATAGCATACCTGTCGGCCAGGAGAAATAGACTCAGGTGAGGTGGGCTTGCAAACTCACCCCTAGTATATTTGAGTTAGCACTAATATACTAAATTTTAGAATTGGACCGCAAAATGGCGTACATGAGATTTTTTTAAATAATTCTGTGTATTAATTTAATTATTATAAAAAATAAACTTTGGTAATTAATAATTTGAAATATTCAATGAAATGAATAATTCCCGCGGTGGATGTTCTTAGTTTATTATAATTGTATGCAAATATACTTTCATATAAATTACATAATTATAAATCATATCATAATTTGTTAGTAGCGGGGGACAGAGGACCATTTTTTTTCAATGCGTCGATCGGGTTTGGCTACGATAGGCCATATCGATGAATATATCAAATATAATATACCATTGTGTTACTACATGACGACTCATTTTGCACCTTATTTGACTGTGCGATTACTTCATTTTTATTTTTTATGTAAAATCGTCACTTATAATTCTATTTGCATGAAATACGCGGTAATTAAGACAGTTAAAGTATATTTATAAATCTGATAGTTTAGAATTAATTACCTTCTTCATGGTCTCCTGAAAAATAGAGAAACGTGGCCATTTAAACGGAGATGGGCTCATTTTAGGAATGCTAGCTCCTAGTTCGCGGGAATACTAGATCGGCTCAGGCGAGTTAAGCACAGCTGCGCTGGCAGTCAGGTGCCGCTCCTCCTGGATCTCAGGTGACATAAAAACTATACTGACTATAACTGACGCTAGGTACCGCTCCCCCTAGATCGCAGGTGGTATAAAATCTAGTGCTAGGGTTTTAGCGTCACTTATGCTAGAGATGCAGGCTACTCAGATCTTGCACGCATGTACTAGGGCGCGGGCTTATTTGCGTTAGTATACTAATCTACTTAAATTTAGCACATCTTTTTTTTCCGTGTGAATATATTATTCTATTTATATTTATTTACTTTTTTTTTTAAATAACTTAACATGTATAATACATGTTATAACATGTATGTATAACTTAATGAAATTTGCTTAGTGTTTTACTAAAACTATTATAAAAAATTACTTAAAATTTAATCAAAATGCTTTAGGTCAAATTTTGTTTGAACTCTCGAACTTTGAAGATCTGCCTCACGTGGCAAAATCTTGAATAGTTTTGTCACTTTTACAGGAAGTAAGTCTGTAATATATCGAGGGCTGCGCGGCCTTTCGGAACATCTACATCCTTCGCGCGCAAGATATAGAAATATGTGTATTCTCCGCGCTCCGGACTAAAGAAACATCTGCGCTCTCCGCGGGCTTGAACATTGAAACATTTGCAGTCTTCGCGGCTGCACTAAATAAAATATCTACAAACTTCGCGCATAGCAATAATAAAATATCTACATTATTTGCGTACCTAAATAGGTTTAACGTAAAAATAAGACGTTATAATTTATTATTAAAATATAATGGTTATTTATTATTATTATAATTATTATTTATTTTTAAGCTATCAGTATATAGATAAAAATAATATTTAAAACTTTCCCTGACTCGACAGGCGCACAAAAATTGTGCGTAATTACGACTCTGTTTTGGCGTAATATTACGCACATTTGGTCGAAATTTACGCCAAACTTTGTGCGACAATTTTTTACCCTATTTCAATAACCCACGAAATTACGCACATTTTGTGCGTAACTTGGCGCTCTGTTGCGTAATGTCGTACATATATACGAAATTTCGTACTTATGTGCGTAATTTACGCACATGTACTGCAGGTTGCATCGCTTAAAAAGCCAGGGGCACAGTGCATTGCCGTCGCCGTGCCGCCAGCCTGGGCACCCCCTAAATCCACCCCCCACCCCCTGAAATTTAATAATTTTATATTGATTAATAATTAGTATAATTACAGTATTTTTTAAAATTTAATTAATCAATTTAAAATAATTAAAAGTCAAGTGAGATTAGTACAGCCAGGACTTCATAATATTGCTCGGCTTCATCTGGGCCTATAACACACACACACATACAATAAAATACAAGTCACCGATTGCAAGGTTTGCAGCTATCGTAGAGGCTTGTAAATTCTGCAGGACCCAAATTATTGTTCGGCTTCATCCTATAACATGCACACATAGTTAAATATATAAGTCTCCCCGCATGCAATATTTTTAGCTTGTAGAGATTGCATGGTACAGCCTGCAGGACTTCAATTATTGCTTGACTTCATCTATAACACACATGCAATAAAATATATGTCCCGCCTACATGCAATGTTTTGAGCTATCGTAGAGGTACAGCCTGCAGGACTTCAATTATTGCTCGGCTTGATCCTATAACACACACAATAAAATAAGTCACTGCGCATGCAATGTTAATGACGGCTGGTCCCATATTGTTGTATGTAATACATAACAAAAATAAACACATTACATTATGGACAAAACTGGATGTGGCCACAGCCTCGCATAGTTGTACTATAGTTGTACTTTGTCGTATATTATCATTGTATAATTCAACATACTAGAATCATAAACAAAATAACGAAATTAAAAAAATAAAATAAACTGTGTACTCACTTGCTTGAAGATCTAATGGTGCTGTATTTTAATTCACTACATACTATAGGCTAGACCGCGCGCCGCACCCAGCCGCGCCATTGTGTAAACAAAGCATAGGGGAAGCAAAAGCCGCAATTTTAAAGACCTGAAAAATGTACCAAAAAGACTCACAAAGTATACAATTTTCATATATTTGCAATAATTAAACGTTAAGTTACTTCCCGTGATATCTTCTTTTCTAAGATTGCTTCTTATTCTTCATAAACATCCATAAATGACGAGATCCGAGAACACAAGCGACTGTAAACAAATGTCGGCATCACGACGTCACAATCCAATATGGCGGCATGCGCACATGCGCAGATGCCGCAAATTTCAAAATTCACGCATATGTGAATTTTACGTACAATGCGCACAACTTTGTGCGTAATTTTTTTGTAATTTTCAAGTTACGCACAACGCGCACAAACTTTGGGCGTAATTGTGAGTAATTTTTATGTTACGCCTAAAATTGTGCGTAATTACGCACAATGTTTGTGCGCCTGTCGAGTCAGGGTTATTATGAATAAATTCAAGAGTTTTTTTTTATTTAAGCTTATACCTGTTATTCTAGTGAAATAATCAAAATATTTAACAACTGGTTAAATAATACAAGTAATTGAATGGTTGTATATTTAGTCTCATGAACTATTGTATTATAAAATAAATTTTTAAATATAATTTTTTTTTTTTACTTTCTTTAAAATTATATCATATTATCACAAGATAACTTGTCTTGCCACTGGTTTATAATAAACTGAAACTTTATCATGCCAACGTCTAATCATCAAGGTAATCTATTTTATTTGAACTTTATACTTGAATACAATATAGTAAAATATTTTTCTATTGCCGTGTTTCAAAGTTCAATTTTATACGAATACAATCATTAAACTGCGTGACAATTAAACTTCAGTTTCAGTTTAGACAGTGAAATGAGTGGTCGTGTATTTATAGTATAGTTGTGATTGATTAAAAAAAGCAGAGTAAAAAATAAAGTGCAATGCAACATTACATAAATAAATTATTCAGAGCTTTTTTTATATTATAATAAGCAGAGGAATTATTTTTAAGACGTAAGTTTTTGTTTTGTTTTTTTTAACTTTTTATTTAATAAAAAGTTCTTTGATAATTAATTATATTTCAAAATTTTGGTAATAAAATAACTATTTCTATAAAAAACTTTTAAAATACCTTAATTTATAGAATTTTTATTTATATCATATCATTAAATATCATATAACATTTACACTTGTAAAAGGTAAAAAGAAAAAAAAATAGTAGAAGAACCAAAAGTTCATTTTGTAGATATTTTATTATTGCTATGCGCGAAGTTTGTAGATATTTTATTTAGTGCAGCCGCGAAGACTGCAAATGTTTCAATGTTCAAGCCCGCGGAGAGCGCAGATGTTTCTTTAGTCCGGAGCGCGGAGAATACACATATTTCTATATCTTGCGCGCGAAGGATGTAGATGTTCCGAAAGGCCGCGTAGCCCTCGATATATTTAATAATATATATATATATATATATATATATATATATATATATATATATATATATATATATATATATATATATATATATATTTATAACTTTGAGGTGATTATTCAGTGAGAATTTTTAACACTTTACTATTTTTTGCCTTTTCAAGTTACCGTTATACTTCAGCAAGTCTAAAAAAAGAAAAAAAATATCTATGACTCTTTTTCCTTAATCTTTTCACAAGATATCTTGGAAGAAAAAAAAAACATATTGTATTAACTTCTTTATAAAAAACTCTTGTAACAGCCCCTTTTTTGTACAAAACTCGATCTTCTTTTTACCCTACTAAAAATGAAGTTTTAAGATGAGAATAAAAACCCATATCAGTATCAGAATATTTTTACAAATTTGCTTCTGTTACACATCATCGGTTCTATTATATCACGAATAAAAAAAAAGAGGAAAAGATTTTTTTCTTTAACATCTTCTTTATATAAATTGAATAGAGTTTTTAGTTTGGTCCTAAAAAAAAGTGCATCGTCCAAAAATAAGATGTTAGAGAGAAAGAGAGAGAGAGGTAAAATAAGTTTGCTAAAATACATTCTAAAAGATTTAATCGGTATTTTACCCATTTCAAATACATTGAATGTATAAAAAAAAGGAAGAATGGTGCATCCCCTTTTGCATCATTTATGTAACTTTCACCCCTGAATAAAAATTTATACAATTTAAGTGCAAACTTTGGAAAATTCTTAGGGGAGTTTTCTGAGCTACATATATCGTTTTCTGTATTGCGGTCTGTATATCTTTGTGCTTGTGGTAAGCCATATTGTACACGTGGGACACTTTTAATCAAAACTAACCAAAATCAGATCATCCGATACCAATCACATCTATCATACCGTAGTTTGCATTTTTTTTTTTTTTTTTTTTTACCTTTTTTGCTTCTTATGGTTACGAGTTTTGAATTTCAAAACATAGCAATATGAAAAAATACGGAGGAAAAAAATGCTGACTATGACTTTTTTCCTTCATATGTGCAGTGTTTGTGAAAAATGTATAGTTGCGTTGCAATCGTGCTTTAGAAATATTTGTAAGAAATTTGGTTTTCCATTTTTTTCCCTAACAAATTTATATATTTATTTCTTCAAATTTTATCATGAAGAAGTTGCACAATTATATGAAAATTAATTAAGCTTATATTTTAAAGTTTACTATGCAATTCATATAAAAAATTGTTGGAGATACGCAAACAAGAGAGGGAAAATCTATACGTAAAAATTTAATGAAAAAAAGCTTTCTTTTTAAATTTTTTTATAGAAGCATTTTAATTTGTTAACAAATTTGTACGATTTTAAAATCTAGTTTAATGTTAATATTGTTCATGTTGGTTTATTTTTGCACTGATAAAAATACTGATAATATTAAGCATAAAAATTTCGCGACAAAAGTTGCAGTACGGGAATTACAATTTACCTATTAATAAAAGTAAATGATGTAATTTCAATGCCACAAAAGGTATACAACCATTTACATAGTATTTTCATATAATATATATATATATATATATATATATATGTATATAATTTTTTTTAATTTTTAATTTTTTAACATGATAAAATTATGAACTGTAAGCACAGCACAATAAAGTATTATTTAAAGTTCCACATAATTTGACACAGAATATATATATTTTTAGTAACTTTGATTACAGTTTACTTTCTCGTAATTTGTAACTTGTAAAGTACAATTTATTACTAGTGAGCCAATTTTTCTTTTACACTTGACTTTATTTTTTTCCCCCCTGTTGTAAAGTGAAGTATCAAATTAAACATCACTTTGCGCGTGGAAAAATTTTGTCAAGAATTTTATTTATACACAAACAGCGTGAAATAAATCAGCTGGCAGAAAAAGGGAAATTACTTTTTTATATATATATTTTATTTCCTACGTTTCAATCATGCCTCCTTTATATATTAATCTAAAAATATTTTATAACGTTTATATTAAATTCCGAATGAGAAAAAAAGCAGGGAAGATTAATAACTTTGAAACACGTATGTCACACGGTATAAAGAGGTGGGGACAGAGAGTACATGGTGCTATTTTTTATTGACACTTTGATAGATGGCTATGTCAACACTTCTTATACTTGGTATCCTAATTGAATCTTGAGACTTTTATATTCTTGCCAAAAAAAAAAAAGTATAAATCTTAAAAATTTTAAGCTGATATCGCAAACGTTTTAGTTTAGATTCTATTAAATGTCCAATGGTTTATAATAATCAATATCATATTTATATATTTTTATATTACATATGACAAAATTTTAGTAAAAATATTTGTTTTTGAGGTTTTAGGGTGAATGAAGAGTAAAATATAATTGCTGCAATTGTAATCAATATTAATTTATTGTTTCTGTTTGTTAATTAATGAAAAAAAAAAAAAAAAAAAGTTATTGGCACATACTTTCCCGATGTGTTTCTTTTTTAAGTTACGCATGACTGCACTATGTAACCAACACAAATAATGTTTAAAATTACGCGAGTTACTATGATCACTGTAGCTTAGCTTTAAATAATTTAATGTAGCAAAAACATATTTTTTACGTCTTTTATAAATTTTAATTTTTCATTTCCACGATTTTTGCTTTTTGATAACTGGAAAATGCTGTTATGTGTATTTTTTTTTTAATCTTAAACTTTTAAAGGGAGTAGATCTTTGTGATCGGGCAAAATTACAAAAGTCGAACGAAATTCATTTTCGCTACCTTACACTATCTAAAGTTACATTGACTGCGAGCTCAGGAGATAAGCAATTAAGGTATACTTACTTGGTGCTGGTTCTTCCTGCACGACGAGAGACGAAATATCACGAGTCAGACCTCCAACACTCGTGGCTTGACACATGTAAGCACCAGTGTCAGCATAAGAAATTCTACGTACGCGGAGCTCAGTCCCATTGCCCACCATCTCATACTTGGCAGAGTCACCGTGACTCTCCATGCGCAAGGGTTCATCATTCTTTAGCCACTCCACCTGAAAATAGAAAAAAATGTGCAAAGATTCATCAGCATCATTGCAGTCACAATATAACGAGAACTGAAAATATCATGATACAAAATAATGATTGAATAATTAACTATATAAAGAAAACTTTACATTCGTTGTGTGTTTTTATTCCACTGCCTGCATTTAAGTTTCAACTAATTTTCTATGCTCTTTAAACATTATTATACTAGCAGATATTCTGTTTCACCTCTGCAGCTTAATAATACAGAGTATCAAATATTTATGAGATTGTAATTAAGAATACTACTGTTTAACAGAAGAAAGGTGCAAAATGTAAAAGATACGCCGCACAACAACCATTTTGACGTATAAACTAGCTGAAATAATATAAAACGTAGGATATTTTTTTCAAGTAGAAAATGGTTATCTGAGTAAATGTTCTCAGTTCTGACTCGTGTTCTATGACAACAAATCGAATTATCACAACGAACACCTGATGTTCAACACAAACTTTTAACTCGACGGAAGAAATTTTTTTATGTACCATGACGAAGTGTATTTTTAATAGGCATAAAAAAAAAAAAAAAAAAAAAAAAATACGAAGAAGCGAAATTTAAAAAGTTAGTAACAAATACTCTCTAATCAAATAGAATTTTGTCAACATCAGTATTATTATACGACAAATAAAAACAAACAAACGTATTTGCAGTTATATCCTATTAACCATGAAGAACAAAAACAAAAAATACTAACAAAAGAATTACTGTTAAAAAAAAAATATAATACTGCATGTTATATAATACGATATGATATTGATTTGACATGTATTATATTATAACTAAAAATAAATAAATTATACGCGTTTTAATGAAAAAATCTCATTAATTTATTTAAAAACAAAAAAACATTATTGAGTTAAATTATAATATTGAACAGTATATTGATTGTACTGAAAACTGATATATTGCCACTACTTTAATAAATTGATGTATACAGTCCATTTTTTTTGTTATAAATATATTTGATATGATTGGTTTATTACTAAAAATTTAAACCTTCAATCTAGTTAAAAATATCATTATAAATTATTTATAATTTTTTTTAACGTTTTTTTTTTTTTATTTTTTTTTTTTAATTACGAGGGAAAAAAATGGAGTTGATGTTTTCTTGTTTTTTCTCCCTCCCCTAAAACCAAAAGTAAATGTTTTTTTCAATAACTTTGAAACATTTTAAATAAATATCAATTAATAAATTTAACGAGGCAAAATTTTTTTATATCTAAAATTTATTTTTTCCTAGTGAACAATTTTTTTAATTGATATTTTTTATTTAAATTTACTGTTATATAGCATTGAATAAAAATTTAAATAACTAATAAGGAAACGTTTTATATTATATATACAGTATAACAATTTACAATTCTATTGTTTAGCAGGGGAAAAATAAGGCAACAACGATATTAAATAACAAAGGTCAGGCTTATTATAATTGTATGCGTAATTACAAACATGCATATCAATTAATTGTAAATCAATAAGGAAAAATTATATTTTAATATTATTGCCCAAAAATAAAAAATAAAAATTAATAATAATAATAAAAAGTCAGATATATTTTTATTTTAATAAATCAATTTATACACTATATTGTTTTATTCATCGAATATTAATTACTTTTAAAATCAATTTATATACAGTGTTTTTATGTTATATATATATATATATATATATATATATATATATATATATATATATATATATATATATATATATTGCTTTATTTTAAATATTTGTGATTTTATTTTAAAATTTTAAAACGTTATGATGTTTGTGACACGTTATTATGGATTGGAAATAAGGAAATGTTTAGAAAACAAAAAAATTTAAACCAAACTTGATAAAGATTTATTTAAAGCTCTGTGAGAAAAATGAAAGGAAATAGAGTTGTAAAATTAATAAAATCTCTTGATTGAAATTTGTAAAATAGTAATAATAATAATAAAATAATAATAAAAATAAAAGTAAAAATAACCTGTCTATATTTAAAATCACGTAGTCAAATTTCATTGCGAACATACAAATTTTCATTTTACTCGTACTCTACCTTATGTAAATAGCGTAGGAAGTAATACTATTTATTTATTGAGAGCATTATATTAATATAGTAATAATATAGGTTATGTTTATTTGACAAAGGCATAAATAAACATTATACTACAATATGTGTACATAACAATTACGAGGTTCAATTTTGAGGTTCAGTAGAAAAAAAATCTCTCTTACCTTGGGGAAAGGCTGTCCGACCACATGACACAACATGGTAGCATCTTCTCCCGGTCTACGAGATTGAATCCTCGGTGTAACTCTAACCTCAGGCACGGTATGTACTGTCAACACATGTGTCTGAACGACGTCTCTATTTCTCTGAGCGTGACATGTATAATTGCCAGCATGTAATAGTTGTATCCGAGTTAAATATAAAGATCCATCAGTAAAAACTCGAACCTCTTCATCCCCATCACCACTGATTGAAGATAAGTCAGCGTCATTACGTCTCCATACAATTGGAGGAGGTGGAGCACCAGTGACGTCACATTTTATCTCAACATTGTCTCCAACACGTGCTGAGACGTGATTCACTTCTAAAGCTTTGTCTAATGACACCACTGATACACCTGAAACAAAATAATGTACGTTATATATTTACTACATTCACTAATAAGTAAAGTAAATTTGTAATATACAAGGAATTCTATACAATTTGAACCCTAAATTTAATATACAGTATACTGTACATATGAAGAACAATTTTTTCTAATATTAAATGTGAAAGCGGAACAATAATAATACTCTAATTATACATATATCATAGTCAAATAGGTACACAATTTAAATATTTAAAACACGTTGAACAAAATACTTGTCTAATATCCTAACATACCTATAAATATCAACGTTGATTTGAACGGAGTCATTGAATTCTTATTTATTTTACATTCAAGAAATGACAGATGCGGTCAATGACTTCACAGCTTACTGGTCCACGTGCGCGTAAAACAAGCGAGCTGTGACGTCATTCTCCGCACGCATCATTTTGTGAATGGAAAATAAATTAGAAATCAATGATTCCGGCCATATCAACGTTGATATTTAGGTATATTAGAATAATAGACAGTTCAACGTGTTCTACGCCTTTCAATTTCTAGAAGTAGGAACACTATTATAGTAAAATATTATTTGCTTATTACTATATGAGAAATTATACGTAAACATAATATATTTTAGTGTTAATTTTAATATTTAGAAACTAAAATATTATCACATGAAAATTATTAAAATATTTAAGTATTCAAGTAACTTAAATAGTAATACCGTATAATATTTACAGACAGAATATTATTTGCTCTCACTTTAGTATAACTAAAATATATATTTACATTTAAAAATATTTCAATGAAAAATAATATAGCAATTTATATAAATTCATATAATTTTTTATTATTTTTTTTTAACTATATTTAAATGAAACTATAATTATATTTAATTATAAATGAAAGGAACTTGTATTAATATATAATATTACATTATTACAAGTAGAATAAATCAAGTTTCAACAAAATATAGAAGTTTAATTAAATTGTGATGAAAGTCAACTAAAAGTTATAAATTACAATTGGAGAAGTTTGTACTTAAACAGTTTGACATTGTTCATTTTAAGTTCACAACCAACTTTACTACTTTGAATATATTCACGTACTTGCAATACATTTAAATACACTTAAATGTTTTTTTTAAATGTTTTAAAATAAAAAATATATCAGATGTACGTACAATGTAATTTTTTTTTTATATAAATTATTTTACTTTACTATACGTGAAAGGAATTTTAAGTTCATTGCTTTTTATTAGAAATAAGCTAAAACAAAAAAGGTTAAAATAATTTCATGATATTTCATTTGATTTCCACAGAATTAAAAAGCCATTTTTTTTTCTTTTTGACAATTTTTTTTTTCGTTACATGTGACCAAATCTATCTTTTTAAATAAAAAATAATATTAAAATTGAGTTAAAGTTTTATAAAAATTGCTTAAAATATTGCTTTGATGTACGAAACATCAAATTATATTTTCACTAAAAAATATAATCATAAAATATATTATTACGTTTTATCAACCACTCAAATATAATTTAAAATATGAATAAATCTTTTATTGTATATATATGAGAGAAAAAAAGAGGGATGTTGGAGAAAAAAAAAAAAAAAAAAAAAAGCTGAAAAAAGGCTAAAAAAAAAAACGGCTTTACTGTGAAAAATATTGTATGTTTGATATTTGACTGCGTAAGCAAGGGTGACTGCAGTAGCTAGCGACACTTCTCAAATCCATACTTTTCAGATTTGCATAATGGTTTTATGAAATACACAAGCCAAGGGGTCAAAAACTATAGTAGCTTTCTCTTTCATTTCTAAGAGGGGATCATAGTACAGAAGAAGAAAAAAAATACATCTGTGGGGATTCGATATTACGAAAATCCACTTCTTAATACTACGAGACTTAAAGGTGCGTTCTGGACATATATTTTAATATCAAACTTTATAATGTAAAGAAAATTTAACGTTTTATCTCAAGAACTTATAATGTATTCAGTTACTATTATAATTAATATCTTCATTAAGCAAAAACTGTTGATAAAAAAAAAGTTTAGTTACCAATGCTAAGATAATTAAAAATTAATTCACTAAAACTTACATTACAATAAAAAAGTACAAGACCGCACCTTTAAATATAGTTATATATGTGGCTACTCTTAAGAACTAATGGTAATAAAGTGATGATGAAGCTCTAGCAAGGGAATAGACTTACGAACTAAAAGGGGTGCAGTGCGGGTAGCAGAAACTTACTGTATAACTTACTAAACGCCACATAAAATTCATTTATGTTTAGACGTCCGTCTTTATCTGTATCGTCGTATGAAATCATATCACCTAAGCTGCAGCCTTTGGCGAGTTGACTTAAATGTTCTTCTGAAGCAATCTGAAAATATAAGATGAAGTATTTTAAATGTATAATTAGTTATAAAAAAAAAAGACTTAAGGTGTGAAATTAATACGAAATATTTTAGTGAAAGTTATTTTGTGATCATGTTTTGTGAACGCTTTAAAATCTTACTTTTGAGTATTGTGGCTAATTGTACTTAAAATACAAACGCATCAAATTCTAAAGAATCTTCAAAATCAGATAAACTTAAATGAAATTTAAAGATTGGCAAGAAAAAAAAACTCTTTGAAACACAAAATTGTATGAGAGTATTAAAAAAAAATTAATAAACAAGATTTGAAAATTGAAAAAAAAAAAATCCAATTTTTTATTTAATATAAAACTCATTTTGTGGTAGCATTCATTTTCAATTTATATTTGAAGGAAATAATTTCTCTTTTTACTCATATATATTATACTGTTCGTCATTTTGCTTTATTTCTCCGCATTAAATTTCCAAGAAACAAAAACAAAACAAAGTCAAAACTACTTTAAAATCTCCTTCTCTTGGTAAAATATACATAACTTAATTCAAAAGAGGTTTCATGAAAGAGATTTTAGTGTAAATCTGAAAAAGTTAACCCCAGCTTGTGGTGAAGAAAGCCAAGCTTTATTTTAAATAAAGAGACGCACACACTGCAAAAAAAAAGCAAAAAAAGCAAAAGCAAAAAAAAAAAAACAAAACAAAAAAAAACAAAAAAAAAAACAACGCGGTCGCATAAGTTACAATTCCATTGTTTTTATTATTTTTTTATGTCATAAAATATCTTCATTGTGTTAAACTTAAAACCAAACTCGAAATTTTCCTATAAATAAAATTGAAATGTATACGAGTGAAGTAGCAAAATATAATAAAACTGGAGAACTGGAATTATAATTCTTAGCATGGCATGAAATGATTAATAAACTTATGTACAAATCTTCAAAGGCAGTAAATAATTATTAATATTTCATCATATTTTAACTGAAAATGTCATTTATAATATTCTAACAGAATGAATTTTACTGTCTCATTATAAACAGCATTTGAATCTTATATATTTATTTTATTGACTTAATAATGTATTATTACTTTTACTGCAAAAATATCCTTATAAGTATTCAGTATTAATAAGTCATAATATTTTATTACTTTATACAAAATTTGTAAGTTTTCTTCATCTTTTGGTTTAAGAAAATAATTTTATTTAAAATACTCGATATTTAATTTATATCTCATGATCTTTTATGTGGCTTCCATTTTAAAATGAATATAATTAAATATATATTACGCATTGGAGGATAATAGTATTTAAAATGAGTTTATTGCGCATTTACAATAAGATGGTTAAAATTTTAAGTGGATAGTTAAGCTTTAAGTGAAGAGTTTAATTTTAATGTGAAATATTCAGTATAAAAGGAAAAACCATTTCTATGTACTCAAGTCTCTCTTATAATACTCTTCTATAATAAGAGAAGAGAGTTTATAAATACCATCAAACGCACCCAGTACTACTATATATAAATATATAGTAGAAGCTTGTGTTTACAATCGCCAAACTAATAAGTAGTCAAAGTAGTTGAAGCAAAAAGGACGTTACAGTAAATGAGAACAGGATGCTTCAATGAACTACAAAGTTATGAAATTTTATACTTAATTTTCATTTCGCACTATAAACATTATAGAGTTTTCTATAAAACTGTATGTGTTAAATTATCAAAATTTTCTTTATATAATATTAATTTCAATATAGTGAAAATTTTAATGATAAGATTTTATGAAATAGACATTTTACCTGCTCTAGTTCTTCTCTCTCTAGGGCTCCGTTATTATTCGTGTCGTAATGACTGAACATGATGCTCACTAGGTACTCTTTGCCTGAGCTACGTTTGTCCTCTGCCATCAGTTTAGCGTGATTGTACAGCAGCAAGTTGTCCTGAAACATAATAGTCACATTTTGTTTTACAAACTTACTATTCCCTACTGAAAATGTGATAAGGTAAAATGGGCGTATAACAAAATTTTCCTAAAACTTGTATACCTTATTCCGAAAAATTCAATAATAATAAAGTTAAAAATAGGGTTTTACAATGAGGAAGATAAAAATTATTTAAGGGTAATTTTATTTCGTATTTCGTGTCCTGAATCGATTGATACGTGAATTTCTAAGTATTGAGTTCATTATTTTAAATTAAATTTTGAAATTTGAAAAATAGCGTCACGGTCGCTAATCTATGCATCTAAACATAAAAAAAGTAACCGACCGTAACGTTATTTCACGACTTAAAAAAATTAATTAAAAAATACTAAATAAACTAAAAAATTAGAATTTTGCATATATGTATTGATACAGGACAATGTCCACTTTTAGAATATGCAATAAAATTGACCCCTTTTAATTTTTTAGTGTTCCTCAATCTAAAAGGTAAGAAATTATGGTTCCATCCTACTCCGCGTATGATTAACCACCCAGTTTAACCGGTGTTAGATTAATATGAAGAGTCTTAGGAACGAATAAGGTCATTTTCTGATTTTTACAACTATAAGAAAAAACACCATGTAATATAAATATTTTTTTCTTTACATTTCTCTCTTTTCTGAATAACAGCTTAATAAATGCTATTAAAATAACTTTTATAACTTAAGAATGCATTTTACTATATTGCAACACAAAAAAAATACATATATACATTTAAGTGCATTTTACTACTAGAGAGAGATTAATAATAACTTCTTTATAAATACGCTGAAAGTTTACTTTATATACTTAATGGATTTTATGTTACCGTATATATAAAAAAAAGCTATTAAAATAACTTAGCTCTTCAGCCTGAAGGTATATTTGATTCAATTAAAAAAAAAAAGAAAGTTTAAATGTGTATAAATATTGATTAAAATCAACTTAAATATATAATGTAAAAGGATAAAACTTTTCCTTGAGATAAACATAAAAAAGTTTTTTATTTAAATAAAATAAAAAAAATTTATTTTGGAATTATTAAAGATGATCGTTTTGTTACCTTCATGATTTCATATTCTTGTATTGAACATCCTGAACCTTCCACTGCCATTTCATCTTCTAAGAGTACGGAATTACCCTCAGTGGGTGATGGTACTGGGGTATCAGGGACTGAAGGGGTGGCTGTAGTGGTTACACTGCGCTCAAGTGCTGCTGGTGGCTCATTCTCTTCCTCTATATCTAAAATCCAATTAAGTCAGAAGAAAAAAAATTTAGTTATCAACAGGGAAAATCGTTTCAAATCGTAAACTTTACAATAATAGTATAAAATCTCTTCTTTTTTTCTCCCTGTTTGAAAACTTTTATAAAATCTTTTGGGATATACAGTACAGAACATATTATAAGTAATAAAAAATTGAAAAGAAAAGTTTATACTTTTTTTTTTATCGTAGAATTCAATTGAATTATCAAATATTTTGTAAGTGTAGATTTTATATTTTTAATAAAAATACTATATACTATACTGTATTTTTAAAACGAGTTTTATGAGAGGAAAAAAAGTATAATATTAGAAGTTTTTTTTTAAGATAGCTCGTTTTAATGCGCATTATAATATAGAATAAGTATTTGGTTTAAAGTATATACATATAGTGTATAACGTATAATATACATATTACGTATCCTTACGGCATTAAAATGTCCGCAGTCTCCAGGCGAAACTGATTTTATATTACATTTGTAAGTAGGAGGGTTAAGCTTAAGGATCAATGGTGTATTGCAAGCTACTAAGCAGATCTTTTTTTCAATACCCCTTATGTATATTGTGGGTGTTTTTTATTCATATTACATAATATGCAATACCCATAATTTACTATAGTGTATACAAATAAAAAATAATGCAATTTAATAATAATGACAAATATAACATAACTTTTAAAATGTACTCCAACAGATAAAATAAATAAAGAAATTTATGTTGCATTTATATAATGTAGCATAAATGTTGTCATTTTGAAATTGCATAAATAATTATGTTGGGGAGCATATAATTATTTTTCAATACTGCATAAATTATAATGCTAGGAAGAAACGTTGCTAACATTAAGCTGTATAGCATAATTATTACGTATTTACTTTCTTCCGTGAAAAAAGAGGAAACACGATGAACCCAAATTAAGATTTTTAAAAAGTTCAAATTTTAATTTGAAAAACACTCAAGAGGCGTTAATAATAACCCAAATAGGACATCTTTTATAATGGACTTAATAGACTCTACGTCAAAAGACGTATTTTTCATTGCTGTAACAGTAAAAATACTTCAATTTTGCAATATTTTACGTCCGCTGTGAAAACTTTTTAACCATAATTATTTGTTATATTAATTGTTACAACTAATTTCTTATCGGCATTTATTGGTTTTAACAACAATATTTCACTTTCAAAATTTATTTTTGAGAAATTTTACGATCAAATTCAAGTTGAGCTGAAATTATTACTACGAGATCAAAATTGATAAAGGGGGTACAGCATAACTAACCAGTTAAACCGTAAATAAGTTGTTATTTGATAATTACAGTAATTTAAAAATATATATATAACCAAGGCTTCTACAGGTTGTAGCTTACGGCCCAATAATTATCTCAAAACCCTTGTTAATTTTATTTCATTTTTGCAATAATTAAAAAGTTGACTAAGGTTTAACGACATGAGGATGGAACCTATAGTGGATAGATCTAGTTATTAAACTATCAATAAATGCTAATCTTAATATGTATATCAGTGTCTGAGCTATATGTTATACAAGTATAAGTGTACTAGAGAGAGAGAGAGAGAGAGAGAGAGAGATTATTTTAAAATCCATTATATTTATAATATAGTCAAAAATTAAATTATAAACATTTTTTCCCACTTAAAATGCTTTTAATCTTCATAAAATATATAGCGTATATACAGTAGATATATATAAAAAAAACACAAAGTTAAGTTAAGCGCATAAAATTTATGTAACAAGTGACTTACAAAAGACTAAAGGCAAACGTTAATTAAATTTACTTATTATTCAAGATTCGACGTTTTTGTTCCCGAATGCCTTTGATATAAAAAAGGAAAAAAAAAAAGTAACAGCTAAAAAAAAAAAAAAAAAAAAAAAAAGAGAGAGAAAAAAAAGGGTATAATACAGTTCATTACACTTCATTCATCTGAAATGTTTTGCACGATCAAAAACATTCTGACACGTTTAAAGCATGTAAATCAGCTATTCAAAAATGTTATTTTTTAATACATTAGGAACAAAAATTCTCCAACAGCAAAGTCTATTTAAAAAACAATTAAGTACTTCACCTATTTTAGCTTGATGAATAATTTTTTTTTCTACATAATAAGAAAAAAGAGAAGACAGAAAAAAAAAGTCACTCGTAGATGTAATTAAAGTGCCAAATGATAATTACTCATTTGCATTTTCTTAAATTAAATTCTTTTTTATTTTTTTTTTAAAAAGAAGAAGTTGAAATGTCGATTTCCATTAAAGAATGAACATTAAGATAAAAGGAGGCAGAAAAAGAAGAAGAATAATTTCATAATGTTGCTCTAGTTAGCAACTGACTATTACAGTCAATATTCAACTAAAAGAATTTATCTTTTTAAAGTATTTAAATACTCTTCATTTGCATTGTTTTATTTTAATTTGAATACAAATTATACGTCTTTTTCTATTGTTTTATAGTTTCCAGTAGAAAATATGAGCACATATTTTAATTCTATAACGCTTATTATTTTTTTTTAACTTTTCTACTCAAAATTCTCTTCTCTCCTCTCTCAGTTTGTCTCTCTTCAAATTTAATTAACTCAAATGTATTGAAAATTTTATAAAAATGTGTTATGTTATAATGCCTTTCATATATATATATTATATTTTTTTTGAAGTGCTAAAATATGTGGAAAAAAAAAGAGTATGAAAATAAAGAATGGTACTTCTAAAATAAATTAAATCAGAATAGATGAAAGAATAATAAGAGGGGTTTCAATTAAAGCAAATTTATTCTATAAAAACACGTGTGTGTAGAGTTTTGTGAGAGCTCTTTTTTTACTAAATGTATGTAAACCAAATATGTGTATTTTGATATTAAATTTTTAATTATTCACTTGAAATGTTTTAATATTATAAAAGTTTTAATGAATTGTTTTTCTATAATACGTATATGTTTCTAAAAGGCATTAAGTCTTTAACTTTTATATAAAACAAGGATACTGGAATGGAATGGAAGTTATTGGTAAGGCAAGCGGAAAAACTTAGGATCTTCTAACTTCCTATTCTTTTGCATTGCAGGCCTACAATTTAGCGTTTTTTTACTACTGCACTGAGGTTAGAAATATTAAATGAGTGATACACATTAAAGTAATAAAAGCTAATAGAAAATTTTAAGTTTTAAGGTTTTTTTTTTTCACCACTGACAACCTCAATTGAATTAAAAAAACAACTTTTTATTTGTTCTGCTTGTTAAAACTGTTTAATATGCATTAATGTGCATACTACTTACGATCGTAATTAGAGGTATTTAATTATCTGTTGCATTGGTGAGATAGTAATATCATTTTCTGTTTAATTAAATACAAATTTATCATGAATTATAAAAAAGTAAAGAAATCAAATAGAAGATCACTACATATTAAGTAAATTTCAAAGGAGTCAGAAATTTAAGGAAAACAAATGAAAAAGGCAAAATTTTAATTTGGCATTGGATAAATTAGACAGTGTAAGAGAGAGGGGAGAAAATAAAACATAAAAAGACGTTTAAAAATAGGAGTATAAAATTTCAGTGAAAGTCTTATCGAGGAGTCAGATATTCAAGAAAAATAAATCAAATAAGTGTCAAATTTAATATTGGAGGAATTTGATTGCAGAAAAGGGTGGGGGGTTGGAATAGAAGAGAAAAGGAGAGACAGGTAGGAAGGAAAAAAAAAAGTAATAACAGAAAAAATCCAGACTGTATTTGAAATTTGCATAAATATGAAAGACGCACCTGCAGGGAGAATTGGTTTACGATATTTCTTAAGGCAGGTCATAGCATGATCGACTGCGATGGAAAGTCTCTGAATACACGCAGCACGATGTAGATCGCAGTGACTGTGATAGACAGCTCCATCTGTGCCACATACCAATCTCTCACGGTGGTGAGGACATCGCGAAGCACACACACACCTGGCCACACCCTCTGCACTAACATGACACTCGCGACCTTTGCCGCAGTACTTGGTAGCACATGGGTTCTCATCTGGAACACACGAAAGTAAACAAAAGAATTACATTTTGTGCTCCCTTGATAAATAACATACGTTGAAAAACAAACAAATAAAACATGAACCACACACGTATATATATTATTTTCTCTTTAAACATGGCTTTTATACAAAATTTATTTCATTTAAAAGTTATACAAATTTACGCAAAGTAAATTATTTTATAATTTATTTAATCAATTAATTTAAATAAGAATAAAAAGTACTTGTAAACTTACTTTAGTCAATATATCTTTTTAACAGTATCTACTGTACTTTGAAAAATTTTATTATACTACAGGGAGAAATTAATTATCACAATGCACTGCAAAGATTTTTATTTCTATCTTTTTAATGATTATACTGAAAATTATATGAACATGTTTCCTTTTCTTAGTAAAATAAATAATAAAAATTCAAAGAAAACCATTAAACTACAAAAGAAAGAACATAATTTACAATACAGTTGAGATCCCTCTGTCAAACAAATGAAACCCAATAAACTTGAGGGGTAATAAGTAAAGTTAGATCCCTATACAATAAATTCTCCCCTCAATATACATTGAATTCCAAGAGAGTATTTTACTTCTTGCAATGCGCATTGAAATGAAATGCAGCTCTTTAATGTCATGACTTAAGGGGCCGTGTATGTTGGTAATCCCCATAAACAAAGCACGGGAAATCGTATTTACGCCGTCAAATTGTCAATTTTGTATCTAGAAACTTGAAATTAGAGCATTAAATTGTAAATAAAATTCTGCTTTGAGCGGCGTTAACAATTTTTTTTAAAGATATGCAGGAAAAAAGATATTAATTTTTCAATTAAGCAAATGAAAATTAATAGCTGTAGTAAGAATTTTCATAAGTTGGTACTTTGATTTATTTTCAGGTATATCAGGTATAGGTATAGTAAAGTTGCAATAAAAAGTAAGTGAAAAAAGAGAGATAAAAGGGATTAATGCTACCTGACAACACGACCCAATTAACTACGCGTCAATGATTTTGATAACCCGAGAAGTAATTTTCACAGTAAATCAAATTTATTTTAGATGTTAGTTTTATTAAAAATCATACATATTTCTTTTTTGATCGAAGTTCTAGTGATATTTTTAACTACCGTGATTTAAAAATAATGAGTAGTATGTAATATTTTTTATTTGAATATATTACTTTAATATGAAGCTATAACTTCGATCAAAAAAGAAATATGCATGATTTTTAATAAAACTAACATTTAAAATAAATTTGATTCACTGTGACTGTTACTTCGCAAGTTATCAAAATCATTGACGCATAAAATAATTGGGTCCCGTGTTGTCAGGTAGCAGGTAATCTCTTCTATTGAAAAACTGCTCTTTGTTCACTTACTTTTTACTGCACTTTTTGACTTACAAAGGTGCAGCAGTGCTATTGTATTATATACAGTACGCAGACTTATTGACGACAGTAAATGTTACCACTAAAATAAATATGCAACTTTACTAAAAAATTATCAAAGTTTGAAATTAATTATAAAAAAATCTATTGATAATATAAAAATTTTATCAACAGGCCTCAAAGCGAAATTTTATGCTGATTACAGCATAATAAATTTCAGTCATAATTACATCATATTCAGAGGGAGAGAACGTAAATACTAAAAGTCTCTTTTGCATGCTAATCTTACGGAGACTGTTTCAACATACACGGTCCCTTAAGCAAGTCATTCGAGTGTATGACGATTTTCATATGTTTTTCTTCACTCGTGTAGAAATATTATTGAAACAAGTGGTTTCTTTTCAACTTTGTGTTTTATTAAGTGAAATGATATGTAGGTTAACATTTTCAATAGAAATTACGTTCTTTATAACTTTTTTTTTTATTCGTAAATTTTTTTATATGTGCGTCAAGTTTTAGATCTATTGTGTATATAAGTTTAATAGGGTGTTTTTTCTTAGTATCACATTCATACTTTTGTAATGTAAAAGATTCAAAAGAGATTTCTTATTAAATTTGTAATTTAGCTTCTGCATTATAGAAGAAGAGCCTGTTTTCTGATGATAATAAAACAAAACAATTACGAGAAACTTTTATTTATTTGTGATATTGCTCTATATCTCGTAGAAAATTACAGGAGAACTTATTTAAATTCAGTAGATTCTCTGAATTTTCAAATGCAATAACTATATTGCTAATTAGAGCGTTATTTAAATATAAATAAACTGATTTAAAATTGCTGACCTATTTGCATTGTTATTATATAATATTTTATTATTAAATATATATGTTTCTCCAATAATTTTCTCAGCACATATTATTCACATTCCTAAAACGAACTTAATAGTTGAAGTTTTACAAATCGATATTATCACACATTAAAGCAACATCAAAATTGAAGACAATTTCCCCATGTAGGATATGACAAATATTTGCTCTAGGTAGTGCAGACTTGTGATGATGCTATTGAAAAACGGATTTTAAGTGGAAATTCAAGCGTCATTGATCGTCAATTGTCATTTTCTAGTTGTGAAGTTGCAATTGGACTGAGATTGATTTTCTTCTCATCCGTATTTCTATAGCGGTGTAAAGTAAAAACCCCAAGTATAGCTCGTGGCGAAGAGAGAGAGAGAGAGAGAGAGAGAGAGAGAGAGAGAGAGAGAGAGAGAGAGAGAGAGAGAGAGAGAGAGAGAGAGAGAAAGTGGGTCTGCCACTGATACATTGACACGCCGAGCGGAAGGACCAACGTGCGTCGTCAAGCGGCAAATCACAAACCTTATCTTACACCAAACGTAGAGGCGAAATGTGAAAAAGAGCATCCATCAATTCGTATTATGAACAGATGTCATAAATCTCTCTTCTTTCTCTCTCAATCTTCCTCTCTCTTTATACAATATAAAGTACTAGCTCTATATATAAAAGAAAAACGATTCGATATTATATGGTAAATTATTATTAAAAAGTGTTAAAGTATCCCCCGTAACCATGAAAAAAGTTTTATAAACTTACAATGATTATTTACATATATTACTATATTATTATTCCATTGCAACAATAAATTTATGAAAGCGCTTTATAAGAAGATTTTTTTTCTTCTTTGAAATAAAATTGGCTTGACACTTACTTTCTTAGAAGAAGAAGGAAACAGAATCCTTTTCTTATTATTTTCTCTTTTGTTGCTTTTTAACGTCTATTTTCTACCAATGTTATTAAAAAGACTATAACTTTCAATTTTAAATTAAATTTTACGTTTCAAACATGTTAAATATAATTTTCAGTGCATACATATTTCATCTAAACTCGATTCTATATAAAAACGATCTCAATTTTCCTTATATTTTATATTAAAAATGCTATATGACAATAGTATTCCATTCCTTAGACATAAATTTTCGATATTATGAAATTGCATTCAAGTGCACCCTATGAATACTAACTATTTGAATAAAACATTTCTATAAATCTCATAACGAGATGCAGTTTTACTATTTGAGTCAGAATATTTCCTCCATTATATTTTTATTCCAATAAAAATTATATAATATCTAAAAAAAAAAAAAAAAAAAAAAAAAAAAAAATTGAAGTACAAAATGTACATACGTATACAGAACGTGCATGAATTAAATTATATTTTACATTGATGTGAGTTCGTGCTTCAGTGCACAATATGAAACACGATTTTAAATTATTTTCCACTCCAAAAACATATTGTATATATAATACAGATAGAAAACGATTAAAAACATGTATATAATAATAATAATAATTACAAACAATAAAATAAATGTGTAATTATTATTATATATAAAATAATATATTTTATTGTAATTACTTATGGTTATTTACAAAACCACGTCAATTAAATTGACAGATAATACGTTCATGTATTACATTATGTGGTTATCAATAAAAAAAAAATTGAATTATTGCAATTAATTTACAATATATTATGTATAAATATGATAATTTATATTTAATAAATTACGTTATGTTTTAAGGAGATATATGCACTGAAAAAAATAAATGTAAAATTGGCACTGGTGCATAGGAATAAGTAATTAAATATCATCTTAGATCTAGACTAACAATATTAAGAACAATTAAGTGATAAAATATGAAAATTTTTTAAACGTTATCGTTCTTTTAAGACAAACTTAATTAAGGGGGTAGGTGACCGACTGATATCTCGCAAACTAGGACGGTTGTGAATAATAATAATAACACAAAGTAAAGAAGAAATAATGTTACTTAAAAATTTAGTTATGTCAAACATGTGAAAACACGATCAAATATTTAAGTTATTACACTTTAAAGATAACTAACTCACTAACATGTAAATGTGGAAATTTAAATTTGAGCGGGAAATTTTAGTCAAATTAGAAACTTTTTTTACAATTAAAAATATATTTAATTTTTTTTTTTTTTTTTTTTTTTTTTTTTTTGGTATAAAAAAATATATTTTAAATTTACTTGATTTTATATAAAAATTATAGAGTTTGTTTTTTAGGAATTAAATTTGGGTACAAAAAATTATTGGAAAAAAATAGTTCTTCTTTTAGCGATTTCCGGTCCAAGTTGGCCCCCCACCGCCGTAAGTGTTTTTCTAAATTCTTGATTGTATTTTGATTCTGAATATTGCCCATAAAAATATATTATCATTTAGAAATGATATTTTAATAAATTTTTATGTACTTTTAAAACTGCATAAATAATATTAATATTCTATTTTATTCTTTTTACAAACAGTGGCGTAAGTGCCACTGATAACTTATTTACTTAAAACGGGATTGCCAGGACATAAATGGTATCAGAACTATGATGATACAATACATTTTCAAAATAAAAATGATAAAAACTAATTTTACGTAAAATTAAAGTTTAGCAATTCTTTTTCTTCATAAATATTTTTCAATAAATATAATAGAATTTAATACATAAAAAAAAAAAAAAAAAAGCAATCTTTAAAATTAACACAAAAAATTCTAACAAATTTTAGACTTCATTTTTGAATATTTTCAGCTAAATCTCATTTAAAAAAAAAATGTATAAAATAGTAAGTCTCTAATAAAAAAAAAAAAGCTTAAAATTTTTTTATAACTTTATAGAAAATATTATTAATGAATATAAAATTTCATACATATTTTATGAAAAGTAATAAAAAATAAGGCTGTCAAAATATTTATTATCCTATGATATAAAACTATAAAGTCCAAGAACTTGGAACATTATTTACGATTATAATATTTTCCATTAAATAAAATTTAAAATCCAGTTGACATATTGCAATTTTAATGCAGTGAAAGATGCATTGTTCATAGTAATGTAATGATAAATTGAGGATGATTCTGTTAAATCTCTGCGCTAAAGTCAGACGATAAATCTAGGATTTATTCACGCTATTCTTCTTACCTTATGTCAGCATATATATGACTTTTACTCATGCAAATTTTGTTATATCATAGTAAAATTTATTGTACGGTAATAATTTATTTATTACACAAATAATATAATTTATGTAACTTTTTTTTTTATTATTATAAATTTAAAATATTGAAGTTTATATTTTATAACTTTATCTGTATTTTCAGATGATTAATAATTATTTAGAGTGATAAAATTTGTAGTTGGTATTTTTTATTACTAAGAAAACTACAAAATTAACAAAATTTTATAGTAAGTTTATCATTTTAAAGAAATAAACCAGAAGAAAACATAAGCATTTATATCACAAAACACTTGATGGGACTTACATAAATAACTTTAGTTTGTCTCAAAACCCGTAGCAGTGATAAGAAAATTTTGATTTATGCAACCCGCACAACATTTTTTAATAATTTTTGCATTTTTCTGACGTCAAAAACATGAATAGCTACGCAAATTGCATACTTTACAGTATTTTCACGCTCTCTCGTGGGGTTACATTTTTATCTGGTAAAAATTGTCATCAGTTTTAAAGATCCCATTTCATGTTTATTCATTCAAAAACACATGTTGTTTTATGTGGTCTATGGCTTTAATATTAAAACTGTTAGCAATTGGATGAAATATTTATTCGGGTATTTTAAAGTTTCATTCCATATCAGAAATAATGCGATTTTTTTTTTTTTTTTTTTTACATTGTGTTATTTTAAATGCAGATTTCACTTTGATTAAAAATAAACTTTAAAATTGCATTATTTACAATTTCAGTGGTAAGTAAATTTGATGAAGTAATTCTATAAAAAAAAAAAACTAATCATATTATATAAATTGAATCTTTGCTAGTTTTAAAACTCAAACTCCCCCAGTACAGATTCCCGAGAAAATAAACAAATAAAATTATATTTTTCAAAATCTCTGTAAGAGATTTGAAATCTTTAATCTGCAGATATATGTTTGAAAAACCAAAGAAATAAAAAGAAAAGTGAGAAGTAAAATAATCTAAATAAAAATTTGAATTCTTAATTAAAGTTTTCTTACAGAAATTGATCATAAAAGATAAAAAATTATAAAACGTATTTTTTTCCTTTTCGTTATTCGTCCTCTTTTTTTTAAATTGATTAAATACGACACATTGTATTTTATCTACAATCCAATTGCAAGTCAAATTTCATCCCATTAAATGATCAATCAATTCTAAACTGAAGAAGGGATTGTCTCCCTCTTTCTCTATAAGACTTTTACCTTTACTTTTATTTCCCTTCTTACGTAACAGCACAAGCAACAGAGAAAAGAAACGCTTGATTGGCTTGAGACTTTAGACCCAGGCTTGTAAAGCACTCAATCCTAATAAGAAAAAAAAAAAAAAAAAAAAAAAAAAAAAGGAAGAAAAAGAAAGAAAAAGTTGGCATCAAAACTAAAAAGTTAAGTTTTGAAAGTGATTTCCGGAGTAAAAGAGTATTACAAACAAAGTTAGGCAGGTATTAGGTTGTTAAGGTATAAAAAAACACGGAAAAGATTAAAGTATTTAAAATTGAAACAAAACATTGTCTTTGTTGTTCTCAACACTGGTTTCTTCAATATATAATGTATTATATTTCTTTGTAATAAAGACATTTAGCTGTCTCGAGAACACAATATGTATATGAACCAAATAAAAAAAAAATATTAAATTTTATTTTACGTTAGTTGAAAGTTGTTCGACTATAAAATGTAACTAAAATATTTTGCAATTTTTCTTTATTTGATTTTCTGTTTTAAAGTCATAACTTTGTGTATACTCTATTTCTCGGCAGTCGAGAATTCCCTAGAGATGCATTTTCATACTTGGCAATACTGAAAAAAGTTTAGATATATATAAATGTTTACCTTCAATGTTTTCTTCTTCCTCTTCTAGTTGTTCCGTGTCGATGGAGTGCTCGTGCTCATGCTGCACGGGGGGAAGAGGTCTTGCAGGGAGGTGTAGTAGAGCTCCAGGGTGAGAGGGAGCTGAGGCAACACCCTCGAGGGACTCCACGTCATCTCGGTGATGTCGCGACCTCTGCTGTCAAACAAAACAAACAAACAACAGGTCAGAAACCATGACATGGCAAAAACTTTCCTCACTATATATACAGTACATGTATCAAACTTTACTTCAATATTTTCAACTACAAATGTTATTAAAATTGTAAGGTAAAAAAGCATCCTCTTTATGTTGAATTTTTTATTTTCATTTTCTTTTTGATACAAATAAATTCATATTTTGCAACGTATTTTTGCAGGCAGAAGTACTGTATGTCCAATTTACGATACAGTACTTCAGTCACGTAATTAAGCCACAACAACGCGAGAATACTGTATATTTAAAATAATCACCTTCATTGGTAGTACTCAATAGTGTTCACATTAAAATTTAAACTTAAGCAATATTTTAATGAACAAAAATATTACTTTATAATAATATATATATATATATATATATAAGTATATATATATATATATATATATATATATATATATATCGATGCCTCCGCGTCAAAAGCGAGTATCTACACTTTCCAGATTTCCGACCAAACGACTATCTACACTTTCCGCCGCCGAGCATCTGCAATGTTAAGCTTATGGCAGGTAGTCGAGTTACAGTGCTGCTCGGAAAGTGTAGATAGTCGTTTGGTCGGAAATCTGGAAAGTGTAGATGCTCGCTTTTGACGCGGAAGCATCGATATATATATATATATGTATATATTTCTTATTTTAAAACCTCAGAGATGAATCAGATAAAATTAATCGCTTTAGTAATCATCTTATCCCCAGGATATCACAAAGTTTCCGTTACAAACTTTTAGATTATGATATGAAAAGTTTCGTATAACAATAATATAATACAAAAATATATATCGATATATAATAATGTAAAATCATGACTTTACTTCAACCGATGATAGGCATGAAATATGTATATTCACGCTTAATGATCAAAGTTTTACCCACACGATGTTCTGTATTAATTGTGTCACTACAGCATGTTCTGGTGTTTGCAAATATCAAAAATTTTATCATGAAAAAAAAAAAAAAATGCAAACATTGTATTATATTTTTAACTTTTGGTATTATTATTATTTTGTCACGAATCTGGTCACGAATTTTTTTGTCTACAGTTATATTTTTTAGATATATTTTTGTGCTTATTTATACGTTTTTCTGTCTATATGAGGTTTATTAAATAATACAAATGTTTATCTTATTTGCAAATTGTAAAATAACTAGTTTGTGAAATATTGTTTTATACTAAGAGAATACAGAGAGAGAGAGAGAGAGAGAGAGAGAGAGAGAGAGAGAGAGAGAGAGAGAGAGAGAGAGAGAGAGAGAGAGAGAGAGAGAGAGAGAGAGAGAAAGAGAGAGAAACAAGACGGTGAGTTCTCCGTCATGTTTTCATTTACATTAAGCAGAGAAAGACACAACTTTGAACAACATTTTAGTCAATTTTAATTAAGAGACGCGAAAAAAAAATGTTAAGTGCTTTTAAATTTTGTTAGAAAAAAAGGTACATTAATAATTTATATATGCATGAAAATTATGGTCAACTTTTTATATAATATATTTTTAAAATTAAATTAGAATTTTTTTAGTTGTTGTTGTTGTTATAAACAGAACAAAATGAGAGTATAATAAGCAGGTGAGAGAGTGGAAAAAAAAAGTTTTCATGTGAGTGGAAGTTTAGTATATAAATTGTAAGGTAAAATCTTCTCTCTCTCTCTCTCTCTCTCTCTCTCTCTCTCTCTCTCTCTCTCTCTCTCGCTCACTCATATAGTCCAGTGAACTACTAAAAGCTTCTTGTATATAATAGAGAGATGCTATGCTAGCCACTCTGCCTACAGACTGACTAGTATATTTATGTATACTAGTCAGTTGAAGTTTCAAAAGGGACAAGAGCTTGTTTAGTTTACATGAGTTGTGAACCAGAAATAATACTACATCAGTTAGATAGTCTTTCTATATCAATATATATATATATATATATATATATATATATATATATATATATATATATATATATATATATATATATATATATATATATATATATATATATATATATATATATATATATATATATATATATATAAAGGGTCTTCTCTCTCAGTCTATCTTTTTGCATATTAACGCTGTTTCATTAGGCGTGTACAAGTGTTAATTGACCAAACGTATGCTTTCATATTGAATGATCAATATTTTAGTTTTATAGGGTGAACCCTACATATACTCTATTATAATTATTATTTCACAATCATTCTCTTTTAAACTTGTACAAAGGAGAGAATGATAACAGAAAGCTTTGAAGTTTCTATCAATATATATATTTTTTTCGTATCTTCGTTGCTTGAGGTTAATAAAAGTTAAAATAAAATGTCAGTTGTTCAGGTAGTATATCTGTGACAAGTTTGGACATTTTCATTACTCTTAAAAAGTTTTTGCATTTTCACTGAATAACCAAAATGCAAAAACATCAAGTATTTTTATATGTTTTTTTTTAATTAAATAAATAATGTATCAGATTTATTTATCGCCTCTGTTTAATTAAACTGGTCTGGGGTTTGAAAAAAAAAAATCATTTCGTCAAAAAGTTTCACATTAAACAGACTGATATGTATAAAAAATTAATTTATTTTGACTTTGATCTTTATTTACTTGCACATAAAATATCAGTCATCAATAATATTTCATTGAAGTACGATAAACAAATTTGTTCAGCTTTACATGTAACTCTATATCAATAAAACATCAATTACAAATCAAATTTACATATAATTAAATATTCTAATTTATCTTAAAACTAATAAAGCAACATGGTGTTGATATATAAACTTTAATTATTTATTTTAATCCTTTTTTATCCATGCATATATATACATTTTTTTTCTTTTCAAGCTAGTTTTCATTTTGAAAAAAAGTTTTGAGATGCACTTTTTTTTAGAGAGAAAGTAAGAGAGAGAAAAAAAGCTTACTTTTAAATACTTTGATAATTAGTCTCGATTAAATTAACTTAGTTGTAAAGTATAGGAAGGAAAAGAGAGTTTTTGGTTCTTTAGGTACCACATTTTATACCACAGATTCTAACCGCTCAACCGGTTAAATAAGCAAGGGAGAAGGAGAGAGAGAGAGAGAGAGAGAAAAGTATGGGACTAGGGAGAGTTGCTGAGAGAGAAGTCAGGTTTTCTCTAGGAACAAGAAAGACGAAAGAGCAAAAAAAAAAAAAAAAAAAAGCAGAGAAGGAAACTAGAAAGCCCAACTTGATTACTGTGTAGAGTTTTTTTTTTTCTTCAGCTCTAACTATTTCAACCCCACTGAAAACACAAATACACATCAAATTTTTTACAATACAATAATTAACTTTTTGTTATCATCAGAAAGATTAAGTTTACTATGCAATTATATAGCAAATTCAATACGTTAAGTGTAATTTGATTTAACTGAGCTGGAAGTGAAATAGAATTATGGTAAAGTCAGTAAGAAAACAAAATCAGAGAGTGCCATGAAACAATAAAAAATATGATCTTATATTATACCAGTATCAAAGATGCCTACTATAGATAATCTGTTAAATTTCTTTTCCATTAAAATTAAAAAATAACTGTAGATCAAAAGACAGGAAGTTATAACTTGAAAGGAATACAGAACTTTTATCAACCATTTAAAATCCTCTTCAGTTTTATTGACTGGTTAAAGGAATTAGATAAGAGGAGTCTCCTTCTTCAAAGGAACTTTTTTTTTTCTGTAACAACATCCTGCTTCCATATTATAAGCATTTTAATAATTTTAAATTTAAATAAATGTGATGTTGTTAATTAAAAAATATCTTAATGTCATTATTATTTATTTTAAATATATAATTTGAGAAAGTAGAAGAGTTGATGTGACAGAGAGAGAGAGAGGGGGGGTGGGGTGGGGGGAAGGAGAGGAGGTTGAGAGGGTGAAAAATATTTGCTGGAGAAACGTCGGTACCGCTTCGTTGGGGTGGAAATTGAATCAGAAGAGAGGTAAACCCAGCTTCTCTCTCTCTCTCACTCTCTCTTTCTCTCTCTCTCACAGCGACAAGCAGCAGAAGCAGTAGGCAGTGAACGTCACATCCACAACTACATCCCCAGAGCTCTAATTTCATGCTCTGTGCATTTTCAAACCTCCCTTACATACAAAACCCATATCCCTCTCTACCTTATTCAATGCGTGTGTATATATACCTCTAAAACTTCATTTTCTATATTATATTTATTCCTCCGCAAAAAGCATTTCTCATAATATACAAATTTTCACCCAAGGAATTGACAACAACATTGGTATTTTTTATATTTTATTATATGTAAAGTACAAACAGTTTAAAATGATTACCATAACATTAAGTATGTTTTCACACACGTATATATGTATATAATGTCTTCGAGTAAACATTCAATTTATGGCTAGAGGGTATATTTTAGTTGTATAACTTGTTATTATTAATTTATTTTACGCATCGGTAAATTGTAAATAGATTTATGTGTATTGAAATTTACTTTCATGACTACATAAAGTAAAATTGAACAATAATAATACTGTATATATATTTATTATTGTATTAGCATAAATTTAGTCATAATTATATAAGGATAATATTATATTATCAATTATTTGTTCTATACAGTACTTCCTTTAATAAATATTAAACAACGTTACTAAAATAATAAATAAATAAACTTAATTTTTTTAACCTTCAATGCATACTTTTAAAATGCATTTAAGTTCAAAATTGACATTATAAAAGAGTTAAAGCAATTTTAAAAAAATACAAACTCAATTGCTATTAACTCGTCTTAAAATATAATAATTCTGTAATAGGAAATAATTTAACAATATTGAAATAATCTTAACATTAAATTATGTATGTATGCTGGACATTAGACAATGAAAAGTGTTGTGTATGAGTTTTTGGAGAACAGTAAAGAAATGTATCATTTTAATGATTAAAAATGTAGAATGCTAAGAAAATCATATAATATGTACAGACAAAAATAAATAAGTATTATTTATGGTAGCTCACTTTTAACACCGCATTGTTTATGTTATGCTATGCATTGCTACTAAGCATAAATATTAAGTTTTATAGGATAATTATTAATGTTGTTCTTATTTACAAATACTATTGTTATAATGATAAAAATGCAGCATTTACTACGTAATTTATTCTTTACGTGTGTAATGTCACTTCAAATTAGAGAGAAAGAGAGAGATTTTTGAAGTCATTCTTTTTAGTGAAAATAGAGAAATATCATATCTAAAGAATGTTACAACATTAAGTATCTTAAACAAGCAACACTGTTAATAATCACTAAAAACTCAGTAACAACACAGTCTTTCTTTATTCCCAAGATAATATTTAACTAAAGTTGACCTACAAAGCTTGTCGAGTAAGCGCCTAGCAAAAAGAAGAGTATATGCAATTTGCATGGCACATTTGCTCTACTGGTTGCATATCCAACCCCTTGCAATTTAATCTTTTACTCGAGTTTTCAAAACAAAAGGAACCGCAACAACTATACAACCCCATCTGTATCATAAATAATTTAAATTTAAGTTTTAGAATGTAGAGTTAAGAAATATAAATAAATATTATACTTGTATCTATTTTTGTATTTATAAAGTTATTTAGTAGTGTCTTTTGTCGTTCTAAGATAAAATATTTTCTCATTCAACTTAATGATTACATCTTTGGAAAAGTAATGAAGATATGGTTAATAAATTATATTATAATGTGTAACTTTATATATTTTAGAACAGTGCAAATATGTATCTTTAGAATAAATCCTATTACAAATACATAAGAATTTAAATACTCAAAAAATAAAATATTTTTAAAGCAAAGAAGGAAATATAATAAGTCATTATAATATATATTTTGCTGATTTTATTGGTATTTTAAAAATTATGTCATTCACTACTTGAAATTTAAAACTAATTTTTAAATTAATTATTAAAAAAAAAAAAAAAAAAAAAAAAAAAAAAAAAACTTACATGGGCGTCGAACTTAAAATTACAATTTTAAGATGATAAAAACATTTTATTCACCAAAAACAACAACAGTCCTAATTTTTTAATTACTTATATATTTATATTAAGTGTTATAAATTATGACTCATAATTCATAATCAATTAGTGAAATATATTTAATTGCTTTTGCATACTCTCCCTTATTATATTTACATGTTATACAAACCACAGAAATTAAAATGTAATAAAAAAAAATGACCACATTAAAAATAATAATAATAAATATGAATCATTATTCACGCCAATGAGTAGTTTTATTTCATTTATTTGTTGAAATGCATCATTTATAGTAATTTCGTGCATGTACTTGTTATTTATTTTGTTTTCATGAATAACGATTTACAATAAACATAATAACTTTTGCAATTTGTGACGTCACTTTGATGCAATCTTTGTCGAAATAATTGTTTTATATATTATACATAATATATTAACTTGATGTTCATATATACAGTAATTCCACGAATTGTTCGTTGAGTTTTCTGTAAAAATATAGTCTGTACTTCTGTACATTAAAAAAAAAAAAAACGAGTTATATATAAATCACGCACTCTCTAAATAAGATGGTCCTGATATAAATGCATATTATATACGCATATTTATTAATTATTAGACTAGGTTTTTTCCATGTTCAACAATAGGACGTATAGTGAAAAGGTATAAAGTATTATATAAAAAAATATTATAAGTTCAAAAAAAAAAAAAAAAAAAAAAAAAAAAAAATGATGTCATCTGGATTTTATATTCCAGCTTTCAAAACTTTTTATTGAATTTTAATAAGAATTAAATAGTTCATAGAAAACTTTTAATGCTTTTTTTTTTTTTTTTTTTTTTTGTGAGTGTGAAAAAAAAATATATATACAGTTCTAAAATCTATGTAAAAGTCTTATTTACTTACTTTTACTACATCACTTTCATCTTTTTAGCAAAAAAAAAAAATATTTCTTTGCAAATTTAAATATTACTTAAAATATGTTAACAATAAATGCCTTACTCTATTGTTTGTTTGTTTTTAAAAAAAACTTAAAAGCTACCATTTACAGAAAAAAAAGACTTAAATAGTAAGTATAAGAAAATATAATATTTTAAAAAGTTTATAGAAGTTAAGAAAACTTTATATGAAAATAACAAAGAAATTTATAAACACACACACACACACAAATATTATAACTATATATTTTTTCCTTACTGTGAAAAATAATATAAATAATAATAATAATAATAAATGTAACAATAAAAGTGATATTGTATAGAAGAAAAGTGCTATCTCAAGCTCTATATAGCTTCAGAACTGAGTTTATATTATGAAAGCTTTGTTGAAGCTATTGTATGTTGAAAACAAAAGCTTGAGCTCTGGAGAAATGTAATGACAGTGGCGTCTTGATAACGAGTAATAAGTGGCCCCCTTTTTGCCTCGCAATAACTAACGATGAACGTTGCTTTTGTTCTCTCTCTCTCTCTTTCTCTACCCTCCAGCAATAATAACAGACCACACGATCAAAAGAGACATTTTTTTTCTAAACAGAAGATAAGCTTCATATATATATGAAACTACCTTGTTATAAAAATTAGTTATAAATTTTTATTTTATGATGATGGAAATGTTTTTTAATATGTGTTAATAGTTTTTATAGAACCATATGTGCTCAAAACTTTGACATTATTTCTTATTAGTAAGGAAGTCATTAGGTAATATTGCGTCATATTGCGCAATACAATGAGGATATTAAAAATTAAAATACAAATTATCTATTGATGAGCAAGAAAGACCTTTTTTTTTTTTAAACATACCATGAGAGATTATTTATCTGTTAAATGGTTTAAAACTGTATTAAATATAATGGTGTTTATTTCTAAGGTGCAAATTTTATAATTATATATTTTTTCAACTATATAAGGATGTATCCGCATGACATCATATTTAATTCGCTTGGAGGCCATACTGGAGTAGTGAATGACATTGCTGAGCATAGTACAAACGTAATTTTCAGCTATTTTCTTTTAGAAATCAGTTAATTTGTTTGTTATTGTTATTTTCCGTACATACTTAAGATACTAAATTCAACTTATTAACAGCATCAATGCTCTCAAAAATATTGGATACTTTTTTTAAACTTGCAAAATCATTTAATTTCCTATGCCACCAATGTTATATTGAGTAGTCCAAAATGGCGTAGACGTTAACATAAATGCTTCAAATCATTTTTTTTTTTTTTTTTTTTTTTGCAAAGGCCGAAAGAAAATAATTAAAAGTTGAGATATCTATCAAATAGTATATGCATTGAAAACTATATAACCATCAATTTTATTATAAAATTAATTAATTGATTTTAGTATAATTGGTATTCCCAATAGATTTATAATCAATTTATTTTCTAGTTAAGTAAATTATAAAAGTTTTTTTTTTCTTTTGCAAAACAAAGCAAAATTGAAAATGATGAATTAAAAGTTTGAGAATTTTTAATATAATATTTTCTAGTTTATAACTTCATAAAGAATTTATTGAATGATGACTCGTCTTTTTTTATAATCTTTCCTTAGTATATTTTTTTATAACAATCATGAAAGAGGATTTATTATTTTTGTTATTTCCTTTAGAGAAGATATAATAAAAATATACTTATTTAAATATTATTATTTTTTATGGAAAATAATATATTTTATATTAAAATATAAATAACTTGAAGAAAACAAGCTATACGTTCTGAGATTTTTTTTTTTCATATATATATTTATTTTGAAAAAAGCAATAACTTGGAATATAATATAGTCGGAAGATATCAAGATCTAAATTCTCATAACTACAAAATTTAAATGAGATTTTCATTTCAAGTTAACCTCTAAAAATAAAATAATAAACATCCGTTTTCAATTTCTATTTGCATCTTTATTACATTTTCTCATTGTTTAGTGGTAGAAATTTTGTGCTTTAACTCTATGGTAAAAAAAAAAAAATATAATAAAAAAATTTGCATTTTAATAATTTTTATTTTATTATTATTTTAGTTTTAAAGCAAAGTTAATTAGACTTTGTACACTCTTTTTCAAGATGTTATAATAATAATAAAAAAATAATAATAAAATAAAAACTCGGCAAAAAGTTAGTAGAAAAAAAAAATGAAGGAACATATTATATACATACACAACTCGTTATATTTATAATAACTATTAAGCGCTTTATTTTAATACCTAATAATTGAAAACATCCAACCTTGATCTAACTTTAATTGTTGATTTATTTATTACTATGCAAGGATAAAATAAAACGTAATTTATGACTGTATTTATGTAATTATGACATAATGCTTAATTGGAACACCATACATATTTATGCTATTTAACATATTTATTATGCAGTATAGCATAAATTATGTTTAAATGAATAAATGTTGCTAAAAAATAAGCTAACATAATTATTACGTATTTATTTTTATCTTTGAAAAAAAAAAAAAAAAAAAAAAAAGAATGATGTTAAAATTTTAAATTATAAATATTAAATAACATACAGTTCTCTCTACAAAACAGAGCATTGACAATGCGCGAGAAAAAGGTATATAACATAAATAATTTAGTAATTGATTAAAAATTAACTACTGATGCATTATGGTGTTCAAAATAGATGCATTGAAGTCATTTCTTTTGTTGTAAAACATGAATAAACTAAACGTTTTTGAGACATAAAAACTTCTTCTTCTTTTTCTTTTTTTCCCATCCTTGTTGGTACAAAAAGTTTTATTTTATTATTTTATTTAGAATTCTTATACAATAAATGTTCCATTCAATTCAAACCTTATATAAGGAAGCCAGTTGTCACAAAGTTAGTTTGAATTATTGAATACTTAGAGAGAGAGAGAGAGAGAGAGAGAGAGAGAGAGAGAGAGAGAGAGAGAGAGAGAGAGAGAGAGAGAGAGAGAATGTTGGTCGCGTGCAGTGTGTTTTCCTCACCGCCTTTTCTTTTGTTTTTCAATTTATTTCCTACATTTTTAGACTTCCCTCTTTTCCACTCCATTTCGCTGACAAGTAGCGGTATTTGTTTAAGATCTACCTTACTTTGGGCGTGTCTCGTATAATATATATTACATATATGACGTCATCATGATATATTATATCATAAATTATGTTACTCCCCATCTCATAAATTTTATATGTCAATTTAATAATTAAATAGGAAAAATGATATGAATTGTATTAAAAATATAGTTAATAATATATAATATAAAGAGACGTGTTTGGTTTTTGCTTTAATATGATAAAGAAAAGTTTATTTCTTTTTCATATTTATGACAAAAGGATATAACAAAATCTTCAAAAACTTTGGTAGTTATATTTGATTTGTAACTGCACATTTCAGATGTGTTACTTCTTAATTAAAGATAAAAAAAATGACTTGATTAAATATTATATTTTTTATTAGTTATTGAAGTTTGTTTTGCTAAGTTTGTACTAAAAGTCAACTTTTTCCGATCATGGTTATCAAATCAATCAATAATTACAAAGCTGCTAACAAAGGTTAATATTATTATATATTTTATAAAGCACTGTTAATGCTTGATATGAGGATCTGTGATCATTGTTTTCCGTATTAAAAAAAAAAAAAAAAAAAAAAAAAAAAATTGAAGTTAAGTTGAGTTTTGATTAGGATTTTTTTTTATTATTTTTTATTTTTTATAATTTTCATAAGAAAATAATACCATACTCGTCCCAAATTATAAAATTTTTTAAAGTTTTTCTGTGTGTATTTGGACTATACTGATATTACGAGTTCACTTCAATATTGTTATTATTTTTTAATAGAACCTAAATTTGAAACTTTTTTACATACAAACAAAACATTGTATATAAATTTATATTTTAATTTTGAAAATATCAATAAAAAACTAAATTACAAAAATATTTTGTTAAAAAAAAAATGTAAAATTTAGCATTCATAAAAGTTATGATAAAATAAAAATGTCAATTGATATAAAAAACATAAATTAATAAAAAGCGTTTGTTTATTCTAACAATAGACAAAATTTTACTAGTCTACATAAAAAAAAAAAATAAAAAATATTGTAATATATTTGTATTTACTTTTATGTAATAACACAAACTACAATTATAAAAGACATTATTTTGTACGTTATGATGACGTTTTTACATATTATTTTGTGCTCTATTTTACATTTTGCTTTTATTTATTTATCAATTTATTGGTTTTACATTTTTATTATAGAAAAAGACACTATGCGATGAACATTAAGCTTTTAGGATTTTGCCATATTTAAACGTATATAAATAATTACAGACATCCAATATCGTTAAACTAATTTAAACAATGGGTGTATTGTTGATACGGTAAACGAGCAATGCAGACGTTATTTATTGATGAAATTGTTCAAACAATACTTGAATTCCTTCAGGGAATATTGATCTGAGTTACAAAAATTGGCAAAATTTTGTATTTAAAGCCCTTGTCAATTTACTTTTTTATCATTTATAATACTAGACTGATAATTACCATATTTTAATATCCATGAATTAGACACCATCACGTTGATTTTGTATTTATTTACGTTTATTTTCCTTTTTGCGGTTATATCACGTATCTGACGTCACAATGTACCGCTGCCTATCACAGTCACCGCTCTGGTCACGTGATAAATTTAAGCCCCTCACTCAATTTATTTACCCCGTATCACGTACCCCCATCGGTACATTGTGACGTCAGATATGTGATATAACCGCAAAAAGGAAAATAAATACAAAATCAATGTGTTGGTGTCTAATTCATGAATATTAAGGTATGGTAATTATCATTCTAGTATTCTAAATGATAAAAAAGTAAGTTGACAAGGGCTTTAATATTTTCAAGCTACGGAGATACGAAACTTATTTATAATATAGAGTAACCCGCATGTATTTCAATTATCTAGAAATTGAGAACCAATTGTATCTTGGTTAAGATTAAATTTGGAATTACTTCTCTTTTAAGATAATTGTGCCTGCGTACTATAGTTTTTTTTTACAGTAAGAAAGTAAATTAGATTTAACTGCTTTTAATTTATTGTAATTATTATATCCTTATTTCTAAGAAGTTTATTTTTTTTTATTTTTTTTTTTTTTGGGTTTAATATAATGTTTTTAGATTACAACAAACGAGTAATATAAATTTGGATTGGAATATAGAATATTATTTAACGTTATACAAAATGAGCAAAACAAGAGAAGAATGTTCTGCGGGCAATTCTCAATAAAATGAAAAGTCCATAAAAATTTTAAGCAATTACATTAATAATTTTTGAAATATTATTTGTCTACCGGTAATAAAGCTATTTTTAATTAATTTTGATAAAAACTTCAAAGTGCCGCTTGTTAAAAAAAAAAAAAAAAACGTTCAATATTTGTTGTAGCACCGTCTGTTTACATAGTAACTATAGTATACAACAGTTGAACAACGGCCTTGAAAATTGGCAGAATACATACAGATTTTTTTTTCTTATCTGGAGGCAATATAAGCTTTTTCAGAAATTAATTAAAAAATACTTCCAGTGATCCCAAGATTCATATCTGTATAAATCTTACAGTAATTCAACATTTAAAAAAAAAAAAAAATGTTGCAATGGCTTGATATTGTAGATACTTTTTAAACACGTTATCAGCATTAACTCCAAAATATATCGTAAACTTTCTAAGTACAAGTTTATTGAAAATTTTATTTTAAAATTATCATATAGGAGTTATACAATTTAACAAACAGCTATAAACATTAAAATATAATTCAAATTTCACGTTCAAATTAATTATGTAGAAATATAAAGTAGTATATTATATAAAATGTAATCCATATACAGTCTACTTATATTATGATAATAATTATCATAAAATTTTAAATTATACATAAACACGTTTACCTACATATACATATACACAAAAACAGTAGTGCGTATAACCTCTACTATAAATTAAACTGGACAAAGTTAAGATTTAAACAGACTATTTTCATAGACATAACCCTAGCATAAAATTTCTACTGACCACAATTTGCTAAGTTTATACTGATGTTGTAGAACATACGTTATGTGGTATAATATTATGTTAGGTAGAGAGAGAGAGAGAGAGAGAGAGAGAGAGAGAGAGAGAGAGAGAGAGAGAGAGAGAGAGAGAGAGAGAGAGAGAGAGAAGGGTATATTTTAGTAGTCTGAACTGCAATATAAAGTGAGTGAACTACTCCATTCTCATGAATGATGTAAAAGATTTTCAAATGGTCAAAAACTTACTACTACTATATACCTGACTTATATATTATACGCAACCTTTTCTCTTTATCACTATATGTGTTATATATTGATTTCAACTTCTAGTTATTTTTATATCTATATATACTTCACACTTTTATGTATCAATTACCTTAGCATAATATACAGTAGTATTGATCTCACATTGTTATAGCTATTTGCTCATTAGCACTTCCAGTTTATATTTTTTTATAATATGTATTACTCTTTTTTCTCCCTTTTCCTCTTATAAGTAGTGTTAAGAAAAATGACTTGTATTTTGTTATTTCTGCAAACTACTATATACAGTATAGTAATAATAGCTTCTTTTAGAAAAATTGCTACAAAGACTCTGACACAAAAATGTCAATTTGTCAACAAGAAAGTAATTGAGAAAAAAAAAATAGAAGAAGAAAAAGCAGTGACAACAAAATATTGCAATAACTTAAACTTAAAGTTAAGAATTGTAGTACCCTGCTGAAAATTCTTGGCCAAGACCTTGCAAGATCTTGCAAGATCTTGGACAAGATTTTTCGTCAAGACCTTGCAAGGTCTTGAGTCAAGATCTTGCAAGGTCTTGTCCAAGATCTTGCAAGGTCTTGACCAAAAAATCTTGTTCAAGATCTTGAACATTTTTTTTTAAAAAATCCTTATTTGTAGTAGATAAATAAGCAGCGCATTATCTGCTGAACATTTTGGTGATGAAATGTAAAGAGAGAATTTAAAAAAATATTTTGGCGATGGAATTATTTTAAACGCTTTAACTTTTATTTTTTTTACACCCATCCAACTACTGTCTACGCTCAACGTTGCTTAACTTCGGTGATCGCATGGAAGCCGGTCCTAGCACTGCAGTTCTGTAACAGACATACTAACACTTCGCGTTTTGAACTATATAACATTGTAACTACTTCGGACTTGTACTGCCAAGTACCCCCAACCCCTAAAAATATGAAATTTGGTATTAAGGGGTAAAAAGGGGCGAGGAATACGAAAATTGAATTAGTTTTATTATATTACTGATATTTATATAATATTTTTTACCTAAAATTACAAGTTTATTGACTTTTTTTTACTTGGTAAAAATCAACTTATGCGCGAGTAGAAAAAGAATAAAAAAGTATTTTAATTCACCCCCAACTCATTTTAGGGTGGTTTTAGCCTAAGGGTAGTTCAAGATCTTGACCTATCTTGCAAGATTTTTATAAATTCTGCAGTTTTGTTAAAAATATACTTTTGAGTATATAAAAAGTAAATAACAATACTCATTCACCCCTAACTCATTAAAGGGTGCAGCCAATAATAAGATCTTGACCATTCTTGCAAGATTTTCAAAAATTTAAATTTCGATTAATAATAAACTTAGAGTATAATTAAAAGAATAACAATATATACTCATTACCCCTCACTTGTTTAAGGGTGCAGCAAAGGGGTAGTTCAAGATCTTGTCCTGTCTTGCAAGAATTTTTTAAAATTACAGGTGTGATGCATTGAGTTTTTTTTTTTTTTTTGTACTTTTAGGTCACGTCTCTTGCAATTAGATTGTGACTTAATCTTGCAAGACAAATTCTTGTCGTCTTGAACACTTTTTACTTCAAGATTTATTAAAACTCCAAGAAAAAATGTCTTGCAAGATTGTGAAACAATCTTGCAAGATTATTCTTGCAGTCTTGAAGTATTTTCATCAAGATTGGTAATTTTCTCAAGAAAAAATTTTCTTGCAAGATTTTGTTCAAATCTTGCAAGATTTTTCTTGCAGTCTTGAAGTATAGTTTCATCAAGATCGATAATATTCTCAAGATAAAATTTTCTTGCAAGATTTTGTTCAAATCTTGCAAGATTTTTCTTGCAGTCTTGGGCTTTTATAGCTCAAGATTACATTTCTTGAAAAATGAAAATTCTTGCAAGATTTTTAAAAAATCTTGCAAGAAACAGGTCAAGATCTTGCAGTTTTGTTCAAGATCTTGCAATCTTGAAGCATCTTGCAAGACCTTGCAAGGTCTTGGCCAAGAATTTTGAGCAGGGTATAGTTTATATTTTATTTGTCTTCACTCTTTACTTTTTTTTTTACCACTCTTTATTTTGTTTTGTATTTATTTTTCCCTTATTGGTCGATTAGAACGTGTTAATAATATCAATAATGTAGTTTCAAATATAGAATTCTTTCCAGCATGTGGAAACTTGTGCTTTATAGAATAGCTGATTTTTAATAATAAATAAAGTTTTAATAAATTTGATTCAATGTTCAATATGTTGACAAATAAATTCAAAGCTTATATATAAAATATGATAACAGGAGCAGGTTATTTCTTTGTTTTATATTAATATAATAATACTACACTATGAAAACAGAACTGTTGAGGACAGTAGTGGATCACTTAAACATTTCATGCATTAACTGTAAACATTCACGTTTATACATCAAGTTTCGGGAGTAATTTAAATAATCAAAAATTTGATATTAGAGAGTAAAGATATTTAAAATGTTTACTCAGGTGCATAGGTACTATCTACTAGTGAAATGGATACAGGACATCCATTTATTTGTAGGTACTATTCATATATCACTGGTACACGTCTCATCGCACATTTTACATCGATACTAGCCTCTACCAGTTTAAATGTTGAATGAAAGTACGCACTCATGCTTTGACGCGCAATGAATGAATTTTATAAATATTGCGTTGTGAGTACATATTTGTTTTGTAAGTATACAAATAATATTATATATTATGTTTGAATATTTTATTGAATATAAAGTGTATATACAATTTTCTTCATTTCAATATAGAACTATTTGCATAATATAAGAATGAAATATGAATCAAACTCAACATCAATAACTTATTATATTATATATATATATATATATATATATATAAATATATATCCAATTCCATCAATTTTTCAATTCTAATATGTTACTGCATACTAAGATAATAAAATTGCAATAATAATAAAATCACTCATGTTTGAAAATTCTATAGATTTTGTGTTTTTTTTTCTATCAGAATGTGACATAAAACTCAAGAAATCTGATATTTTACAGATTTGATGATAACATAGAGTCTTAAATGTCATCTCGTTACATTTTCTCATATTTTTCTCTTAATTTTTTTTTTGTCGTTTTTTTTTTAAATGAGCTTCTTATTTTAACGTAAAAGGATTAAGAAAGAAAATGATGTAATTTCAAGTAGACCATCATAGCTTTAAGTTCTTAAAAAAAAAATCTTGATTTAATTTTTCTTAATATTTTTTCTTTTGATATTAAAAAAAAAAAAAAAAAAAAAAAAATCTTGTATAATATTTTATAAGCTTCATGAAGATGATTTTTTTTACCCTTACTTTTATGTTTAGTTTTAATCCAAGTTTATAGAAGTAATAAAAATCTTTATAATACTTACGTTTAAAAAAAAAAAAAAAAAAAAAAAAAAGCATATTTGTAATAATCCTTAGCAGTGTTAATTATTCCGGTAATATCCGCACACTCAGTTTTCTCCGAGGCACTAACGAGTGGTATAAAGTCGCAATGCAGACGATAAACATTTCCACACTAATTGTACAGAGTCAAGACTTACAAAAATAAAAGAGAGAATAAAATGTTTTGTAACAATTAGAATTAAACATTATTATAGTAGCGTGTTTGTAACAAAAACCATATTGGTAAAACTTGCTTTTTATATAATAGTATGATAAATAAACGATTTTTTTGTTTTATAACTTTTTAACTTTTTCAATAATATGACTTTAATGTGATATTTTAATATGTTATAGAATAATGCTAATAATGAGAGAGACCAGGAATTTTTAATTTTATTGCATATTCTTACAGAGGGTGAATCGATTGATTTTGTAATTTTTTAGTTCGTTAAATATTTTTAATTAATTCTTGACGTATGACGTCATGATTATCAAATTTTAATTTAAAATGCCTAATAAACTTAAAAATTATAAAATTGCACATCAATCGATTTTAGACGATGTTTTTTTTTTATAATAACATGCAATACAATCACACCTGAAAATTTTCTGGTCTTTCTCTTTGCAAATAAATTTAGTTGTCATATATATATCATGGTGACGATAGCTCATACGGTGACTTGTTAAGTCTGGCAATGACGGGACTCGAACATAGATGTCTGGTCGCCTTATCGTTAAACTACGGGGACTGAAAATGACAACCACTCAACTCAACTGTCTTAAAGCGAGCTTTATGCTGACCGCGAAAGGAAAGTCAAAATTATTTGCTCTTATTCAGTCATGGAAAATTAAATTGCTTAGGTTAATTCTAATAATTGTACTTTCATGTGAATAGGGATAACTTTTGTTTAAAATAATACTATGTATACATGGTTAACAAGGTTAAGTAAAGTATGCAGGTGATTGGATTCTCAGTATGATAATAATAAATAATACGAATAATAAATATTCAAAAAAAAAAAAAAAAAAAAAAAAACTCATTAAAAAAACTTGTAACTGCGTTTTTACACGGAGAAATATTTGCAATATGCAATAAACTTAAATACACGAAACTTTGAAATGGTTTTAAATAGAGATTGCATGCAATAAAATTTATTACACATTTTGATGTTTACCCGTCAAAGTGAATGCACTACACTTTACAAATTTCACTCAAAATGAACGATCAACGTTTGGCGCTTCTACGCGTTTTAACATGAAAACTAAATGGGGGAACTTATTGGAATTTGTAAAGTGTAGATCGTTCATTTTTCACAAAATTTGTAAAGTGTAGTACGTTCACTTCGACGGGTAAGCATAGATTTTAAATATATTACACCATGTAAACACACCATAACAGACACATCAGTAAGATTACCTAAAACTGGAACATATTAATTTCTTTCATAATCCAATTAAAAATTATTGTATTAAATATATACATATATATATATATATATATATATATATATATATATATATATATATATATATATATATACCTTTTCGTCATATTCATAGAAATTACAATTTAAATGATATAATTTAAAAAGTTATAATTTTCTTTTACAAAATTCTACATCGTATAGGATTAAGTTTTTTTTTTTATGACTTTTTATTTACATTTTTTTTATCCGAGCTATACTGTTATTTACATGTATAGAGAGCAAAGCATATTTCTTGAAATGACTTTTGCTCTTGCTATATAGCTGGAAGTTAATATCAAGTTTTTGTGACGTGAACAGCATAATATGATATCTCTGTCTTATTCCTCTCCTCCACTAGGAAATATACTTTAATGCATCCACTTACGATATTTGCTGCTGTAAAAAAGTACAGAACTATATATATATATATATATATATATATATATATATATATATATATATATATATTATACAAACTTTTTATATTATAATCAGTTCACTTCAAATTTTATTAATTCTCATGTATGTAACCTTCTTATGATTGTGATATGAGTTATATTTTTGTAACTTTTTTATATGTTAATGGCAGTTACTGGCATAATGCTCTAGCCAATCACAGTTGGTGCGTAATGTTGATGTATGTATGAAAAAGTCCTATGTATTATGCACCTTCTTAAAGATTATTATTATATATTATTATAATTATATTATAATTATTCCTATCTTTAAGCATTGCGGAACCATCCTCTTAACGATTACTGTATTTCAAAAAACCATACTGCACCAAGGGTAGAAAAATTTAAATGAGTTCTAATAAGCAATTAAATGTTTTAATGTTTAAGCAATTTTTTAATAAGTAATTAAATTTTTCTCACAAATATTTTTTCACCGGTAATACAAGTAAGTTTTAAAATGTCCAGGCCTTTTTTTTTTTTTTTTTTTTTTTTTATAGGTCTCAACATTTCTTAATTAGAAAATATAGTTATTTCTTTCATAGTACGGAAATGAAGAAAAAATGTACTGTAATAATACTTTAACATAATCACTAATCAGGGAAGCAAAAATTACGCTTAATTATATCCTTTAATTAGAATGTGATATTAAACAAAAATGACGTCATTTTTATATTACCATCTTCGCACAACCTGCTATATAATATACATTATGTTTTGGTACACTAACCTTTACGTTTCATAAGATGCTTCATTAAATTTTATCCTCGCATTTTCTAGCATAATTTTAATATATCGTTAAGTATATACTTATAATACTATAAATAATAAAATACAATTCTCTCTTTTTCAAATGTCATTTTCAGATATGACGTTTCGTTGTAATTTATTTTGTTTTGTATCGATTTTTTCTTTTTACTCTCTCTCTCTCTCTCTCAAGTCGATACAACGGATGTAGGGTATATTTGAAAGAAAATTGTTAACCAAAAAGTCTTGGGGTAGTTAAGCTCTAATTTGCATATTATTTTAAACTTCCGTAGTCATTAACAAAAAAGGCAAGACCCCCTATGTTGTAAATTATGTAAATTTTATTTCACCTAGCAGGAGCATTTTCTAAGATGGAGGAGAGGATTGTATATAGCACAGTTTAAAAATATACAAAATAAAAAAGTTTTTTTTTTCCTTTCTCCCAACAACAAAAGTTTTTTGGTGTCAGTTATTACAATTTTCATTAATACCTTTACTGCTGTGTTTTAATGAAATGTTTTTGTGTCAAATAAATAAAAATGTTGATATTTTGAAGAAGAGAAAAAATAGGGGGGGGGGGAGGCATTTTTTACTTTTTTTTAAACTTGTGAATATCATTAAAATGTTCCGCACTTTGAATTTTCTATATCTCTATGTTATTTACGTGTCACGAAATTTCATCTCTCTCTCTCTCTCTCTCTCTCTCTCTCTCTCTCTCCTTCTATATTTGCAAGTATTCGTTTCTACATTTTACACAGCAGCAATAATGTTGTCACTTGGTACATAGAATTTAATCCCACCTTTTCCTTCTGATCTCAGTTTTTAATGATATTTTAGCTGCAATTTTTTTCCTCTTAAAAATATAAGGCAAAAATATTTTTACACATTTTTTTTTGTATATATAAACCACATTACAGTAAATTCTAGTAGTTCAAAGTAAAAATTTAATGGTGAGGTTTTAACCTTCAGCATATTTATAATAAATTTTTTTTTTTAGTTAATTTTTTTTTTTAGGTTTATCTGTAATATTATAATCATTTGTAAAACTGTCATGGTTACATATATTTTTTAAATGAATTAAACTTTTCTAATAGTTCTTTGATGTATAAATATTCATTTTTTTGTTAATTAGAACTAAAAATTATACCTTTAACAATTATTATAAAAAACCTCACACTATTTTTTATGTATATATTTATATCTTGTAACAAAAAGAAGTTTCAATTCTTATTATTAAATTTACTATATACAATTCATTTTAAAATTAATATCACGAAGTTAAAATAAATGTTATGTTACACATATGTTAAGTTTTAGAAAAAGTTATAATGGTACAATAAATAACATAAAAAAGTTAACATATTTTTGTAATGTATTATAATAAGATGTTAATATGTATTTCAGATGACATTTAAGTACGAAAATACTACGCCGTTATAGGTCACATTCTCACGCATTGCGTTTAGTAAGGTAATTTACATGCAACTCAAGTGTTCTACAAAACCATCGTCATCTGCTACGTAAAAAACAATTCACTCATGCCCATCAAACTTTTATACATGTAGCTAACTTTAAATGTACATATTTTTATAACAAACGATAAAAAAGAAAGGGGGGAAAAAAAGTGCTCTAAAATTTTTGATTTTATTAACACGCGTTGTTCAGAGTTTATATGCTATACAAATTATATTAAAATTAGCTTATGACAGTTCAATAAATGCGTGTCAAGACTTAAATTAACGCTCTATACAAGTAAATGGTGTTTCCATAAGATGGTAGAATAAAACTTTATGTCACTTGCAGTAGTTTTTTTCCCCATAATTAAAACACATTTGTATGCCATAAAAGTAAACAGGAATCAATTTAAAGAAAATACTATTGATTAAAATTATAGTGTTTCCAAGTTAATAATTTAATTTATTTAAATTCAAAGAGTAATAAAATACAGTAAATAAATTATGATGATAATAACAAAGTGAATAAATAAATAAATAATAATAAAGGTTCCTTTACTTTCTTTTAGTATGGAGAATTTTTATGGTCTTTTCATTATCATATTTTGTCAACACGTTTGAACAGTTTGAAAGATTTTACAATGTTGTCTGGACTACATGCTGTACATATCACATAACTGTGATAATTTACCATTTAAATACAGCGCATTTTTTTCTTGTAAGAATAACATTGGAATTTTAGCATCTGTGTTTGAATGGTAAAATATATTATCACAATCATGTGTACAGCCAAATTTACTTTTTGTTATTCCAATAAATTCTTGAGTTTATTTTGCAGAAATGCATAAATATATTGTACTGCAGAATTTGTGAATATTATTTTTTTTTCAGTAAATGAAGATGATGTGAAGTTGCTAAAACGAAGTAAAATGAGTTTCATGCGTCATTTACATTTTTTTTTTTATTTTATTTTTTTTTAGTTTCCAGGTTTCCATGCATTTTGATAATGTAGTTTTTTTATCACTATTATTTTAAATTTTTACTTAAACTAGCAACGTATAAAATTCTCTATCTGCCTTAATCTCAATAGTTTCATTCCTATTTCTTTATATTATTTATTACATTTACTATGAGTAAACACCCATTTTTTATTATCCAGTATCGACTGTATATTTTATCTGCCACAAATACAAAAAAAAAAAAAAAAAAAAAAAAAAAAAAAAAAAAAAAAAAAAAAAAAGAGATAAAATAAGTAAAAATATTTTCACTGCATGGTTAAATAGAAATATTTGAAAAATAATAAAGCCTTGAGCATTATAATTTAATATTATTATGATATAATACGTTATTATATATAGTAAATTAATTATTTTTTGTTTGTGTGTATTATATTATGTATAGTATATAATATGTACGTACATACGCATAATAATATAAAATAAGTTTTAACCAAATATATATTGTAATTTATGCTGTCATGTTGAGACACTGAAATATAATTATTTTATATTTATGAAGTAAAGTATTTACATGAAAACAATGTTATAACAGTCATTAAATTTCACACTCATATAAAAAAATAATAATAAACCACCAAACAATGTGACTTTTAAATAATTTGTTTATGTTTATCGATCAATATTATTCTATGTACTTCATATATATTCATAAACACATACACACAAAAAAATGGTATATTGTTTCAAAGAAAACAATACATAGAATTATTATTATGAAGCATTGTTGATGGTTATGAATTTCAATATTAATTGTGTTTATAATATGTGGGATTTTGTTGGATTGATGTTAAATTTCATATCTATATATATTTACGCTTTAATTTTTGCTTTTATGGAGTGTAAAAACAGTATAAACAATTATTACACCATGAGTTTATGAAATCTCAATTATTAATGGTTAAAAACTAAAACGAAATAAATAAAAAGCTACCGTACAATTTTTATTATTATTTTTTATTTGTTTGGTGACATTTTACATGATTTTATATTTTCTAAAAATAATTTAATTGTTTAATTTACTTAATAAAATAAATGTTGTTACTGAATACGAATAAAAAATTTGTTTCTGAATAAATGATTTGGAGTCTATATATTATATTATATAATAGTATAAATATATGTTATACTATTCTGAATTATATTTGTTTTAGAATGTGAACTTGCATTGCAATTTATAAAATGTTAAAACATTAAAATTTAAAAAAAAAAAAAAATTTAAAACTATATTTAAATAAAAAAAACAATTTCAATTAGAGACAAAAATCAGTCAATATAAGATAAATTCAATTCAATAACGTACATACAAAATAACTTTTCAAACAAATTAAATAAATGTTATAATTTTAATTATTTTTAAATGATATGAAGGTGGTAATTGATATTAGAGTGAGTTACACTGATTCAAATTTGATTTCCATTAAAATATTATTCAAAAGTACTGATTATTTTTCCTTTCTAAATGTATGTTGTTCTTTTATATATTATGATACCAACAATAAATTTCTGAATAATATTATTTGAATAAGCTACAAGACTTGTGCACTCAGGAAAATGCACTTGTCTTGCACTTTAAGTTATAAATATATGCATTTGACAGATACAAGAAAAGTGCATTTATTGTGTCATAAAACATTTCCATTTTAGAGCTAGAGAAAAAAAAAAAGCATTGCACATTTCCTGTACTTGACATGCATTTGTCCGTCTCAAAAATAATTATGCAGGTAACAAAGCCCTTGACCTACAGTGACATACACAGAGTATGTACACACGACTGTGATAACACTCAAATTCAGAGCGTGATATTTTCGGAACAAATATTCAAATTTAAGGCAAGTTTTTAAATAGTAAAATATATGAATGCTGTTCGTAATGCGTTTCTCTGTTCCTAAAATAATGACTATCAACTTTGGTTATTTAAATAGAATACGCATCTTTTGGTTCAAAAAATACAGGGTTTACGAACAACACTATCAAAACTGTGTGTACTTTATAAAATTGATAAAATGCACTGGGCATGAACTGTATATAAAATGTTTGCTTAATGAGATATGATAAATTAAAATTTGATTTTAAATGGTAGTAACTTGATTTTACTGTGTTGTTTGTTGTTTTGTATAGTTTAAATTTGAATTTTAATTGAATTTACTTTTGACTTTTGTGATCCTTTGTGTTTTGGAGGACAACTTCGTATGACGTCATCCGCCACATCGAGAGTAAAACTAATTAGAAGACTCACTTCTAATTTAGTACCAGGTTAGTTGTATGTATGTGTTGTAACATCACAGGAAAACGTATGTCGCAAGCATCAAAAGATAAAGCTACCAACACTTCAAAACTGCCCCGCCTTTACACTTTTATAGGAACAAAAAAATTTTAATTCAATTTTTACAAAGAGACATGTATTTTTATTTCACGTAATATAATTTTATTAAAACTTCAAGTATGTATTTTTATTATTTCAAAAATTGAACACTATTTTATATGTAAATACAATTACTTTAAGATTTTTATTTAACTTTTTTTTTTATAAAAACTTCTCCAAACACAAGCAAATTTTTACAAACAAATTTCAAACTTGTATAAGATATGTAATAAGATTCTGGACATATGATATGAAATTTAAAATTTTATTTAAATTAAGAACAACTTCTTTTCTCCACGTATACAGTTATAGTTAAAGTTTTCTGCATAGTAAAGGTTTGAGACTTGAGACATACATTAATACACACATAAAAAATAAGAGAGAGAGAGAGAGAGAGAGAGAGAGAGAGAGAGAGAGAGAGAGAGAGAGAGAGAGAGAGACATCGTGTTCCATTAACTCCGAAGCAAAGTATAACAAAATATTACTGTATTAACTTTCAAAGCAGAAAATAAAGAAGATACAAAAACTTTTATAAAATCTAATTTTGTCTTGTAATATGTATGACGATACGGCATACACCTCTACTCTATGTAACTATGAAACATAGTATGTCAGCATATTCTAGTACATCTAATTACATTAAACAAAAACAATGTTATTTCATAAAAAATTTATGAGTCTTTATTACATAGCCAGTGCTTCATTAAAAATTGATTTAATTAAAACATCGTGGAAGTAGAATAGACAATATTTTGCGAGTAAAACGTTCATGAATAATTATTAATAGTTATTATTAATTCATTCTTTTAAATTAAAAAAATCAGTCGAGAATTACAATTTTATCATAATGCACAAAAATATAGTTTCCGTGTATTTAATATTTTTCAAAAAAAAGTCTTCTAGTAGTACGTCTTACATCATTTTTATATATGTGCTTTTTAATGATTAATGATTAAACACAAAATGGGATTTTTAAAACTGTTGACAAATTTTATCAGAATGTAAATATGGCTCCACAAGAGAGCGTAAAAATACTATAAAGCATACTATTTAAGTGACAATTCCGGTTTCTAACGTCAGAAACCGGCAAAATTAGTATAAAATGTTGTGCGGGTTGCATAAGTCGTAATTTTCTGATCACTGATTGCAATTTTGAGACAAACTAAAGTTATTTATGTAAAGTCCCATTCTCATCAAGTGTTTTGTGATATAAATGCTTATGTTTTCTAATAGTCAATACTTTTACGTAATTTATGAACGAAAGGTATGAAATTCTGATAGATTACACCAGAACTTTTTCATTTTTTTTTAATTGCTTATCTTGAAACCTTCATAAATACGATTCTTATCATTAAAATGTATAGTTTTACAAATTAAAAGTAATCACACCATATAATATTTTCCTTACTATTATTACACATAGCTTCAACATTCATCCAGTAAACATACAAAAAGGTACTTTAAAATAAAAATGTTACAATTTAAATTAAAAATAATTATACCAAACGCACACACACACACAAAAAATCTTATCTAAAATTAGTGTGTACATAACCACAATAACAACAACTAAATTATATCAACTTTATTTTCATTTCCTTTTTATTTTAAAATACCAACCTCATACTATAATATATTATTAAGTTTAATATACAAACTAGCCTACAGTATGCAAAACACACTTTAACATTATCACATATTTCTCTCTTTTTTATTTTACTAAAGTAATTAAAATAATTTAGAGGGTCACAACAGTACATAAAAAGGTGTAAATTTTACCTTGCTTACCACACGGCTATGGTGACACATTTTTTTCTCTCTCTCTCTCTTTTTACCCCTTGTTAGATATTTACATTTTCTTGTAAAAGAATTCATATATATATATATATATATATATATATATATATAATATTAAAATAAACTTTTACGTTCTTTGTGATTAAAATTAAATATATACCGAGGCATAACACAAAAGTGTAATAGTTTTGACATTTACTTTTGTTGTATTGTTATGTTATGTAAAATACATTGTTTTTTAAATGAATATGTGACTTTAGTTTCAATAAAACTAGCACTAAAAAGTTTATAAATAATAATTATAAATGGTTTTTATTTAGAGAACACAAAAGGTATACAAACTTCTGGAAATGGAGTAAATGTATATTTTATTCATTTATTTAATTGATGAATTCTATAATTATGCAATGAAACTGTAAATACAGTCAATTAAGTTTTTGTTTTGTTTTCTTCCTGAAAGTATAATGTAGCAAGAACTATGAATACTGTGAAAATTACGTTTGACCTTTATTTTAAGTTATAACTAAAATGTATTTATCAAAGTTATAATTTGGTTACTTATGTTACCTATGTAATTATACTGGCTTTGTTGATATATAATTGCCTACATTTATTGTAAAGTTACGCCTTAGGTATATTGTTACGTAGCACGTAGCACTACACTTATAAGCTATATTAACTTAAATGTAATTTAAGAAACTAAATTAAGTGTATGAACTCAACATTATAGGTTCATTATTTTTTAATATACAAGATTCTAAATATTGAAATATTGTAATTCCAAGATCAAGATTAATACACTTATGAGTTTACGATTGTGCACAGAGTATCCCCCTCACCCGATATTGTTTTATCGTTTTACACACCTTCTCCACAGTCCTGTCAAGATAGAAGTCAACAGCTTCAATGAAAAACATACACACGAGTCAGCCACGGCCTTATACATAGTCCGGCATTTGCAATGGCAGCCTAGAGACACCGTGGAAACGTCGAGACAGGTGGATTGGTGCAATCTCATAAATCATAATATACCTTCCGAATGCTGTGCGTCGTCATGAAATGCGTGTCAAACAACGTGTTGTGTTTATTCTTTCACACTTTATGTATTCACCCGCAACAGTGGCTTGAACCTGCGCCCAGTAAGGAGCACCGAGTAACAAGTCAGCTTCCTTCATTACTCAGCCATACCAGCGTAATATTGTTCTGCATCTAGAGTAATCTTTTTTTTTTATTATTATTATTTTTTTTTACTTAATTTTTTATAAATGAAATTGTCAGCTTAATTTTGAATGCCAATGAAAATTAAATGACATACAGATAGAAGGGATCAACCTTTGAATTTCAGAGATACAAACCACCTAACTACAACTCTTATATAATATAAAGCATTAATGGAACTTAAATCATACATAAATATAATTCAATATATCATAATAATAATAATAATGATATACCCTTATTAGTTTCATTTTTTCATATTTTTTTGGGGGGTAATTTGGACTCATTGATTCAAATAAAACTCAACTTTAAAATATTGAATAATATTTTATAATAAAATTATATTTTAATATTACGTCTTCATTTTTGGTGTATAAGTATACTTACAAAAAAAGTTTAAAAATATATTTCACCTTTTTTTTTTTGTAATTCACAAAATAAAGTTGATATAAAATGTTATTTTAATTTTACTTTTAACACAGGTGGTCCTGATTTTTTTTCTTACTTCTTTCTTTTATTATCTTTTGGTGACAAAAAGAAAAAAAAAAAAACAGTTAGAAAAGTTGTTTTTAGAAAAGTTTTTTGTCCCTTACTTTTATTCACAAAGTTTGAAACAAAACCCATTTGTCTCTTTGCGTCACTTGACTTGTTAAAACTAACAAAACAATAGAAAATGTAGCTACTTCATTATTTTCTAATTAATAAGTTTTTAATTTGATTTGCATTAATATTAATTTAATTAATTTTATAACTTTTTCATTATATAATATAACATAGTATATTTTTTTTCTTATTATTATAAGTAATTAATTAGTAAGTCACTTTTTTTTTACTGCTTAATTATATAATATTTACTTGTAACTCTAAATTATTATATTTTTTAATTTTCTGACTTACTATTAATTAATTAAGTAATTGATTTTGTATGAATCATATAAAAAGTAAATATATTTTTATGTTCAATTTGATATAAAGCTAAAAAGAAACTTATTTTTATGATGAATTTTCAAGATTTTTTTTAATTTCCTTATCTACATTTTTTTTTGTACTGCACACGCTGGATTTCAATAAAAAAAGTTAGCAATTGATTTTCAATGCAATTTTTCATTCTAAAATTCATGAATAAATCATTGACATTGCAATTATTTTACTTACAAATATACTATTTTATATCATGAACATAATTTTATTCAACCATTTCATTTCATTTCATTTTTTTTTAAGCATTAAAAATGTGTTCCAAAAACATTTAACTACATGCACGATTACACTCTTTAGTTACAAGTTCAATATAATTAAGTATAGGATTTATTTTCTATATATATATATAGTTATACGTATACGTACTATATTATACTCTAAACGTGATTTAATGTTAACCATTTTCTCTCTCAACCGAACCATTTGCTTAATTACACAATCCTATTCTCTTGTTTTATATATATATATATATATATATATATATATATATATATATAATATGAATTTTCAAGGTAATATAATATATAAAGGGAAAAAAATAAATATATAGTATATATTTTAGAGAATACAGTGCACTGTTTGTCTATACATTGTAACATAGTTTTTGTAAGTATCTAGTTTCATTTTAATTACACTATGCTATAAAATATTAATTAATATATTGTTTTAATGACTGTTGTTATATTTATAAAGTAACAACATTTTAATCTTGTTTTTATTTTATAACAATCGTGCAGAAAAAAAAAACTACAATAAGGTTTGAAATATGAATAGTTGTATTAGTAAATTAAATGCTCTGTATAATATAGTATAAAATCAAATGTGATATTAATTTCACTATAATATTAATAACTTTTGTTACGTAAAAATTTATGTACAGTATTCCCTATTTATTATTTTTATTTTCATATTTTGCAGTACTGAAACTATGTATAATATAAAATTCTTCTGTGGAATAAACGTTTTTTTTTTTTTTTTTTAATATTTATAATTATGCGCTTTTATAATAAAATACTTTGCCGCTGAGACTTTATTTTATCACTAGATGTAATGCAGTAGAGAAACTTTGCAAAACGAAGCTTTAATTCTTTTGCGGTTAAAACTTCATTCCATGTCTCTACGTTTGGTACATCATGCTATAACTGTCAATTACATATCAAATAGTTTTACATACAAATTTTGCCATTCAAACTTGTTTTACGGTGATGTAAAACCACATAAATGATGTTCAAAATTTTGATATCACATTTTAGTTTTTGTATTGATTTCAAAGTACTTACTGACTTAAGATATATATAATATTTTGAAGCAAAATTAATGATGTATATTAAATAGAAGAAAAATAAATTTCTCTTGTATGAAAATCTTATACTGAAAGCTTTTTGACATCAGCTTATATATAATATGTGAAATAATGTAGTAACATCATTAAAAATAAATTTGACATTTACAAATTTAGCATGCGTAAGTTATGCTAAATTTATGTTACGCACATATTATATATTTTTTACGCAACGAAGATAGATTTATTAAGTTATTGAGTATAATTTTGTTCGTTCATGTCATATAAATGCTACACTGATATTAAAAATAAAAATTCAAATAACTATAATTGGTAATTTCATATTATTATTATTTTAAGGCGATGTGACGATTTTTTTTTGTATATTCATAACGAAGAGAGTCAATGACTATTTAAGTCATCAATTTCTAAAAAAAAAAATGTATAACTGAAAATGGTGAATTCAGTTTTTTAAATGGGAAAATATACGTTTATTATTTTTTTATATAAATAAACTATTGAAAAATACTGATAACTTACTGCTAATTTGTAAAAGTTGAATACACAAAAATAACATTAAAAAATTGATTTTTTTTTTGCATAAAAATGACAATAACAAAATTGATAATTTTTTGCACACAAATGTAGAACCATTTGCAATAATGCTGAATTATAAACGCAATTATTAATACCTATAAACGAAAAAGTAACATTCAAATTTGATAAAAATGTCTCAGATTTGTATAAATATTTTGTTGATCTAACTTTTGTAGTTGTCATCTACTGATCCCTCATCTTTAAAAGTTTTCTTCTATTATTTCAAAATAACATTGCTTTAATCTTCAAAAAGTTCTTTATAAAATTCTTCTAATTTTATATCTACCATATAATATTGATTATTTTAAAATAATAATGGTAGAGAAAAGTATCCTCTTTGATTTGATATTTAAGCTTAATTATGGACATTAGTTTCAAGTACTCGTATTTTTATCACTGGTTGTGACGCGAGAGTAATTTTTTTTTTCATGTAACTTTCACACTTTGGGACAACAAGGCATGAGGTAGAGGGAAGCTTATTTCAAGTGGAGCTGCTATCTGCATTGCATGGCCATATCTCATTAGAGGAGAGACTCTCAACTTCTCTCTCTCTCTCTCTCTCTCTCTCTCTCTCTCTCTCTCTCTCTCTCTCTCTCTCTCTCTCCCACGACACTTCCATTACGCATACAGTAATTGGGCGACATTAGCCTGAGCTTTAAATCACAAGTTAGCTCTCTCTCTCTCTCTCTCTCTCTCTCTCTCTCTCTCTCTCTCTCTCTCTCTCTCTCTCTCTCTCTCTCTCTCTCTCTCTCTCTCTCTCTCTCTCTGAATGACGTCACATTGCGCAAAAATTCTCACATATCCCATTAAAGTTTTATATGTTTTTAATAAAAGATCAAGAATTCTTATATTACACATTCTATTCACAACAAACACTTATCTCCCCTACAAATAAGGCTTGATTCAACATTATAAAAAGATTCACAAAACAATCAATTCATTTTAAAATAAGATGTTGTGCAATCATTGGGAAATTACAATAAATAAATAAAAATAAATTAACAAATAAAAATTTATTTATATTTTAAATGAGTTTATTGTTTAGAACATAATTTTATCCTTATTGCAACAAATTGTGTAACAAATAATTAATAATGTGAATTTCTACAAATTCTGTGACATTTACTCGTTCAAGTAAAATTTATTGAGTGAAAGTAATACAACTCAAAAAATATAACCAAATATAAAGGGTATTATTAGATTTTTTTTTTATATATTAAATTAAAAATTACATTATGAATATATTAATATTATTATAATATTATAGAAACATCGAGTACTCTAATTGTATTACTAAATTATAAATGAAAGAATTGTGCTTTATCTGCCTTTTTTACACTTGAAATAAAAATCAAATATTTAAATTTTATATCAAATCTCAGAATATATTCTTATTGAATAAATTTGCAATGATTATAAAAACATAAAAGTTTTTCTAGAAAGAGATACAATTTGCAAAAAGCCAAAGAGAGAAAGAAAAGAGACGCATATTTTATACTTTAAATCCATATTAATGATGCAAAAAATAAAATATATGTATATAGAAAAAAAATTGTATAAGAAGATTTGTAATGTTTTAAATATATTTTATGCCAATTAAATGAAAATAATATACGTCTTTTGAATATCTTCAATATTTAGATGTAGAAAAATAAATAGAAAATAATAATTTGTTTCTTCTAAAAACAATCATTTTCTTTTCAAGAGCTAGTAACGCATTTTAAAGCGTTGAGTTGAAGGAGAGAGAGAAGACGCTTATTTTCAAGTGTTTGTATATGAGAAGAAAGGAAAAAAACAATCAAGTATCGGAAATCGTTTGGTTCACAAAATAATGAGATGTTTTTTCTCCTTTACAGAGTGAGAGAGAGAGAGAGAGAGAGAGAGAGAGAGAGAGAGAGAGAGAGAGAGAGAGAGAGAGAGAGAGAGAGAGAGAGAGAGAGAGAGAGCAAAACGATGTCTTTAACAACATTTGGTATAGGAAATTAGTAAAGAAAAAGACGAGTGCGTGAGAATTTGCGTGTATGGTATTGATTAGCTTAGCCACCCTCATATACAGTGAATCACACACACACACAGATAGATAGTATATAAGTATGAGTGGATTTATATAAATCGATATTAAAGGGGTGGAAGGAAGGAAAGAAAGAAGATTGTAGACGATATTTCCACTACAACGACTAGACTATATATATATATATATATATATATATATATATATATATATATATAATATACATACACATGGCAGATAGAGAGAAATGTTACAGGGAGTTGGAAAAAAGAAGAAGAAGAAGAATAAAGGATGCAAGGGTAAGTTTGTGCTGACACTAATGTATTACTACAATAGTAGCAATATACAGAAAAGTGTATATAAGGGTGAGTGAGAGAAAAAAAAAAGAAGAAACAACATAGGAAACTTGTCTTGATACTGTCGTATTTCTGTATCTTATTTTATACTCTTTCTATATGCATGCATTTATACCCTCAGGCAAGCTACTTTGACCCCCGCCCCCGCCCCCACTCTCCTCTTCTTTCTCTCTCAAAGGGCACACACGAATGACTAGTCTGACATAAAATCTACGCTTGCTTTTCAACATTTTCACACATTCTCACTAAAAACATGCCCTCTTTTTATTTTTAAGCTAATCTTTTTTGTGTTACTTTATATTCAAAAAGACTTTTAAAAATATTAAAAAAATAATAACATTTTTTTTTTGTAAAAAAGAAAATCTGATAAATTGACTGTCATCTCTTACAAAAATAAAACTGCAGCAAGTGTTTATATTGATAAAAATGGTCTAGAAAGACACAAACTATGATTGATAACCAAAACAGAGTGTATTTTTTTTTTTACAGTATATCAACATTAAATAAAATTAATAATGCTGCTGTATAAAGAATGATTTTTTTTCCGACTTCAATATTCTGAATGTAAAACAGTATACAGTATAATAGACTACAATAATTTACTGCATTTAAAAATGACAAAAAAATGAAATATTTATCAAGAAAAAATGTTTTTATTTACCTACTTATATACTGTGCAGTTTTTAAATATATTTTCCTCGAGAGAGAGAGAGAGAGAGAGAGAATGGTGAACAGAATTATATGATGCAAAATAATACATTTATAATACGTTCTTCCTTGTTTTTTTTCCCTGTACATTATTTTGTAATTTAATAACGTTCCTATGTTTTTTATACTAGCACTTCATTCACGAAGAGAACGTAAAAAAACAATTTAATAATTATTTTATGAATATAGTTGTTTACATTATTACTCTACTTCTTTTCTTGATATGAAACAATTAAAAATTACCATACAAAAAAATTCAACAATGTAATTTGCAAACAATAGTCTCGGCATATATATACAAGTAGGACATATAACAATGAAATAGTGAGTGTTTTCTACAGCCATGTTCTATATTTTTGCAACATGCAATCTTACAATTAAACATTGTAATTAAAACCTAGTATTATATATATATTATTTAATATAATATGTACCGCATTTTAAATATCAAAAGTATATTAAGCTCGTGTAGCTTTGTAAAACTAATTTCATTGTTCATATTTAAATAAAGAACAGTAAAGAGAGGTATAATCAAGTATAGACTTTGCTATATATAGGTTTAATAATTATACTATCGTTAATTGCATTTTCTAGTTTCTTTTAGATCAAAGAGCTCAGCTTTTTAATAAAAAATAATAAAAAAAAAAAAAAAAAAAAAAAAGCTTAACGTCTCATTTTTTAATATCACAAATAGTTGTCATGATGGAGATGAAATTTTTTCTATAAAAATCAATAGAAATTCAATTTATAAAGCTTATACGTATCAGCTGTCCGAGGCACTATGTCATATGATACAGTATATTTGAGTGAGTTTTGCTATCAAAGCAATGTACAACATCATTTTATTAAGAACTCAAAGTAACATGAACTACGTAAAGGAGTATAATTTAAAATAGGCTTTAATTTAACTGGAATAATGGCACACCCCTTTTTATATTATGTATTTAATATATATTATGATCTTTTATTATTATCATTATTTTTATATTTGGTACACAATAAATTTATTTTTTTGATAACGTCAGAATGAAGACTTGAACACGCAGTATTATTTTCCTTGCACTAAAAATGGGCGTTATCAGTTACAATTTTTTTTAATGGCTTAGAACACGTAAAAAATATCCCTTATTTAAATTTTTCTAACCTTATTGCAGTTATTGCAGTTAAAATAAAGCAAAGGTAATTTGGAGTTCTTCTGCTTTCCCGTGCCTTATGTGATTGGCTAGCGCAAACCACCAGTCTCCTCATGATAAGGAAACAGAAGGATTGATGAAATAAAATTAACTACGAACCAAAAAATTTGTCCTGAAAAACAAATTGTGACAGTTTAATTGATATTATTTCGTTTGTAAATTTTAAGTAATTGAAAATTTTTAAGTTTTCTCAAAAAAAAAAAAATAAAAAAAAAATCTTAATATACTTCTTTTTCTGTTACAATCACTCGCTTCACTTTTGTTAATTCATTATTTACAGCCACATTAAGAAAAATAACACATTTTAGTTACTACATATAAACAAAAGGAAGACATTTCGAACGTTAGTAATTTAAACCCATAATAATATTGAAGTGTGTGTGTGTGTGTGTGTGTGTGTGTGTGTGTGTGTGTGTGTGTGTGTGTGTGTGTGTGTGTGTGTGTGTGTGTGTGTGTGTGTGTGAGAGAGAGAGAGAGAGAGAGAGAGAGAGAGAGAGAGAGAGAGAGAGAGAGAGAGAGAGAGAGAGAGAGAGAGAGAAGAATTGAAACAAAAGGATTAAATACATGTCATGTGTTGACATATTTGTTACTTTAAAATGTCAACAACAGTTTTCTAAGCGCGAAAATTCAAATATGTATGTTGTCAACAAATAAATAACACACACACACAAAAATAAAAATAAATTTGCATACATTTTATCTTTGTCAGTTTGTTTTCTAAACTTGAATACCAAACAAGTTTTTTTTTTTAACACGACAAATAGACTACATTTTTCACTTCACATTAAAATTCAATGAACTGTTTTTTGCCTCTGTATACATATTTATATCTGTATTTGAATATTTATATTTTAACTTTTAGTATTACTGCAAATAGAGACTATAATATACACAAGAAAAATGTATATAGTTAAAATATAAAAAGTTTAATTTAATGTTAATTTTTTCATATTTTTTGTAGGATATTTATATATATTTAAATAAATTTCATATTCCAAAATCCTTAGCTAGAATTGTTGGATAAAAAGTTGATGTACTTATTAACTAAATACTTTTTTTTTTTTTACAGAAATATCAAAAAAATTATTCATACTATATTAATTTTTAAAATGATACAACCCCTATAACGATTAAGGCAATTGGATTTGATTAATTTATTTTTTAGTTAAAAAATTGGAACGTTTTTGTTTTTATATATTAAATCCATCAGTCTTAGAAATGATTTACATACATACAAGAGTTGTGACATTAAAATAATTGCAAATGTGTGATAATTTGTCGTAAGAGCGAGTTGAGCACACTCACATTAATTATGATGAGAGAGAGAGAGAGAGAGAGAGAGAGAGAGAGAGAGAGAGAGAGAGAGAGAGAGAGAGAGAGAGAGAGAGAGAGAGAGAGAGAGAGAGAAGAGTACAAGTGCCACTACTTTTGCCTTCATTACACATAGTAAACATAAATAAAACGAAACGTCAAATTTAGCAAGTTTCAAGTACTGTGTGTTCATATACCCACCCAGAGCGTATACTACTTCTCTAGAGTTATATTATTAGGTATAGTACAACAATTAAACTTTAATATTTCATATTATCAAATAAATCATTTTATAATACAAATTGAATTAATAATATTAAAGTTTAGAACCCTTGCATCTGGGACCTTACAAAATATAGGAATGTGTTTTTTTAAGAGAAGTAATATTTTAATTAACATTGTCATTAATAATAATAAATATTTACATAAGTTCGTAATAAATTTGTAATAATGCATCGCAGCTGCATTATATTGATTTATATAATGTAAAATTTAAATGAGTGTTAATCTTTTAATCTAAAAGGTTATTATAATACTTTTTAATCGTAGTTAAAATATATGCATCTGTAGTTCTAATGCATTGCGATTAAAAACTTTAATAATTTTTGAGGATAAGAAATATTACATAAAACAAACTGTAGCAACAATACGCTGAATCTTTTTTGAAACTAAACTTTTTTATATTAAAATAAAAATTCACATAAATTTTATGGATAAAACTCAAAATAATGTTAACATATAAATTTTACGTTGTATACAATATATTTTTTGTTTTAAAAGTAGATTTTAACTTTGATTTTTTTATTAATATATTTTTATGTATTTGTTTTAAAAGTTCTACGGTTCATGCGAATAAAAACTACCATCTAATCATATCATTAAAATTTCGTTTTTCGTTTTCGTTTTTTTTTTTTTTTTTTTTTTTTTTATAATACGACACACACAGTGGGTAATATTAGGCAACATTAGACTGCGAGCTTGAAGCAACATTACACTAAAATTCCACTAGCTGTTACTGCTGCTACATTCAATTTTAAAATTTTAATTTCAAACTCAAAAGATAGTTAAACTTTAGTACGAGTTTATAATATGAAAAGAAGAAAAATTAGAGGAATGAAAAAAACTTTAGAATCAGTTTCAAACAGAATAAAAAACTTTTTTTCTACAATTTTTATATAACTACTGCGGAATATAGAAAAAAAAAGTTAGTGTTCATTTCAATGGTAGTTAAAATTACCTGCGTTTTTTTTTTTATTATTAAGTAGTGTAGGTTACGGTATACTAATTAAAAGTTTTATATACTCTAAAGTTTCCAATATAATAAAATAGAATATCATTTGTTTATGTTGAATACTGTTAATTAGTGACACATGATATAAAAATTTTAATACGGATTTCATATCACGTTTCGTTATTAGAAATTTAAACATAAAAAAAAATAAAGCATTATCATTTTATTGATTGTCATTTATAATTGAAACCTTCAACAAAACAAAAAACTTTTGACTTTATCTAACGTAAAATGACAGTAACACTTACAAAGTATAGTAAAAACTAATTAAGGAGTTAGTAACGTGATATGATATACCATGTATAAGTCATAGAAATAATATAATATACTATATCATTGTGGCAGCTCTATTGCCAGTGAAATATGAAATTAATTAGTGGTGCACAAGTGTGGAGTATGGTTCTTTTTTTTTTTTTTGTAGTAATTAGGTGACTTGTCAGAGTTTATTACCTTGTGTTTTGTGACAGGACTTCTTTACTATGCTGGGGTCAAGAGAGAGTCACTCACCTCTCTCTCTCTTTCTTTTTCTCTCAGCCCTTTTTTTCTTTACAGTATGAAACATTTTATAATCTTAAATTACTTTTCTCTTGTATATGACTTTTCAGAGTCTTTTGCTTTATGTATATCGTGATGACTTTTAAATTACAACTTTGGAATTGCTGTGTATTATAAGATTTTTTTTCAACCAGCGTAATAGTAAACGAGCATATTATTCAAAATGTGTGTTATACATGGATATAATTATTACTGCCTCACATAATATGATATACTTAAATTTATGTACCTTTAAAAAGAAAAATGCTCATATTAAGAGAGAGAGAGAGAGAGAGAGAGAGAGAGAGAGAGAGAGAAAAGGGCATTCAAATACATTCAACTTCTTATATGCAGAGAAAAAAAAAGCAAGTCTAATATGCAAAAGTTTTACTAAATTTACTTTTCAGTTTAATTATTTTATACAAAGAAAAAATTGAATACTTATTAATATTTATTCTGGCACATTTCTAGCACTATTTGTTCATTACAAAATAATTTATGTTATACTGCATAATAGCTATATTATATAACATAAATATTATATTAAATATCATAGTTGGTACTGCTGTTTCAATTTAGCAACAATTATGCTATAATGACATAAATGCAGCATAAATTATATAACTTCTTACTTCCGTGTACCATTATAAAATTTAGCTTAGTTAGAATAAAATGAAATTTTATTTATAATTTGTGCTGCAACGCAATATTTTAAAAATAAAAATTAATAATATTAAAAGAATGCAACATTTGCATTTTTTTCTTATTCTGAGACAAACATTTATAGTACGAGTATATAAGGGTGCACTTTTTTTTTTATAGTATATGCAAGCATAAAAATATACCTTCTCTATGAATAATTTATTCAATTTTTAAAATGGTGCATGATATTACTATTTTTTTTTCTTTGTAAAAATTATATTAAAAAAGAAAGGAAAATTTTAAAATTTATAACAACACATATATACACTGTTATTTTTTTGTGCTATTACTTAGGAACTATACAGCATAAAATTTTCTCCCCCATGTAATGTAAAGGGGGGAGAACGTGTTTATCTAGGAACCGCAACAATTACGTGGCTATACCTCGACACATAACATGCATGAGTGTGAGGGGAATGTACGTACTAGCTGTATATGTACTGAATGCCATTGTACTCATTACATTTTAAAACTATGCTAACTTAGCAGGGTGGAATATTACGTAGCATGAGAGTGGCAGGAAAGTAGTCTCTCTCTCTCTCTCTCTCTCTCTCTCACTCCCATGACACTTTACTGATAAACATAACAAGAAGAGAATATGAGAGAGAGAGAGAGAGAGAGAGAGAGAGAGAGAGAGAGAGAGAGAGAGAGAGAACAAAAATTGTAGATAATTAAAATAAGTGTTAACTTTGAGTACTCTAAAACAGAATTATGATAGTTAAAAAAGTTTATTTTAATGAAAAATGTTTTAAAGTATATAATCGCTCGTATTTTTAAAATATAATAGAGGGGTAGTTTTTATTTAATGTTTTTTGACTGTACATTTCTAACACTTATTTATTTTTATTATAATTCTAAATATTAATATTTTAACTCTATAATTTTATTAGCATTATAATAGATCTGGTTAAAAAAAAAATAATGAAATGTCTGTTACGCTTAAATACTGTATTAAAATTTATTTATGCACCAACTCGGAAAAAATAGATCCCGTACTTTATGCTGCATTAAAAAATTACTTTATTATAGAGCACAAATGTTGCTATTTTAAAATAATGTATGTGTAAGTAATTATGCTGAACATAAAAACTATTATGCTTTAATGCTAGTAGTATAATCTTTATACAATACTGCAGTAATTATGCTGTTATGAATGAATGTTGCTGCTTTGAGCTAGCATGATTATTACGTATTTATTTTTGTCTGTGAAATCTACTATTACAAATTAAAAGATCACTTGAAGTTTCACACGTTAATAAGTATAAATAAATGTAATAATATCAGTCAATATTTCAAGTTATTCTTAAAAAATAAACACAAGAAAGCCTATAGTAACAACTACGTTTAGTTTCTTTAAATGCAACTAAATGTGTGCAGTGATATTAACTAATTACTTTGACGAAAATAAAATTTCTAAAACATACTTGGTTGTGTATAACATTTTAATATTCTCTTGCTATAAAGAATATTCTATTTTCTTTGAATCTCAGAAAGATAAGCACAGCCTCTATTTCTTTCAAAAATTTCCCTAAAAATGTCTACATAAACATGAGAGAGAGAGAGAGAGAAAAAAAATGGGGACAGAAAATTGAATCTCTAACTTTCTAACTTTTTGCATTTCTTTCAAAGATTTAACTTTTATAAATTAGAAAAACTTTTTTTTTTCAACTTTTTTATGAACTATAAAACGAAATCATAAAACATAATATTTTACATCTTTACTACATAAAAAAATTATTTTAAATAGAAATTTCAATTATTACTTTAATAATATTGTGGGATTTTTTTTAAAGGTATATATACTACGTAAAAGTAATAATATGCATAGTGTTATTGTTACAATTATTTTTAACTATTATTAAATTATTCCACATTGTATAATATATACTATACAGTATAACGAGGAAAGTTTTGTTACTTTTTTTGTTCGACTAAAACATAATGGAGAATAGTGTGGGACTTCTCTCTCATTCCCCAGATTCATCATCAGAACAGCTGTTAAGGAGAGAAAGAGAAACTTTTGTGTAAGAAACAACAAGATACAAACGTCTTTTCTTGTCAGATATTGCGTGTTACAAAATGTAATCTTAGCAACTTTTTAATGACTGTAAAAATAATATAATTTATTAAAATAATTTTTGAGCAACATAACATTTTAAAATCTTATTTTATAGTTATAATAAAGTTTATTTGTTTAATATAACTTTTATTCTAATTAATGTTAATTTTTAGGATGAAATATTATAATGATTGTTGTTTGTTTAAGTTTTAAAATTTGTTTCTTAATTTAATTTGCTTTTCTATATACTGTAGTATTTAAAAAAATTATCAGTACAGTTTTTTTATTATTATTATTATTTCGATTCTTATATGAACTGTTTTGTAAAGGAATAGACCAGAAAAAATAAGCATTTATATCACAAAACACTTGATGGGACTTACATAAATAACTTTAGTTTGTCTCAAAACCCCGTAGCAGTGATCAGAAAATTTCGATTTATGCAACCCACACAACATTTTTTACTAATTCTTGCATGTTTCTGACGTCCGAAACATGAATAGTTACATAAATTGCATATTTTACAGTATTTTCACGCTCTCTCGTGGGGCTACATTTCTGGTAAAAATTGTCATCATCATCAGTTTTGAAGATCCCATTTCGTGTTCGTTCATTAAAAAGCACATGTTGTTTTACGTGGTCTATGGCTTTAAGCTTTTTTTTTTTTTATTATTATTATTTATTAAAAAAAAATTTTTGGCCAATCGACAAAAATATCATATCTATCATTATAACTATAGTACTATAGTATTTTGCTCGTAATCTAACCAATTAAAGTCACTATATTAGCACCAGCTGTAATAAAAACTACTTTAAGTAAATTGGTTGTTGATCCTTATAATTCTACAATAACTTTCATCGTAAATGAATCTGCATAATTATATACTAAAGTTCTCTAAATAAAATGTGAATTTACGATATTTTTCAAGGATAACAAATAGAAGCACTTAAAGCTAATACCTATAACTATATCAATAACTATAGTAAAAATGTTACATGGTATTATTGGTCTTTGTATGTGGGAGAAATATAAATAAATTACATACGCTATATAAGACAAAAAATGTAGAAATTGAAAAGTAATAAAATATTTAATTTATATACAGTCAACCGGGGTGAAATTGAACGCCCGGGGTGAAATTGAACGCTTGGCCAAATTTTACTAAAATAACGTTTTTAAAAAACTGGTGCACTTTTTGATCTATTTTTTTTACTGAATAGATGGATGAGGAGTTATGTTTTCAGTTTTTGTTACTTTTGGTGGGAAACATACCATCTTTTTGGGGTAAAAAAATTATTTGTTGAACATGAAGAAAACGAAAGAAAAATGAAGCTCCACAAACAAGGACTCTACAAGGTAAATAAAATAAATTTGAACATCCTACCTATTATTAACTTGCCACAAATACCCTTGTGAACACCTGTACCAAAAATTGCATTGATTGCATGATCAGTTGTGATTTTATTAGCACAAAGTTCCTCCGGGGTGAAATTGAACACCCGCTGATTGAATTTTAATTTTTGGCATAAGAGCAAAACCTTCTTTGAAATACTAAGTAAATGAAAAAAACTACAAATGAGAACCATGGTGCAATAATTAGAACTTTTTTTACTTCTGTTTTATTTCATGCAGTATAGTGACTAATTTTGAGTACATATGCCCAAAATTTAAGTCATTCATATCACAATAGATAAGAGCTTTTTTTTTTCTTAATTTTTATTTCAAGATCCTGTAAGAACAACTGTATATCAATAAGTTAGTGCTTTAAAAACATGTGACATTAAATTTTAATGATGTGTTGTTTTATTTCAGTTTTGTGTTGGACAAAATGCCACGAACATACACCCAGTCCTACTGGCACTTGAAGCTACAAGAACTAAAAACCTGAGACTCTTGAGCAAACCAAAGAAAATGTTAAAAAGGGACATATTTCTCTTAGAAGAGCAGCTGGAAAGATAGAATGCTTCTTGACTTCTCAGACATCAACTGAATTGGTAGGTAAAACGGCTTCCAGCTTGTACGAGAATAGGATTTGGTAGCACTGCAACAATATCATTGTGACCAATAACAGAAATATCAGTTTATGGACAAAGATGAAAACGGTGAAAAAGAATATAATTAGTGCATTCAAAGCTACAGGCATCGTCCCCCTCAATTTGAGTGCTAAGCTGAAGAGACTGCCAGGCCATGAGGACCCTGAGAAAGTACAAAGTGAAGCCTGCAAGGAGCTGGTGGTGAACTTCTACAAGCAACAGCACTTCACAGACAAGCCAGTGACTGAGAGGAGGCACAGGACTAGATTGAATGTAGTACCTGGCAAGAGAGTAGCTGCTACCCAAGACTCAGAGAGTGAGAGTAATGCTAGCCATTCTGACATTGACTCGGACAGCAGCTCTGCATCTGAGGAAGATGGTGATGAGGAGGAAGAGGAACTGAGCCATGTTGAGTCATCTCAATCTTATACCTGCCAATAGCTATCTCTTTGTTGAGTTTCAGGGAGGCAGTTGTAGACAAATTGTATGGTATCGTTACGTCTGTGTTGTAGAGAGAGTTGCTGCTGAAGGGCTGCAGGTTATGGGATTCAGATCTCTTCACTCTAGCAAGACTGATATTGTTGATATTGTTGTTGTGACCAATTTCAGTTTCTTTTGGCTCAAATACAGTCTTGCTAGAGTGAAGAGATCTGAATCCCATAACCTGCAGCCCTTCAGCAGCAACTCTCTCTACAACACAGACGTAACGATACCATACAATTTGTCTACGACTGCCTCCCTGAAACTCAACAAAGAGATAGCTATTGGCAGGTATAAGATTGAGATGACTCAACATGGCTCAGTTCCTCTTCCTCCTCATCACCATCTTCCTCAGATGCAGAGCTGCTGTCCGAGTCAATGTCAGAATGGCTAGCATTACTCTCACTCTCTGAGTCTTGGGTAGCAGCTACTCTCTTGCCAGGTACTACATTCAATCTAGTCCTGTGCCTCCTCTCAGTCACTGGCTTGTCTGTGAAGTGCTGTTGTTTGTAGAAGTTCACCACCAGCTCCTTGCAGGCTTCACTTTGTACTTTCTCAGGGTCCTCATGGCCTGGCAGTCTCTTCAGCTTAGCACTCAAATTGAGGGCGATGATGCCTGTAGCTTTGAATGCACTAATTATATTCTTTTTCAACGTTTTCATCTTTGTCCATAAACTGGTATTTCTGTTATTGGTCACAATGATATTGTTGCAGTGCTACCAAATCCTATTCTCGTAGTAGCTGGAAGCCGTTTTACCTACCAGTTCAGTCAACCTGTTGATGTCCGAGAAGTCTACGTAGTAGCATTCTATCTTTCTTTTTAGTTTTAAATTTATATTTTGTGTTTGCAATTTAATTGTAAGATGTCATAGTATATTGTTATAGTAGGTTTGATTTTAAATTTTATGTAAATATCTATATTAATTATCATACTACTGTTAATATCAACACAATTTGTAATAAAATTTACTATTTCTATTATAAATCTATTATTTTTACTTATTTTTAACTAAAATTCACTTTATTTTTGAATATACAATGTTTCTAGAGAACTGCCAAGCATGAAACACCAAGAATGTAAGTATTTCACAAAGCGTTCAATTTCACCCCGTTGCCGGGGTGAAATTGAACACACCTATTTTGATTTTTTTTCTCTGTGGTGTGAAATGAAAATTTAAATATTGGACTTGATTTAGCTAGTACTAAGTAAGTTACACCACCATTATTTTTTGTTTTGCTGAAAAAAATTTATTGGCTGAGATATGTTATAATATGTTACCAAAAGCGTTCAATTTCACCCCGGTTGACTGTAATATATAAGGAAAAAAAACTTAAAAAAAAAATAACGATTAATTTTCTTTGTTGAGCTCACTTGATTATTACGCACGAGAAAATTGTACAGAAACATTAATTTATAATGAAATCCGTTCAAGTCAGTGTTCAAAAAGAATTACATTGCCGACTAAATCACGCTGATATATGATTCCATTTTACGCACTTCCTAATTCTCCAAAGACAAGGAGTTTTACACACAAAAATTATAAATGGTTTTTAAAATCTTTTTGTTTTCTTCTTACAGAGATAGTAACTTTTATAATCTTTTTTTTAAACGTCTCTTTCTTGTGAAGTATATGACTAAAAAATGCTTACATATCAACTTTTAAAATAAAATTTGAAATATAATCATATTCTACTATAGGGAACTTAGTAACTAAACTTCAATCTTAAAAAAAAAAAAAAAAAAAAAAAAAAAGAGGAAGAATGCAGGTTTTTTTTCCTGATTTACGAACAATTAAAAACAACAGCAAAGGGTTATAAAATAAAATAAGTTCTGTAAAAACTTAATTTTTCAAATTGTGAATAAATGATGTTAATATAAGAAAATGTTAATAGAGAATATAATTATTATAGTTTCAAACAATACAAATTAAAATTTCTATTATAATAATGTAAGTTGTAAATTGTAAATGAATAAAATCATAATAAAATTTAAAACTTAAATTTTCAAAATCATTAATTTTAATAGAATACAAAGAAAACATAAAATAATATAAGCTTTGTTTATATTAGAATAAAGTAAAAAAAAAAGTTATAGTTTATTATTATAACTATATTGAGCGTTAGCTGAAAGAATCCTAATGCTTTTATTTAAAGTTGTTGTTGTTGTTGTTTGTCTTTTATGTGTTTTCTGTTAAGACTTAAAGATAATGTTTCCTTCACTATTCTCATTAAATTGAATGCTTTGTCAAAAAGATAGCAAAACTCTTCTTCTGCAAGTATGCATATACAGTTTTAGATGATGATACTATTTTATTTAGCATATTAACTTCCTCCAGAGGTTTTTTATTTATATTAAAAGTGACTCTCGTTCTAATGTTGTTATAATATTTAAAGGAATAGACCAGAGAAAAACGTAAGCATTTATATCACAAAACACTTATGGGATTTACATAAATACCATTAGTTTGTCTCAAAACCCAACAGTAGCTCCGTAGCAGTGATCAGAAAATTCGATTTATGCAACCCGAACAACATTTCCTTACTACTTTTGGCATGTTTCTGACGTCATAAACATGAATTTTCACGCAAATTGCATACTTTACAGTTTTTTCATGCTCTCTCAAGGGGCTAAATTAACAATTAACATTCTGGTAAAAATTGTCATCAGTTTTGAAGATCCCTTTTTGTGTTTATTCATTAAAAAGCACATGTTGTTTTATTTGGTCTATGGCTTTAAGCTATTTCAGCATCAAATCATAAATTTTCAACGTAATAATAATATGTCACTTTCTTGTCTATTTTATACTGAATTAATGTTTTAAGAAAATTTCATAATTTATTCTGTACATAATTTTAAGTGTGTTTTTATTAAAAATTAAGTCTGTATAATAGTTAAGTTTGGATACGAAGTCGTAGGTATACACAGCCTGTTGGTAATATTTTCTTGTTTGTTTTGTATTTGTGAGAAAATGTCGTAAGAAAATTTCATAATTTTAAGTGTATTTTACTAAAAATCTAAAGTTTTAAGTTAGAGTGGAATATGAAGTCGGATTAACGCAGAGTTATAAAACTGATGGCAATATTTCACTTGAATGATGTTCTAAGTTCAGATCAATTAAAAATTGGAAGGAAAAAAAAAAAAAAAAAAAAAAAAAAAAAAACGATATTAGCCATGGAACGTATGGTGCCATAATTTTCATTTATACTTGCTTGAGTATTCCTGTGATCGTATTTATAAAAACACACTTTTTTTCAAAGCGTGTAAGCAATCATTCAGTATTATAATTAATATTTAAATTTATGCCTTTTATTTGTATATGTATGGATATATTTACATATATTTTTGGAAGTAAATTTGAAAGTAAATATTGAAAATATGAAAGTGAAATGAAAAGAATTAAAAAATGGATAATACCTACAGCTATTTTGATTTAGAAATTTATATTGAATTTTAGTGCCCGATTTTTTTTTATTCTAAATTTGAGTATACTATTACTGAAGTAAAAATTTATAAGCATTTTAGACGTTTAACACTACTTTATACTTGATTTACTGATTTCATTTCCCACGCAAAATTTAAAAATTTGCATCAAGGGAATGAAAAAATAATTAAAAAACTTTTCTTTTCATTTTGTAAAATTAATGCACTTCACTCTAAAAGAAAATTAGTATAACAAACTTTTTGGTCAATATAGGCTTTGTAAAATAAACAGAATTGAAAAAAAAAATAAAGAATATAAAAAAGAAATTTCATCAACGTATTTTTGTTACAGCATTTATATATAAAAAAAACAAGCAGAAATTTTTCTTCGTTATTGGCCCTATGTGTGCAGTTTTAAAAAGAAAATTACATTTTGTTAGGGGAGAAAAAAAAATCTCCGCGATTGTTTCAATTGAGTTACATACAACTCTTCTGAGTAACAACAATACACGCAAAGTTCGTGACAAAAAGCAACTCCCTCTGCTTTATTCTTTATACTTTTGATTCATGAAAAAATATTTCATCTTTTTATGTTATATCATTTTTTTTAAATTACCTTTTTTATGTATTTGGTCAAAGCATTCCCCCCCCCCCCTCCTCCTTGAATAAAACGAAATGAATGTGTGCCAAATTTTTTTTGTAAAGTCTAAAAATAGAACTTCTTAAGAAGCAATTTTCATGATTGCTATAAACATTTTATGGTGGTACAGTTTTTTAATCTATATATTAGTGGTCAAATAAGATTTTTTTTATATATTTTTTTGTTATTGTTCGTTAAACTAACTTTGTTTATAAAACATCTGGCATTGACTTAAAAATAAAATCAATATGTAGATCAATATAACGAAGAGAATATATATATTTTTTATATAAAAAAACAAATGAATAACGCTGAGTCATTATCTGTACTCCAATTTTTGCGATCAGCATTTGAAAGGCTACACAGTATTATACTAACGTTAACGAAGCCAAAGTAAAGTTTTTCTACGTATATAAGCCGACCCAAAAAAAAACGCAGCATTAAAAATGATTAATGTCATCGTGATGAAGAAAAGAAGAAAAATAAAGTAAGAACTTATAGAGGGTTAAACTAGCTCTTTTCATTCGCACAAAATCTTTAAGACATGTCTTCAAATCATAAACGTATAACGTTTTTTTTTTTTTTTTTTCTTCGATAACTTTTTTTTTTCACGTTCATTTTATTTCTTCAAAAAACTATAAATGACGACACACTTCTTTTTTTTATATATATATATAAAACATAAGATGATATATTTTTTTACTGCATGGTGTATATACCCTCAATATGTTAGATAATAAAGAAGTTTTTATATAAGAATTCTTCTCTTTTCTATTAGGGATAAAAATGTAATATTACTTTTAATAACACGTGACATGTGGTGTTTTGCACTTTAGAAGAAGTTGTAAAATATTGCATCATTGGTAAACCAACTGTCTTTTTTTGTGTCATGAGATTGCATCTACAGTTCTTTCTATATTGTAACTTATATATGGAAATAATGGAATTATCAAATGCACTTTATACGAATTATTTTATAAAATGTCAATGAAATACTCTAAAACTCAATTAGTTTTATTGCAAGAGTATATTGTAATATAAAAGTGCATTCATACAACACACACACACACACATTATATATATATATATATATATATATACACATATATATATCACCTTGAACACCCTGAAGCTTGAGCTCGCTAATCCAAGCGCGTGGAAACAAGCGAACTGTGATGGTATAAAACTGCATCTGCCGTTTCGAGAGTGGAAAATAAATTAGAAATCATTGACTTCGGCAAAATCAATGTTGGTATTACTATTTAGGTATGTTAGGATATTAGACAAGTTCAAGATGTTCTATGTTTTAAACAATTATCAACACACAGATACAACAAATAAATGAATGATATGTGAATGCACCATACTGTTTCATCGGATTCTTACACTCATACTATAATAGCAATAAAATTAGAATAATTAGTACGCAGGTTACTATATGATAATTTGTAGTAACATTTTAGTAATTTCCATAGTATTTGTTATAAAATAAATAGTAAAATTGTTTTTAACGCTCAAAATGATAAAAAATATATACATAAAAAGAAAAAAACTTGAAAGCTTGAATCGCAATGAAGTCTACGTGTTTCTCAGTAACTATAGTAGATTGTGATATGTTTTTTTAATAATTCATATATTTACTTTAAACGTTTTGATTTTATGTAACTTCTAAGACGGAGTTTTAGTGGTTAAATATTTTATGCAAATCAAGTGCACTTGTATCTAGACACTGTGAAATATAATTTTACTATATATTGCTTTAAGGCATTATAGCAATTATTTATTCATATGGAACATTACATTAATTAGAGTCTTCGTGTCTCAGTACAGGAAGCAATATAGTAAAATTTTATATCAAAGTGTTTATTGTTTTGTTTGGCTTGAAAGTTAAAAGATATAATAAAAATGTAATTGAATAGTGCAACTGACAGTAAAACTTCTTTTTTTAACGTTTGCTATATAAGTTGGTATATAACACAAAGTTTTTATGGTCAGTGTATTCATATTACAATAACATATTGTTAAAAAGATTCTATGCAAAACTACCATTGTGGTTTCTTTACTATAGCAATCATTCAATATATTTCCAATAAAATGTTTCTTTGTTGTATTTTGTGACTTCCTGTAACAACAACAAATAGAAAAAAAAAATCTTACAATTAAAGAAAGCTAAATTTATTACATTGTTATCGCAGAATTGAAAATAAAAGAAAACAAATTGTCGCTCTCTATCTTTTTAAATGGTTACAAACAACACTGTAATAAAGATCTCAATGTCGAAAGAATTTTTTCTTCTTTTTTTGCGTGTAAATTTGGAAGGCATAAAAAGAAAAAAAAAAAAAAAGTAGAAGTTTTCCTTTCGTTTCTTTTTTACTATAACAATTGTATGCGGTATTTTACTGACATTTCAATATATACGATTTCACACCTTTGGAATTTATATTTTCTTATGTAAGAAGATGTAAAAGATAGAAGCCAAATCAAACTGACAGTCAAGTAAGCAGACTGAGTGCTTGGTGAGGGTGGTAGGGGGTGGGAGAGAGAGAGAGAGAGAGAGAGAGAGAGAGAGAGGTGTTAGAAGAGAGTGAACGAAAAAAGTGAGTAAAGGAAAGAAAAAAGTGGAAAGAAAAAAGTGGAAAGAAAATAATACAAATCGATTTCATCGTCTTTCTCTCTTTCTATTTTCAGAGCTGGCATGCAGTGTTTGTTCTCTCTCTCTCTCTCTCTTTCACCACAAACCAATAGTTGGGTTTTCCTATACCCAGCAAAAAGTTTTTTTTTTTCGCTAAACCGATTGATTTGCACACTTACGTCAACGCCAAGTAAATCACTTCGTATTTTTCAACTATACTTTTTCTCTCTTTGCTTTCTCCTTTCTCTTTTTTTTTCTTCTTGATATTATAATAATAATAATTCTATTATGTATATAAAAATGGACCGTGTCCTGAATATTTCATATTATTTATTACAAGTATAGAGTTACATACGTTGTGTGTGTGTGTTTTTACTGCTATATAAAGAAGATTTATATAAATGGGGTTATATAAACCACTACATAGTTCTGGTAAAGTTTAAAAAAATGTATATATATACCATGTGCTTGGTGCAAGATTGTAATCCTTATAATGTTAAGTTAAATAATGAACATAAAACCATGTATAAATTGTAAAGATTTTTTATCTGCTTATCTACTTAATTAATTTGGATCTCTTAATCAATTTTAACATTTTTATAAGGACTTTGTTATATAGCATCGTTTATATAATTATACTTTTTTTTTTTACATATATTATACAGTGTATCTTTTTAAAACTTAAACGATGTTACAGCTTCAGCCGGTATGCTGAATTTTTAAAGTATAATTACGGACATTCTTGAATTTAAACATCACTAATTTCCATCAGTTTATAACATTAAAATACTTTATAACTATAGAGCAAGTGAAGAGTTTAGAAACTGTTCATTACCTATTACAAATATTATAAAATTTGCTAGATAAAAAAAAAAGTTTTCTTTTGCCTAAAAACACCCTAAAATACGTATAGTCTAGTACTTCTATGCTATTTTTACTTTAAATACAGTACAATCGTAAACAATTCAACATGCAAAAAAATAGTGATACTCAACATTTATTTTAGTTATACTGTATAGTTAAATTTAATATCCTTTAAACAACATAGTTTAATTTGAACTCCAGTGACTTTTAAATTAAAAAAAACAAACTATTATTGTATATAAACTTATAAACTTTAGTGTGATAAAAATTTTATCTAATTTTAAGTGGGAAAAAAATGCCAGAATAGTATAGAGCGTTTTTTTTTTTTTTTTTTTTTTTTCCCATCCCTTCTTCTTCTTGTTGCTGGGTAAAAATGGCTGGTTTTATTAGAAGTCTGTGTGTTCCACAGCTGTCCAAAGTCCTGAGGAATTACGATGTCGTGGATTACTATACGCTAGTTGTTTTCTTTCTCTAAGTATCCTCATTTAATAGAGATTAACTCAACAACAAACAACGCTCTCTCTCTCTCTCTCTCTCTCTCATCTACTTCCAAAAAATATAAATTAAACTAGGATAAAATGAACCTGAAAGCTTTCAAGTCAATAAAATTGTATAGACCAATTAAAATAGAGCTTTATTATAGTTAAAGCATAAGAATAGTAGTAATTATACCTAATTAAAAAGACTTTATTGGACTGTTATATAGACAGAAAGTTCAGTATTTTACAATTCGTTGCCTATACAACCTGTAACATAGGCTTTTCACTAATTATAATAGAAAATTGAAAAAAAAAAAAAAAAAAAAAGTAATTAACTTACATATATATCTGAAGCACATTATTTTTAAGGGTTATTTTTATGATTTTCATTAGTACGCAAAGTAAATTTAATTTATTAACAATTAGGGTAAAAATAGTGGGAGTCATTTTGGTGTTATTTTTAATTAAATATAAAATATTTGATCCTATTCTGTACAACATCGGCTACTCGTTGTGATTAAAATTTTACATGAATTTTTCTTGGTAAATATTATTTTTGCGTTGTTTGTATATTTTGAATCAATCAATATAATACCCAGTTTAATTTTTTTTATTTAAAGCTACATTTTTCAATCATTGGCAGGCATAACAATAATTTAACTTTTGAATAAATTATTATTATTATTATTATTTATTTATTTTTTTGCATTTTATTATAACATTATTAAGAAAATTTTACGGGTAAAATTTTCATTTATATTAAATTCCAATTAAGTTTTATTTTCTGTTGTAAAAGAAAGTAAAGTTATTTTTACCTTCAAAGCTTTAATTAAAATTAAAAATTATCATTTCTTTGTTTATAATGCAGAAATAAGCGAATAAACAAAAGAGAAAAATGTTTTAACGCTTGAAAAATTTAAAATTATAAAAATTAAATATTATATATATTATTTTATATATTTTTTAAATTAAAAAATAGAGAGAAAATATTTTATGTGAAAAAATGTTATAAATTTTCACTCTGTGTTGAGTTGTAAATTCATTTTAAATTGTAAATGTTTTTCAACTGAATATAAATTGTTGTTATAATTTTCTCTTTTTTTTTCTTCCTTTAAAAAATATTCTTGGCAGCCTTTTTAAGATTAATATATCATTTTTATATAATAAAATTGTTTATGATTTTTAATGTTAGAAAAAAATAATGCGTGTTCTCTTCTTTTAGCAATAGTAAGATAAAGAAATGTTTGTTTTATAGTTTTCTTGGAGTTTACAGAAATACGATCATGGTATTCTCTCTCTCTTTTCTTTTCTTTTTCTTTCGTTTTGTATGCATGTTTGTGTGCTTAAAGGGATGAGGTGGGGGTGAGAGAAGGGTATTGGGGGAGGGGTTTTTGAGTGGAATAAATGCTGAGTTTTGGTCCACATGGTGAAGAGAAAAAAGAAAGAGGGAGAATAAAAGGTTTGAACCCTGTCGACTACAATACATAGCAAAGAAAAAGGATTGCAAAGTAAGGGATGGTCGGAACATATAAATAAGATGCGGAAAAAAAGAAGAAACATACACAACCCTTCCTAGTTGGGTAAAAACCTATGTAAAATATAGATACAACATTTCAAGAATCACATTATATATAAAGTCTATAATATAACCAAAGTCATAAAGTAACAAAAAATAGGCATACTTAAATTGCATAAAATATAACAATCACTTTTGATCGTGTAAAACATTTTTCTCTCTTCTCTTTTTCTTTGGTCATATAGGGATATTGTACAAAATCTCATAAAAAATAGTCTTGCAAGTGTAATAACTTTTAAAAAGAAAATAAGGGGGAAAAAATAAATGAGGGAGAACTTTTATGTAAGAGGGCATTTTAAGAGACAACAGTAACATTACATTCTAATATGTTGTGAAAGCTAAACCATAACTCTTATCCTTCTTTTATTTGTGACTATCAATTCCCTTTTTTTCTAGATTGTTTGAAAAAATTAATCTTTTTTTATGACTTTCTGAATCAAAGCATTACACTAAATATTTTTTAGTGTTTTTATAAGCTATTCTGCAATTAGAAATTTGTGTATATTTCATAGAAAATACAGTCTTGAATTTGCCTTTAAATATCAATGATATTACAAGAGCTATAAGAGGGAGTATAAATTGTTGAAATAAAACTACAGAAAGCTCTCCACTTACACTTAAGCCAAAATGAAAATATATAAAGTTGTTAGGAGTCCCAAATACACTATACTAAAGTCATAGTCGAACAAACAACAAATCGTCAATTTTAGATCACGATAAAGCAATCTCAACAGAAATTAAATTTTATATACAGTATTTATGGTTATCTTGCATAGGGAACGCTTAATTGAACCATTTTGATAAAAAATATTATCCTTTTCTAGTAATAAAATATTATATGAGTATAGATAATATTACAATATGTTCATATCATTATATATAAAATAAAATGCAATTTTTATCCTACAACTATTACGTATATCATATAACATTTATGTTTAAAATTGTGTTACTAAAAGCTCTGTTATATATACAATGATAAATTATAATCAGGGGACATATTATACACTTGATGTATTTTGTTTCAGTGACCAAGTTTAAAGATTTATTTATTACATTTTCAAACCGATATACGTAGTCCTATTTATGTAATCTATTCGTATATATATATATATATATATATATATATATATATATATATATATATATATATATATATATATTATATTATATATATATATATATATATATATATATATATATATATATATATATATATATATATATATATATATATATATATATATATATATATTGCAGTATTATACTGCTGTGTAATACATAATCGTATAATTTTATGATTGTTCTATAGTATTTTATGTATTATGTTTTATAGTGGTATTTAGTAGGATATATTCAATACTTTGTATTTAATTATATATATTATTCAATTTAAATGTTTTGTGTGGAATTTCTTCAATTTAAGTAATCTTATTATCTATTATATACATCGTAATAATGCCAAAATTTAACTATTAATGTTATTAATATCAACCAATTTTTATAATAACACATGAATACGCTGAATTATAACTACTGTACTGTATTTGAGGAGGCAGAGAGAGAGAGAGAGAGAGACAGATGAGAAACTAATTTTATTTGTTAATTAATTAATATAAATTCTTTTGTTGATCGTATAAAACGTCAGCACATTTTTTCTCCAATTTCACTTTTGTTTACAGTATAATTGGATTTCTTTATTTTGTTTTGAACATCTCTCTCTCTCTCTCTCTCTCTCTCTCTCTCTCTCTCTCTCTCTCTCTCTCTCTCTCTCTCTCTCTCTCTACTCTATCTCTAACCACTGCGTCCCCAGATCATACCGTGGTACCATATTTTGGTATCATAAAGGGTTACAAGCTGATACCAAAATGCAATGTTGTGTGATATTAAAACAGACATGAAAGTGAAATATTGGATTAGATTGATTTCTCTGTGTTTCATGATGGTAGAGAGAGAGAGAGAGAGAGAGAGAGAGAGGGAGAGAGAGAGAGAGAGAGAGAGAGAGAGAGAGAGAGAGAGAGAGAGAGAGAGAGAGAGAGAGAGAGAGAGAGAGAGAGAGAGAGAGAGAGTCACGGTGACCGCGAGTTAAAATCCCCCCCCCCCCCCCCCTCTATTATCTATTGTCAATATAGTGACTTTTGAGTGACCTAATTGTTTACTTTATTTTTCATTTTGTTATACTGTAACTCGTTATGACTCTTGCACCTCTTTTTTTATTATTATTTTACTTACATTTTTTTCTATATTGAATTGAATGTAATAAAAAAAAGTTGTTTAGAAATAATCAGTAACTTAACCTAAATAGATTATTAACTTTCATATAAAAGTTATTAAAATATCAATTTTAACATTATTATAACACAAATTAAAAAGCTTTTCAATGTATTTGAAATATTGAATCTTTTACTTTGTTAAAACATGACGTTGCAAGAATATCTACGTACTTAAAATTTTACATTTATTTTAATACAAATCCCAGTTGTTAAAATGGAAATAGCTACAAATTATACTCTTTTGCTAAAGTAGAGCAAGTCTTAAAAAAAAAAAGTAACGTCCAGTTGCAATATAAACTCTAACACTTAAAAATCTCAGTATCTTCTGCAAATTTCAAGATTAACATAAAAATTTTGCAAAACTTTTCCTATAAGAACGAATTTAAAGTATAATCTTAAGAAATTAAAATTTTTATTACTTTTACATCTAAATAATAAAAAAACGGTAGTAAAATAAGAATAGGAATAAATCTAAATTCTTTCTAAGGGATAGAAAAAAAGTAATAAAAAACTGTACGTAGAAAAATATTGTTAAGTAAAACATTGACGTAAAACTTTTTTTTTATGTATAAAATAAAATGAATAATTTGATGCATGAATAAATATTGGTTTCAAGAAAATTGTTCTTACTAAGAGAGAGAGAGAGAGAGAGAGAGAGAGAGAGAGAGAGAGAGAGAGAGAGAGAGAGACAGAGAGACAGAGAGAGGGAGAGAGAGAATATATATTGTAAATATACGCAAAAGTTTTTATTTATTTTCAACTTATTTAATATTCATAACGCGTATAAAAGTTTTATAAGATTATATGTGACAGTATCATTTGTTGTTACGAACTTTAATGGTATTTAACAGAAGACCTTCATCAAAAACGTAGGCAGCACGTTTTTAACCTTTTAACTATTATATATATTTTTATTATTGATTTTATCATTAGAGAGTTAAGGTATCAATACGAACGTTAGTTGTTAATACTTTTACTCTCTCTCTCTCTCTCTCTCATATATATATATATATATATATATATATATATATATATATATATATATATATATATATATATATATATATATATATAAACCAGATGGGGTTTGATGATCATCGTTTTTATTCTATCATTTGATCTGGTAAAAATCCTTCTAACAATTTTTTATTATGTTATATATATATATATATATATATATATATATATATATATATATATATATATATATATATATATATATATATATATATATATATATGGGCTATATAACATTATACTGCATATCTTTTTGGTCATTTGGCACGATGGTAATAAACTCACTACTACATTATAGTGGTAGCATTAGTCAGCGTTTTTTTATACATTCACTATGACTTATAAAAATTGCTATAGGTTAAATATGAGAACTTTTTTGGTGCAGTATTGACTTATGAAAGTAAAATGTTAATGTAAATTTTTGTTCTTTATATGATTGATGTACAAAATAATGCTGAATTTTTATTCTATTTTTTTAACTCGTTTATTTTAAATATAGTGTGTCAGTATAATTGAATAATTAAATTTTATAAGTGTTTCTACTTTTTATAACAGCACAATTTGTTTTAATATTTTAGTATTTTTAAATTAAGACATGTGAATAATAAATCAATCTCTGTTTTTAAAAAGTATGTTTTTAAAATGTAATAAATCTGAGAAAGGTGAAAATGATCGAAATTTTTAAAATTTATTTCGCGAATATATTTATAAAGCGAATGAAGTTTTATTTGAGTATTCAATATACATTTTTGTATTAATAGTTTTTAATTAATTATTATCATAAATACGGTAGAGTACTATTTGATTATACTATCAATAAACTAAATAAACATTAACTTAAAATAATTTTATCTTTAGTGTGTTGTTTAAAACTTTAAAATAATGTACTGTGCTTACATAAATCAACAGTTGTAAAGGCAGATTTTTTTTTTTTCACCATAACACTTATTTGGATAAAATAACTGTAAAAAAAAAATCATAACTTTATGTATATACAAAAAAATATACGTGGGAACCATACAAAATTTTGAATAAGGAATTATGGGAATTTGACTCCATTAAGTTTTATATTAGATTGGAAAAATAGTTCTGTTTATTTCAAAAAATTTGAAAATTTTTGCTTAGGTAACTATTCCACAGACTTATGATAGTAGAAGATTAATTTTGTAATTGTAGAGATATGAACTTTCTAACTCCAAACTTTTATCTTGCCTTTCTTTACGTTGTTGTTTAAAACAATAGTTTTTTTTCAAGATATTACTCCAACAAAAACATTTAAAAAAAAAGAAAAAAAAAGAAACAAATTTAGATAAGCCCTATTAAAAACACTTAAAAAAAATATTACAAGTGTATACGTAGTAAGGAAGAAAAAGAAATAAAAACTTGAAATTTGTAATTTGTAAAAAGACACCGGAAGTTGTTATTACACTATAAAAATGTTTTTCTTAATTTTATAATTATAATATTATAAATTTATGCAATGAAAATCTCAAAGAATTTATTAATGATGTAATATAATATATTACACAGTAACGTATTTTTAGAATTTTGAAACATTTTCATGTTTTATAACAAAAACTCTACCTTGATGTGCTTAAGTAACATGTATACGTCAATCAGTATTATTTTAAATCAGAGACGTAATAAAATGGTAGGCGTAGCAAAAAAAAAAAAAAAAAAAAAAAAAAAAAATTAAAATTTAATGTACCTAATTTATTTTGACTTTGTATAATATTTTACATTTATCTTTCTCTTTATAAAGGGAAAAGATAAAGTTTTAGATTAGCTAAGCTACGTTCGCAAAAAAACAGTGGAATTTACAGATTTAAGAGCAAATCTCAATGTGGTAAAAGGTTTTTGAAAATATTAATTATCAGATAATTTTGAGAGAAATGAAAATCTTTTCAAATGTAAGCATTATTTCTGTAAAGTCTTAAAATACCAATATTCCATTTACCTACCTCTATACAATATTGAGAGAGAGAGAGAGAGAGAGAGAGAGAGAGAGAGAGAGAGAGAGAGAGAGAGAGAGAGAGAGAGAGAGAGATGTTAAACCCCTCCACTGTTTATAAAGCAAGAATTTTAAGGCTTTATAATATAGCTTCTATTTATAGCTACAACTCAATACTCAACAACAGATTTTTTCTTCTTTAGATTAATTTCAATTTATTATACCATATTTGCTTCCATTTCTTCAAATAAAATAATATTTAATACTAATATTTTAGAGATATAATGTGACTTTATATAAAAACATGTATTTGTGGCAGGCAAGAAAAGAAGGTTATTTGAGTATATATATATACTGAATATATTAAAAACAAATTGAATTCTCATTTTATCGTTATTCTTTTTAAATTGATATGAAATTTAATACAATTAACAAAACAATATTTTTAGAATTAATTTTTTTTTTTTACGTACCACGCACCTTTAGAAAACTTGAAAACGTTCAAATTAACAGCGTACATACCTGAAACAAAAGAAAATTACATGGTTAGCATGATTTCGAAGGAATTACATAAACATATTAACTACTGTAATTGTTATTAAAAATAAAAGTATTTACAGGCATTATAAGTATTATAAAGTAATAAACTATTTAAGGACGGTAACCTTATAATTTTTGTTCTATACGCCTTCTATAAAAGCTGTATGTAGTAAATTTAATTTTAAGTTTATTATTTCATGTTTTAGTTCAATAAAAGGAAATTGAATTAAAATGGATAAATAAATAAAAACATATCTACATTTTTTTCTTCTTCAGAGCTACACGATCAGCTATATATAGCCTATTTTATATATATATATATATATATATATATATATATATATATATATATATATATATATATATATATATATCTGTACTAAAAATAGAAACTCTTTGAAATAATAATGAACACAAAAAATATGACATATTGTAAATAAAAATATAACAAAAAGAAAAGGAAGAATTTTTAATACTTGAATAAGCTCCTACGTATATGCTACCTGCTTAACATTTGTACTCAACTGGTTGTATATCTTTCAGGCGTTTTTATCAAAATGGCGTCTATTTTTTGACATCATTGTAAAATATTTTGAATATTAAAATATATAAGTAATATTTTGTATGGAGATATGAGTGAGGAATTTTAATATCTCTCGTCATTTCAATTTTATGACTTTGCTTTTCATCCTAAAAGCAAATATATCATTCGCATAACTCCAACAGTAATTAAAAATATAAAAATATTTTATTAACAACCCGTTAAAAGTAAGTTATTATTTTGATGAAATGTACATGGAATAATAATAAAAAAGTTAATATCGTTTCTTAAAAAATCAATATTGTTATATATACCTAAGATATTAAAATTTAATGTAGGTTTAAAGTTTCAATTCTTTGAACATTAAATAATGCTTAATCTTTAATATTATAAGAAGTATAAAGGTAAAATACACAAGACTATTGAAGTTTGTAGCAGACAGAACTTTTATATTACAAAACTGAAGTCTCCTGTGTTGGCAACACATTTCTTACATTTACTTGACGAATTCAATATTTAAAGCCATAGACCACATAAAACAACATGTGCTAGAATGAATAAACATGAATTGGGATCTTCAAAACTGATGATAATTTTTACCGGAATGTTAATGTAGCCCCACGAGAGAGCGTGAAAATACTATAAAGTATGCAATTTGTGTGACTATTCATATTCATGTTTCCGACGTCAGAAACATGCAAAAATTAGTAAAGAATGAAGAATGTTGTGCGAGTTGCATAAATCAAAATTTTCTGATCACTGCTACGGAGCTACAGTTGGGTTTTGAGACAAACTAAAGTTATTTATGTAAGTCCCATTAAGTGTTTTGTGATATGAATGCTTATGTTTTCTTCTAGTCTATTTCTTTAAGATATATAGCTTACAAACTTTAAACCATATTTGAATGATATAATAATACTGAAAGTAGTAAGTAGGTGACCGACTTCTATCTCACAAACTGAACGGTCGCGAAATATAAAATTAACATAACAATGAAATGTTACTTAAAATGTTAGTTATTACACATGCAAACACGGCCAAATAATGAAGTTATTCTATTTATAAGATAACGTCTAAATGTGAAATTTTAAATTTTAGTGCCAAGAAAATTAGAAACTAGTAAATTAGAAACTTTTTTAAAATTAAAAAAAAACATTTTTGGATCTTTTATTGGCTATACTTATATATTATGACTATACTTATTAAAATATGAAAATATACCATATTTAAGTCCGTATTAATATCGTATGTTATGAAATTTATAGCACTATACTGTAGTATAAATATTGAATAGTATTGAATTTCCATTTGATTATATTTATTACGCAGTGCAAATATAACTCACAATCAGTCATAAGAATAGTAAAAATATTCAACAGATACGAAATAAAGACTTTTTAATACCCATAATACCCATAGACAAAAGTACCCCCTTTGTTTTACTTTAATGTACTGTACTGTACTTTTTTTTTTTTTTTAATCGAAGTTTTTAGTATATCCGTATTTTATAGTTCTATTTTAATAATAAAAATAATGGTAGGAATAATAATTGATGTAACATGCATGTAATCACAAGAATCATTTTCATCCACTTCTCTTGTAATAAGGCTTACTAATGTTTCTCCTATCATAACATGAGTTAGGTTGAGAGAGCTATATATAAGCTATATTATTCATCTCTCTCTACATTATAGCAATTTCATACATGTATGCAACATGTAACTTGCTAATTACTTCTCTTCTTGTTACCATGGAGATTGTTATACATTTCAATATTGTTTATCATATAGAACGAAATAACTTTTTATATATTGGAAAGCTTTTAATCTATTCAATTGGATTTTTTTATATACACATAGTGTACGTACACATAATGCATTTTGTAAATGTTGTTTCTTTTAAATTTAACTACTGCTACATATATTTGAAAGGAAGGAAAGAACAAAGGGAAAAAAATGCATATTGGATATCTGATCATACAAAATTTATTCAACAAATCCAAAAAACTAATTAGTGCCAATACAATGCCAGTCAGATTTTTTTTTTTTTAAGTTTGATTTTTTGAATCAGTATATTGCAAAAGAAAGAGAAATTATAGTATAAAAAATTTGTAATAACTTTAATATTAATTATGTAACTATAAAAATGTAAGATCAAGAACCATTTAGAATTCAAACTTTTGAAACGAAATTTTGACTTCTTTTTTAACTGTTTTTCTTTTTTTTTTTTTTTAAACTTCTAAATACATATTAACATTTCCGTTCGTTAAATCAGACTTCACTATGAGGTTATTGTAAAACAAAACTAACAACTTTTTATTGTACTAGTTAGTTGTTAGAGAGAGAGAGAGAGAGAGAGAGAGAGAGAGAGAGAGAGAGAGAGAGAGAGAGAGGGAGTAGAGTGGGACAATACTGAGATATTCCCGAGTGGGTGTATACAGTATAATATATATTGTATTGTTTATAACGTGGGCAGCTATATAAATGCCAACTCACCCCCCCCCTCCCTAAGTTAAAATGATTACTATGATTAGTCATACGTAATATCCTATGTGCTGTGTATCTAATGTATTTGCAATGCAATGCAGGCGCCTTCATAAATAGCATCAGGCATTACGTGAATGCATTTAATACACATCGATCTCATAAGACACAAAGTGATAATCAGATTATTGTGAATTGAATTGGTATCAACAATAGAGACGCAGTTGATTGTGATCAGAGCTATAACAATAATACAAAACTAATTTCTATCACAACCAAATCAAGTAAAAGACAAAGGCAAGATTTTTTTTCTATCCATAAAGATTTAGGTTTACTTATAGAAATATTATTCTAATAAAACCTAAATAAAGATGCAAAACTCAACATTTTACTAGAAAAGTTTCAAAATAATAATATATTAAAACTTTATTTATTATATTGTTTATAAAAGCAAAATCATGTTAATAACTTGTTTTCATTCGAGTAAAGTAAATTATATACGATGAGAATATTAATATGTTATTTTTATATGGGATGTAAGTATGAGTCAACAAGCACTAGTGCACTTGAGATGAATAAGTTTGTGTTACTTAATCTGGTTTAATAACAACTCTTGATTACAACTCTCTTCTTCAGCTTGCATTATAATGATTTTATATTGACAAATAAACTGACTGATATAGGGGGTATCCGCATGACATCATATTTAATGTGCTTAGATTCCATACTGGAGTAGTGAATAACATTGCTCAGCATAGGACAAACTTCATTTTTGGCTACTTTCTTTGGGAAATCGGTAAAAAAAATTTGTTATTGCTATTTTTGTATTGTATAATTCGTGATGCTTGACTTTATTGTATGCAATATTTGTGAAATTACTCTGTTGCTGAATAAATAAGAAAGTTCACTTCTCAAAATGAGAGTCTTCACAGCGCCGAATACTTGGGCAAAACTAGATCGTACATTTATAGTAATAAGAAAACACAACTTCAGGAATAATAATAAAAAAAAAATTTAAAAAAAGTTTCATAACGCCGTAATAAAACACAACGTCCTTGTATGGAAAATGCACACAATATTTATATAGCTGTTTTGTAAGCGTGTTCACTGTGATCCATTCTACAACATATAGAAAGTAAAACCTAGTTTAATCAAACCAAAGTGTTCGTAACGATCGTATAAGAAAACGTCACGAAAGTTTACACATTGTCAGCTTTGTACAATTTATTACTTTTTATTTTTACGACGAAGCACAGTGCTGTGAACAACCTCATGTATTTGTACTGTTTTATTTCGATATCTTACGTTCAAGAACGATCAAAATACGTTAAAGTACAACGGCTTTGTGAACCTAGAAATAGACGGAACACAATTTTGTATTATAAGTTTGTGAGATATTGTTATGTTTATTCTCAATCGCATTAAAATTTGAACACCCAATTTATTGTTTACGGGATGAGAAAAGAATCACAAATATTCAGTCAAAATATAACGTACGTACTATAATCTCGAACCAGATTAAATTTTCAATCAGTGAAATTGATTAATAAATAAACAACTGATTTGAGGCTAACTTTAAGCAATTTTGTTTACATCCGCCTCCGTTTTGATGTACTGCGCATGCGTAGTAAGTAAAAACGGAAGCGGATGTGAGCGAAATCGCTTAAAGACAGCCTCAAAACAGTTGTTCCTTTATTAGTCAATAATCGCGCAAAATTTTCAACTTTATTTTTATAGTAAAAATATGCACATACCTTATATAATGGAAAACAAATCAATCAATCTATACTGAACAAATTAGTAATTTAATATTACTAAACAGCGTGTTTACAAACTAAAAATGTAAAAAAGTTACTACAAAATTGTCAGTTATTTCAAAATTCCACAGTAGAAACATAAATGCTTCGCACAATAAAAACTACATTATTTACTCGAGCATTCATTAATTATTTTCACTTCGTGTAATATGTGCATATTATGCACCAAACTATACAATATAAATTTACAATATCAATCCTACTGCATTTAACATTAATAATAATAATAATACATTAAAAGTAATTCATGCATTAAAATAAATGTATTTAAAATTGTAATTGAATATTTATTAGAGCATGTGTAATATAAATAGTAAATGTTATATATTTCTATTTCTCTATACGTATATATATTTTTTTTCTTCATACATTGGTGAGATACATAATTCATATACTGTAGTGTAATGTTACTATAAAAAATAACTATGCACATAATGGTACGTAATGCATATAAATACAAATAAATAATACTGAACAGTACACTTATGAAATATATATTGAAATATAATATAATAACTCGATACTCACTAAAAAGTCGAGAAAAATAATACTGGAAATACTTGAAGCAATTATGATTTATATTTATAGCATTAATATATTAACGTATTGTATTTCAAGTATTAGTATTAAAGCCATATAGACTACATAAAACAACATGTGCTTTTTAATGAATAAACATGAAATGGGATCTTCAAAACTGATGACAATTTTTACCAGAATTTTAATGAAGCCCCACGAGAGAGCGTGAAAGTACTGTTAAGTATGCAATTTGCGTGAAAATTCATGTTTATGAAAAATTAGTATGAAAATGTTGTGCGGGTTGCATAAATCGAATTTTCTGCAGATCACTGCTACAGGGCTACTGTTGGGTTTTGAGATAAACTAATGTTATTTATGTAAATCTCATCAAGTGTTTTGTGATATAAATGCTTATGTTTTTCTCTGGTCTATTCCTTTAAATAAGTACTTTTACGATGTATTTTTATGGTATTTAAAATCTAAGCTAAAACAAGTTAGAGAGTGATCTTTTGAAATATTTTATTACCAATTTTTTATGTTGATATAAAAGCACATATTTCCGGGTTTAAATTGTTTTAAGTTTTAAGTGAATTTAAACTGGTATTATTTTTACCTCCGGAACATCAGTGACAGGGACGTAATTAGAGAGAGAGAGAGAGAGAGAGAGAGAGAGAGAGAGAGAGAGAGAGAGAGAGAGAGAGAGAGAGAGAGAGAGAGAACTTGATATGTCACGAAGAGTGTGAAAAGCTCTCTTTGTCTAGTGCAGAGCAAATATATATAACAAGCGCGTGTAATTGATCCTCTGTTAATTACCCGCGGTTTACTTGTGAGTGTCAAAAACAAAAGCACTTAGTTTAGGTGCAGCCACAATGCCGCATTATCAACTCAAATTAAAGCTAATAATTGACACCTGAAAAGAAAAGTACCATCAACAATAGTTTATTCTGAAATTTTAATGTAAATATAAAATTTACTCATAATACGGGTAATACGCATTTAAACAAAAAATTCATTATAGCAGCCAAACAGAGTGTAAGAGAATCAATTTACACACTTGACAAATATAATAAACAAAAAATTGGGGGAAAAAGTGCAAATATTGTATTTAAAAGATGTGTGTTCTTTAACCTCAGAACACCCAATTATTTCATTTATTTATTGAATGACTAATAATTAATTACAAGTTTTATACGAAAACGATAAATAAGAATTATGCTATTATATGTTAGAAAAAAACAAACATTAAAATTATTATATAACATACAGTAGATAATTATTATTATTTTCAATACTATGTATTAGGTAAGTAAATAAAAATACTTTTTAAGAAGTACTAACTTATTCCTTTTTAGCTCTGTGCATCGGTAATGGATCCTAAAATATGATGTTTTCAGAATATTAAAGATATTAATAACGGAAAAACATATATGTTTAAAATATTTACTATAAATCAACAGTATATTTGAAACTTAATCTTAAGTAATGCAAGTTAATTATATTATTTGACAAGAATATGTTGATCACTGTAACTTTGTTAACTGCAACAATCAAAAGATCCAAATAAACCATTTAACTTTGAAGTACAATAAAGGAAATTAAAATATTACACACGAAAGTAAATTTGTCATGAATATAATATTTATTTACAATGCATTATAATAATTTGAGAATATTATACTGTACTTATGACATATTGCTATAACTTCTAATTTAGAAAATAACTAATTAAACAACAAATTATATCAAATCTATAATAAAATATCAATGTATATATTTTATAATTTGACAATTTAACCATGTAAAATCCATTTATAATAATATTTTGTTATAAAGATATTAAATTCTATATTATCTATACCCTTCATTTAGTTATACAATTGAATATTAATATCAGTATATTATGTGAATATAAATTAAATTATGTTTTATACCACGAATATTATCAACATATTTCACCTCTAAATTCTTGTTTAAATTCATTATAATATGTTATTCTCATTAAAACAATAAAAATTCATTAATTTACAATAATGTTATTCTAATTTTTTTATGTGTTTATCTTTTTGTTGATTATGTTTTTCATGTTCATCAAAGTATGTTTATTTTTTGTTCATTATTTTACACAGCATTATTATTCAAATTTTATTCTACAAATTTACTACAATGTAATTATGTTTTTTAAGTATGTTAATAAAATTTATCTGTACATAAAATTTATGTATTGTGTATATTAAGAAACGTTCAATTTATTTCAATGAATTTATATTTATTAAAAATTATTCTTCGTTTATTCAACACAAAAAAAAACTCAGGACCCGAGACCATTAGCAAGAAAGAAGTAGGGGAACAAATAATGTGGGGCCTTAAGGGTTTAATTTATTTTAAAATTCTTAATTCAAAATTTTGCCACGTGATTCCACATTTTTTTTCATTGGATATTTGTAATTAATTTATCTTAATCCGTAATCCAGTATTTAGAAAAAAACAAAAAAAAAAACACCCTATTTCAAATCTTTGCATTACCTTATTTTCAGCCTTAAAGGAATAGACCAGAAGAAAATATAAGCATTTGTATCACAAAACACTTGATGAGACTTACATTAATAACTTTAGTTTGTCTCAAAACCCAACTATAGCTACGTAGTAGTGATCAGAAAATTTCAATTAATTCAACCCGCACAACATTTTTCACTAATTTTTGCATGTTTCTAACGTCAGAAACATTAAAAGTCACGGAAATTGCATACTTTACAGTATTTTCACGCTCTCTCGTAGCTGGAAAAAATTGTCATCCGTTTTGAAGATCCCATTTTGTGTTTATTCATTAAAAAGCACATGTTGTTTTATGTGATCTATGGCTTAAATAATAAGCATATTTTCAATATTATGTATTAGTTAAGTTTATAAAAACGTTTGTTTGAAAGTACAAACTTTTAAAATAAATAGCTCTTTGCATCGGTAATAATATGGATCCTATATGATATTTTAAGAAAAAAAATACAACTCCAAGAGTAGAAAAAAAAATTCAATTTATTTCCATAGTAAGCCAGTGGATTTCTTTTTTCAATAAAAATTATGTTAAAAAAGGGGGGTGGGGGAGAATCTACGGAGATAAACTCCTGCTTGTATAGAACATTGAAAGTAATGTAGAGATACAAATTTTTGCTTATTAGATCACAAATTAGTATTCCTCTCACGCACACAAGTTCATGTTTACCAATAATTTACTTTACTACATGTAAGACTAAAGTCTTTAATTAATGGAAGTTTATTACTAAAGTCAGCTGAATAAATAACAAAATACTCATGTAAACATCGGTTAAAATTTCCATTAATGTATGATTAAATCACTAATAAGTTTTTAATAACATTGAATTTATAATTATTATCAAAAATTACGTATATATTTATATCATAATATTTATACAATGTAATGACTATATGAGAAAGAAAAACACTTATTTTGTTATTACTAATTATTTTTTAAATGGAATATTATTAAATTATTTGTAATTAACGAAATAATTATTTCTTTCTACCCTACACTTTTTCTAAAAAACAAGAACACAAATAAAAAAAAATACGAAAAATAAAAAAGCTATTATTTTTAATTATTCGTAATTTAATTATTCACCGTAAATAATTTTGTTTAATTACTTTTCTGTTTCTTTACTCATTTTAAAAATTAACTTTTACATATTAAATACAAAAAAAATATATAAATAAGTAAATTTTAAATACACAAACAAATAATAAAAAAAAAAGTCCCTGATGCTCGCTTTTATAATAAGAAATTTTTAAGTTAAAACATAAATCTTCTTTTTCTTCCCTTTTTATCTTTTTTTTTCTCTGTTTTTTCTTGAAAAGAATTAATGAAAAGAAATAAGAAAATTAATTCCCATTTCTCTCTCTCTCTCTCTGTTTACTTTTACTTGGTATGCTAATGACACAAACTGTTACGATGTTTTTATTTTAACAGCAAATCTATTGTGAATTTTTAATTGCAATAACAAAATATATGATGACGATTTAATTTTTTATATTTTTCCACCATAATTTATTTTCATGTTTTATAAATTACATTAAACATCGAAGTCTATTAGTACTTTATTATATAAATTTAATTAACAACCAGTATAGTCGCAAAAATGAGGATTTGTTTAGTACATTAATGCGTCATATTAATAATAATAATTCACAGTATAACTATGAACGAAATTGGGTACAAAAAATATGCAAAATTGATACTTGTATATAGAATCATATTCATATAAGCATTACAGTTGCTGAATATATATATATATATATATATATATATATATATATATATATATATATATATATATATATATATATATATATATATATATATATATATATATATATATATATATATATATATATATATAACATTTCTAGGGAATACATTTTATAAAATTAAATTAAGTTTAATTTAAAATTTGGTAGTTTCACGTGACATCACGTTTAACTTTGATATACTGTATGATTATACTCAAGAGGTAAATTAAAATTATATAAAGCTCAAAATTATATATAAAATATATGAAAATACAGCTTTATTGTAAAAATTAAATTGTTGAGAATTTAGCACAGAGATGAGATGATCAGTATGCATTCCTACGACGATTTTTAGTAACTTGAAGGGGGATGTTTAATAGCCAAAAAAAATGCCATCTCTTATTCTTTTTTGCTCTCCATTTGTTTTGTCCCTCTTTTTTTTATATATTTTTTAAGCCTGAATGAAAATATCTCAAGGAAGGGAAAGGAGAGAGAGAGAGAGAGAGAGAGAGAGAGAGAGAGAGAGAGAGAGAGAGAGAGAGAGAGAGAGAGAGAGAGAGAGAGAGAGAGAGAGAGAGAGAGAGAGAGAGAGAGAGATTTTAAAGTTTAAGTAAAATTGGTTTCATGGTTTATACCAAAAACTTTTTTTTTTATCAGTAAAGTAATATGTTTACGAATATATAGGTAAAGATTTGCATTTTAGATGTCTCCAGTATTTTTATTGTAACTTGTTTATACTATAAACATGCACAGACATTACTTCAGAGAAATAGTAAAAGCAATTGAGGAAGTTTTTCAATGTTGTTTGTGTGTATCTTTTTTTTTTTTTTTTTTTTTTTTCCTTAAGATAAAATTGTCATTCTTGTAAAAGTTTAAAACTATAACATTAGAGGTGTTATTTAGACATTCACATTTTCTCTCTCTTTAAAAAATTTATTTTAAACCAACCTTACTGACTTTTTTGTGTTAAAATTTATTAGTCTGATTGTAATACATGTAGTTTCAATTCAATTGGTTTTCTGTTACAGATGTGATACAAAATACAAATAAAAAATACAATTTTATCACTATGGGTAATTCTGAGCTTTGCTGATAAGTTTTTATTTTTTTTTTAGGGAAAAAAAACTAAATTTATATTTATTTGTCAAAAATAGAGGCTTTTTTTACTGTTTTAAAACATTCAAGTAGTACAATTGTTTACTAGTACAATAAAAGTTTTTTTTTTTTTTTTTTTTTTAATAATGGTTTGATTTTACGATTGCACACGAGTGGAAATATTTTAAATACATATAATAAAAGTTATAAATTTATGGCACATTAACATTCCAGATTTTTTTTTCCGTAATTCACAATTGTCTACCTTTAAAACAAAATTTTTGCAATGATCTTCAAAGAAAATATAACTTAATATTAAAATTTATTTTTATAGAACTTAAAATGAAAAATCGAGTACAATTTTTCATTTATATTAAAAATTAAATTTTGGGGTGTATATTACAATTTTTTACCCCTCTTAAACTTAATCTATCCTTACATTATAAAAATTTCAGATGATATAGATATTTTAAAATATAAGATATTAAACATAATGTTAAGCCATAACAGTTTAATGTTGTCATTTTTAGTGTTATGGTTTTAAAAAATACATAAATATACGTTATATTGTGCACAGATGCAACGTTTTGCATAAAATGATATTATTAAATGACGAAAACTGATATTAAATTCAAGTGCATGTAGGATCTTATAATGTACATGGTTTGGATAATTTTGAACACAAGCAAACTATATAATATAGTATAGTTATATACATGCTACTATACTATATTATATAGTATTTCAAATTTTTAATTCTTACGTATACTGTATACAGTGTACATTACATACCATAGCGACGAATCTTTAATTTAATATGGATGTAGTGTGTATGTGTGTGTATCATGTGTATTTTGTGTGTGTGTGTGTGTGTGTGTGTGTGTGTGTGTGTGTGTGTGTGTGTGTGTGTGTGTGTGTGTGTGTGTGTGTGTGTGTGTGATAGAGATAGAGATAGAGAGAGTGAGAGTGAGAGTATTGTGTGTGGATGTATATCTGAAGACTCAAAGAGAGAGAGAGAGAGAGAGAGAGAGAGTAGATACATTGATAGATAGTCATCTTTGATCTAGAAGCACATTCATATGTTAATCACAATATCATTATCAGGAAAAGTGACCATTCATTTTCCTTTTCTCCTTCTTGAAATTATTTATTTTATCGATAGATTAAACTTTTTAAACATTTTATTACAAAAGTTGTACTACTTGTAAAATACTTATTTTGTAACTACTACTAAAAAAAAAAAAAGAAAAAAAGAAAGACGTTTCAGCTACTTTTCTTTAACTTTTTTTCCGGGTGAAAATCTTTATCAAAGAAAAAAATATATAAAAGGAAATCGTTCACATAAAATTTTATTTGAGAACAGGAAAGAGAGAAAGAAAAGGATTTTTGTACAAAACTACAAAGGAGTTAAAAAAAAAAGTAAGGAGTTGGAAAAGAGCTTTATTATGCAAAAGAATATAATATTCTATTTTATAGTATCCATATTTGAGGGGTGAAATAGTATTAAGTTGATGGAAATGAGGTTGTATGAAAAACGCATCTGTAATTTTATATGGACTTTTTTTTTTCAAGTTTATCAGGAAATTGCAAAAAAAAAAAAAAAAAAAAAAAAAAAAAAGTATAATAACGTGAGTTTTTTACTCAATAGTGGAATAAAAAAGTTATTATCGTTTAAGACAATACTGATGCACATAATATGAACAAATTTATCATTTTTAAATAGACGTCTATTATGTACATGCAATATTATTATGCACATAAAATATAATAGAAATCTAGTAAAATACTTTTTTATTGACGTCTTAATGTATATTAAATAAAAGCTATGCACGAGCTTGCTATTCAAAGCAAGAACTACTGCAACGTAACTATTTGTATCAAATATACTAAAACAATTATCAATAAATTACGGGCTTATTTATTGTAAATATTTTAACATTATATATTTTACTAAATAATGCGAAATACATTTTTATTGGAGTCAACTTTTACTTAAATATTATATAAAATGTGTTGTTATTATTATTATTAGTTTTTTTGCTTTCTTTCTTCTGTAATACCAACACCGGAATCCTACTTGATTCAAGGTGAAGGTGAGAATAACCCAGTACCAATTATCTGATAGAAACTGCAGGTGGCAAAAAGAGGGATCACAAACTAAGCACTTTGAACTTTGAACACGATGTTAGCTGTGCCAAGAACTGCAGCTTTCTGCATGACACGTAAATGCAAGTTCAACTTGTCTCTTGCTGTCAACCAATCTTTGCTAACCAGACCATTATTATTATTGTTATTATTATTAGTTGTTGTTCTGAACACTGTTAGAATACAAAGTATCGTAGGGGCTATAGTAGTTTAAAACTGATACTAAACATCTTGTGTATTATCTCTAAACATTCATGATTAAATTCTAATACGTAGAGTGGAACTAAAGTTATCGATGCTGTTGCGGATAAACCGCACTTCTACTTTTAGCGAGTTTGCTTATTTTCACGCATCTACATTTATCGCGACAACAGGTATAAAACACGCCTACACCTGTGTTCCTATGCAGAAGTTTTTTTTCTTCTTTTACCTGTTGTCACGATAAATGTAAATGTGTGTTTCTATGGGTATCCCTATAAATGTAGTTGCGTGAATGTAAGGAAAACCGCTAAAAGTAGAAGTGTGTTTTAGCCGCAACAGCATCGATTTTTAAAATTCCAAACAAGAGATTAAGCATATTAAATGTTTACTCACTGCAAGTGCATGGGTACTATGAAAATTTGTAAAGTAGAGAGCATAGAGAGTATACTCTATTGTTTACAGAGAAACCACTTTTCTTTTGTATTCATCATACTTGCATTGACACTAGCCTCAAAAATATTGAATATTTAGTGAAAATACACACGTGCTCTGACATACAATTAAATCATTTCGTATATAGATAGGCTCTAATCTTTTGTGCTTTGAGAGTAAACATTTATTTTTTTTAAGTGTATTTTGTTGCAGACGTGACAAACAATTTGTATTTGAAACTCTTGAAAGTAAGTTTTGTACAAGACAATTTTATTTATTGCGATTTCGGGGCGATCACGATAGGAAAGGTAAAACTAGTCGTGAAACGAATGTTAACTCTTCTCTCTCTCTCTCTCTCTCTAACCAATCTCCCAATAAGTCTTCTGTTCTCACACATAAAAAAAAAGGAACACAAAAGTTGTATTAACTTCTACAAAAAAAAAAAGAGTACTAAACCTGCCCGACAAATTGAAAACGTAAATTGAAAACAATATAATTGAAATTTAACACAATAAGACTATAGAAGTAATTTAAAATGTAACTTTTACATGTATGGTTAGTAAGAATATAACACAAATTATAAAAAGAAAATAAACATGTTTACTTTAGTATACATATCAACTTTTTAAAACTTTGATAGGAGTCAAATACAAAGGTGGAGCTAAAAATAGTATAATAAAAATAAAACTTGAAAAAGTAATTTATATTTCTTTTTTTAAAATTTACATATTATACTAACCTTCTAACATTTTACTTACATATAGATACAATTTATAGTTTTGTATATTATAGAAGAAAGGCATGCATGTGTTTTTAAAAAGAAATAACATGTAAAAAGTAGAAGTAACAAAACCACTTGCTTTCTGTTGTATTTCTAACGATGTCGTGTTTTATACAGGACTGTCACTTTGGCTCGACAATTTGCAACATTAGCACCATTTCTCTCTCTCTCTCTCTCTCTCTCTCTCTCTCTCTCTCTCTCTCTCTCTCTCTCTCTCTCTTTCTCTCTCTTATCTCCCCACAACAGTTTTCTTTCCATTGTTCTTTGTGTTTATATGTAAGTTTAGAAAATCTATTTCTGAACATTAAATTTTATTTAATTGCTAATTCTTAGAAAATTACTTTATATTATTTTATTTTTAATTGGAGTATATACAAAAAGTTTCATTAATTTTTATTCATTAGATCTTTTATAGTAGTTTTAAATAAATGATGCCACACTTTTTATGCAGTTGTATTTTATATTATACAAAGTGAGCTGGTTTTTTTTATATATCTAATGTATGCAAAATAATTTTATAATAATTTACGAATAGCTAAAAAAAAATTAATTATACCTTTGCTTAGAAAATAAAAAACAAGACTTAAACTTTACGTGAAAGTTAATAAAATTGACAACTCAGGAAATAAAATTAGTTTTGCATTGTTTATGCATATATAATGAATTTCATTCCAGATTATTGAATAATAAATAATATGATTAAATATTCAATAACTCACAATAAGTTATGTCAATATATTGTTTGTAGTTTTATAATAATATACTATATAATTAAATTACTTTGCATCATTTTGTTTTTGTTCATAAAAGTAGGACATTCTATTGTTAGTCATTTTGCCTTTGCATCACAGTACTACTTTTTACATTAGTGAGGAAACAAGAGAAACTAGTGCAACAAATGCTAAACTTTATTTAAACTAACAACATGGAAAAATGTTTGCTCTTCATACAAGTATAAAAAAATATATCATAGAGATTAACATTGAAATATACTACTGTCTATTATCTTACTATTTAAAACATTCTCTATCGTCAAATTATATTGACGTCTAGCGAGTTACTACAGTATAGGGTATATGCACATGACGTCATACTGAATGCACTTCGACGCCATACTGGAGCAATGAATAACATTGCTCATCAGAAGACGTTTTTTTGGGGGGGGGGGATTATTTGTGTTTTTGGTTATTATTATTTTCATTCTTGAAAACCTAATGTAAACTATTAACAGAATCAATGCACTAAAAAAATTCTAATAAGTATTTTTAAACTGGCAAAATGAGTAATTTCCCCAAACCTACCCTTGTTATTTAGTGCTGACGTATATTATGGCGTTGACTTTTATATAAATGCAACCACCCTACAGTAACGTGAATGTGTGGTTATTCGTAAAAAGATTTTAAAACAAAAAAATAATTGGTTCAAAGAATATCCGTTTTCTAGTGTATGGATATCAATTTAAAAACGTTATAAGTTTTTATGCATTACGGAAATAAGAAAACACAAAGAAAATAAAGTTTAAACCGAAAGATCATTTCCTTTTCCGAGAAATATAAATATAAAATATATAAATATATTATTAACAGCTACAATAAAATATAAAACTATTCGATAAGAAACTAAAGTTTAAAACTTTAGTCATATTAAATTTTTTTGTGTCAGTTATTTTTATGTGATAAAAAAAAAGTACCTGCAGTAGTAAGTTATACTTGTAAGCAAATTACTGTTTATTTATTTTAGGTTACTTTTTAAAGTTTATTCAAATCCAACAACTGTATCTCAACAGCTATAAATTATGATTTTATTTTTATATCTGATGTTATTTTACGATATACAGTAAAAAAAAAATATTAATATTAAATTCAAAATAATATAAAACTCTACGTGAATATTTTCTTTCCATGTTAAAGTAATAAAAACTATGTTAGTAAAATAAGTTATTTTATTTATTAACAAAAAATTATTATTGCTAAAGTTAACATTTATATATTTTTTTAGTTTAATTCTATATTAAAAAAAAGTATTTTCTTTAATGCTTCTTCCTAATGAAAATTCTTGGTATATTAATTATAATTTTTTATTAGCTAACAACATATAAAAGTATTACCAGTTTGCGTACTTAAAATTTCTACTTTATATTTGCAGTTTTTAAAAATCACATGGTCCCCGCAATAATAAAAGTTTATAGGCAAAAAATATACGTAAGGGATCCCCTACGATTTTCCCGCAGGCATCTGATTGTTTACATCTAACCACCGGTAACAACTATTGATGCATATTTTTTGCCCATTGTGATTAAAGCATTAAAACATTTGAACACTCAAAATACCTTGAAATAATAATAATAAAAGTTTTTTATTTAGAGTCCATAAAAAATATACACAAAAAGAAGATGAAGAAAAATAAAAATAAAAATACATGGTTCTTTGACTTATTTACAACATTTTTTTCCCCATCTTTTGAATACCAAGCAAAATACTGAGAGCATAATAATTACATTTTATTCTAAATTACACAAATTCATAACATTAATATTTGACATTAATATAATATATTAAAGGAAATATAGCGATAATGCAGTCAATGTACCTTTTTATTTTAGATAATTCTTTGTCAATTATTATGTTTAGCTATTCAAATTAAGTTGGAAAAATCATCAAAACATGATAAATATTAAAAATAACGATAGCAAAATCCACAATATTATAAATACCTCACACAAAATATAAAATTTTTATATTAAAATCACAATCATTGATTTTTACTATATCAAAACTTCTCAAAATAAAGTACAGTAATAAACAAATAAATAAAATGAAATATTGCCTTTTTTGTTTATACATAATATTTAGCGTGTAAGAAGCTTTAAATAGAACGGTAAAAAAAAAATAAAATAAAACAAAATAAAAAAAAGTAAAAAGAAAAAGATTAAAAGTATCAAAACTTGTAAGAAACAAGAAGCACAATTTATGTTTTTTCACACACTTTACTTTATAATGCCTTTAGTTTTTCTTTTCTTTTCTTTTTTTTTTTATTAAGGGGGTTTAAAAATTATTAAGTTCATTAAATTTAAAGTTTAATAAATTAGGACATAATTTTATATAATATAAAAAAAGAAAAATTATTATTATTTTGCATGATGACCTCACATAAAAGGTTATGATTTAATGACCTATACACATGGCTTAAATTATATCAGTTAAAATCGTGACTCAAAAGACAAGACAGCGGGGAGAGAAAAAAATAAAATTAAAATTATAAATTAAAATAAGTTACATCTTCATGTTTGTAACAAATTTGAACACGAATATGCCAACAAAGTTAAGAGAATATAAATTATTTCTTTTTTTTTTATATGAAATATTAGTTTTTTACGCTTAAATTATTATGTCATATTTTCCGTGGTTATTTATATAATATTTTGTAATACCAATTATAATAAAATATCCATTTACAAGTCAGTGTTAATGACAACTCCCTTCTATTGATTATCATATAATAGAATTTTTTGTATTAATTGAAAAACTGATTTTTTTTTGTTTTTAATTTATATTATTTTGTTTAGAGGGTATGGTTTTGACAGTATTTGGTAATATCATTAAAAAAAATTCCAATTACTTTAATTAGTTACAGTACAAATCGTCTGCCTGCAAGCTTCATTCTCTCTAAATAATGTCATTTTTATAAATTTTAATCAACTCAAAAAAAAAAAAAAAAAAAAACTGATTAAACGCATAAAAATGAAAGCAATTTTGGCATTGCTGCAAAAACCTAATCTCCCTCTTTTTTTCCCCCTTATTTATTATTTTTTTATTTCATCGAGTGATTTTATAAGCAAAACATAGTTTAAAACATAAAATTTAAAAGGTTTTATGTAAACAGTAGGGTGTTAGTATCCAAATATTAAAAAGGAAAAGGATGTATCGTATTCGTATGGCATCGTATATGTATAGGTTGTGGGATACTTGAAACCTTGTTGTAATTTAGTATATTCATTGGGGGAGGTGAAAGGAGGTAAAAATTTACTTCAACACAATCTGTTCTAACTTCATTTATAATGTACTATACAGTCCATGTCGTGTTGTACTTTTTTTTTTGTGAAACTATTTTATAATGTTCAAAACATTTATTATATATTCATCGGGTCTTGAACTATATTATAATAAAATAACCTTTTTTTAACCTTCACAGTCTAGCTAAAAGTATATTTTATTTAAATTAAAATTACCTTTTGATCTCATAAAGATATTAAGAAATACCATTTTTTTTTTCATGTATATATTAATATATTTTTCAATTATTTTATAATAATCGTTAATAATCGATTATCATGCATAAGTTAATATATTAAATTTGTATAGCAGTGTATCCAAGGTCAAAAAATAAAATTTACGATACAGTATTGCTATAGCGTAAAAAAAAATATAAGTAAATTTGCTTCATATATTGATTTCTTCAACTTTTATTGTTATAAATATTATTTTTGTCCTTGAAAACTTCATTTTTTTAAAAACAGGAACAAACGTATAAATCAGTTAACTTAACACATTTGTATTATGGTATTTTCACACGGAGCAATGTTTACATTGCGTAATAAATTTGATTGCATGAAAATTTAATGATTTTAAGTGGAGATTGCATACAATAAAATTTACTGCATAACAAAAATATATATATATTGATCGGTATGCTAAAAAACAGTTTTTGTAGTCAAACATTTTTATTTTATTTCATTTTTAATGAGTCTAAAATATCATTTTTTTTTATCAATTTTATTGATCAAGGCCGTTGATATTAACATTAAGTTTGCTACAACAAGCATTGATCTAGTCATTGTTTACAATTAACATATAATAAATAAATAAAATACATTTATCTACATTAATTTAAGTTGAACACAAACATCTTGCCTAATTAACAATACGCAGAATGTCACAATTAAGCCAGTATAAAGTTCCAAACTTGAGTGTGTGGTAAACATAAGTACACCAATATCATCAATTTTTAAGTAAGTATCAATGTATTCGGATAAAGTATATAGTATTATAATATTCTATACGAGAGTAAACACAAGATTTACTCTGATTTCTTTTAATTTAGTTCATTGTTAACCAAAAACAGGCAATTTTACTTGCCCAATACATTGGTAGTACACTCACAAGTATATAAATCATAGTATACAAATAAAAGAGAAAAAAAATACAGACTTAATAATATATAAAAAATTAATAATTTTAATATAAAGTGAATGAAGCATTAATGAATACATTCTTGATAATATTAGGAAAGAATTCATTTAGTACATCAATTTTTCGTCACACACTGAAGTATAGATCTCTTAGAATAAATGTATTTTTAGATACATCATTATTGTAATTGCTATTGCCTTGAAAAGCTGAGTTTAAAAATAGTTTTAAAAAATTCTACTCTGAATAAAATTTTATTTAAAAATACTTTATTATTATTTCTCTCTTGTATACGGCATCTTCCAGCAATTTGTGAAGTATGTACTTCATTGTAGTTGTTGTAATGTTAAAATGTAAAGAGTTAGGAACACTATGGGTGCAAACGTTACACAAACATAATTAGTTCCGCGAACTTGTTTTTAAGCAACAATATTTCTTAGAAAACATTTTACATTGTAACTATGATACATGTTACTAGAAATGGTTTCTTTTTATAAGATTAAATAATAACCATTACCTTTTTCATAATTGTATATATATATATATATATATATATATATATATATATATATATATATATATATATATATATATATATATATATATATAAAAGTGAACAAAATAATATTTTACTAAGTAAATAACCATGTTATATTTGAAATAAAAACTATCCGACGAGACGGTAACCAAATACAAATATATATTATATTATACAAATAATTCGGTTACAGTGTAATTTTTTTCTTTGGCTTTTAATTTTTTTAATTTTATATGTTCAACTAGTATAACAAAAAAGTTTATTTGACATGATTTAAAGTTTAAAACCACTTTTAAAAACTTCCTTTTTATATTTATAAGATTCTCCTTTTCAATTTTGTCAATTTCGTCCAAACTGGACTTAATTTACTTGCTATTTTCGTATTTATAAACCAGCAATAAACATACTTTTTATAAGTGGAGGATACAATTAAATTTTTTAACTATTACTAAATAGTAATTTTATTTATCAGAAAATAGATAACAGTATAAGGGAAATTATCATATAGGCAAAAACATAAAATAAGCAATATAATATGCTACATTAAATTGGTGTGTATTTTTGCCAATTACCTAACAATTAATTGATACGATAATTTTCATCCTCCCTCTTCTATTTTATTCATTACATTATCAATTATTGATAGTTTTAGTGCAATAATGAATTTATATTGCTTATCAAAGCTTTCACAGTCGGGTAGTTTAATGTTTACAAAATGCAATACCAATATACAGTTATATAAAAAATGCACTCCATAAATATGTTTAAATTTTTAAAGTGTAAAAATTCTTTGTTTTCTTTTTAAAATCTGCTTAACGCAACATATTGTATTCTAAATACTTTTTTTTTTTTTTTTGTATGGTATTATTATGCTTGTTTTTTGAGGCGATATTTTGATACATGGTAGCATCGAATGAATACTTCGACTGTGTGAAATATTCCACCTGTCACTTGCCATGAAAATCCCACATGAAATATTTGTATGGACAAAAATATGAATATTATTTGTCTCACACTTTTATTCCTATACTATTTTTTTCTGTATAAAAAAAAAAAAAAAATACTACTTTTTTTTAGACATGCTGTTTCAGCAAATTTTTATTCAATATTTTAGTAAGTATTTTCGTAAAAAAATAAATAAAATGTATGGTTCATATTTCAATATTTTAAATATATAAATACAATCCTTATGATATAATAATTCTTACAATGCTATTATTCTAGCCAATGGATATAGGATTATACACAAGGGGTTTTATTTTATTATTTTTTTCCTCCTTTTTATGGTTTTCCTATTGCTGAAGTTGCCAAAATGCTTTGCATGAGGCGTTCTGCATTTAAAGCTTAATACTCTCTCACTCTCATACTCACTACATAGTCCACATAAAACCCTATAATACCATAAAACTGGGTAAAATGCTTTTTACGTTCGTTCTCTGTATGTGTATAACATTGGTGTTTGGATTTATTTATATTTTATTTTTGTTTTGTATTTATTTTTTTAAAAGAAAAAGAAAAACAATCAAAATAATACACAATAATTCAAAACAATTTAATTTAATCCTTTCATAATACAGTATTAAACTAGCTTTTATTTGAAGCAATATAATAATAGAATTGTGTATACGGTTAGATATGGTATAATATTGTAATAAATAAGTTGAAAATACATTTCGTATAAAGTTATGGAAACGTATTTATCAGTGAATTTCAGATATTTTTATATTCTCGATAAAACCATTGTAATAAATCAGTCTCTATCACTCTTATTTTCTTTCGCTCATCACTTTATAATTTTTATTGGATTTGAAAAAAAAAATGCCTGTTTCATTTTATCTATTGTAAATCTTACTCAAATTAATATTCCAATGCTTTTACTGGTATTTATGATTCATTTATTTTTTAAAAGTTATATAGTATAACATTAATAAAATTAAAAGATAAAATGCGTAAATTGTATTGAAGAAACAATTAAGTCAATAATTTTCGTATAATATATAATAATTATAAGCCACCTTAATATGTACGTCTAGAAAAATTATAAGAAAACCAATTAAAACATATCGATTTAGTATGGTCTGTATTACGTGTACGTATTAAAAATTATAAACTAGTTAAATTACTTGAAGCATGCAAATCGTTTTTAATAAATATAAAAAAGCAATTTGTTTTTATTTGAACGTGAAGTAGTATCAGGTTTGATGTAAGTCTGTGGTGATTTAGCTAGTATGGTTCTAATTAGACTCGTGGTGGTGGGTAAGAAGGAGAAGAGAGAGAGAGAGAGAGGGAGAGAGAGAAAGATATTTTTAGTCTATATAGCTGCCTTGGTTTGCTTATTCCGCGTACTTGACTTTGTTATATACTACACAAGAATCCATACAAACTTTATCTTACACACGGACAGAATAAATGAAGTAATTTATTCTGCACTTATGTCACTATAGCATAAATATTGCTAAATTGTAACAACATAAATAATTATGCTACAACATGTATACTTTATAGCATAAATTACGTTGAAATAATCTATACTTTTGCTGAAAATGGTCTAGTATAATCATTAGGTATTTATTTGTGTCCAAATATATAATATATATGTGCACTGACTATTTCAAATTTTTTGCAAACTGTTGTTTAGTATCGTATCAATTTAGCCAATACTTTTATTATTATTTTTTTTTTTTATTTTTTTTAATTTCACGTCAATATTTAAATTTAGAAGAATAGTTTAAAGCTCGCACTTCTAAAAATGTATTTTCTTTTTAAGTTAAAAGTAGATTTATCTATTTACATATTTGTAATAGGTAAGACATTAGAATCAGATTTATATGAAATTTATACTTCATGAAACATATATAATGGAAAAAAAAGTAAAAACCACAATTACTTTACAGCTTGGGTGTTTCAAATTTATGTATACAAATAGACGCAATACAATTTATTACAAAGGCTGCTTTATATAAACAAAGAGAAAAATCTGAACGTAAAAAATTACGACCTTTTGGCAATCATCTAAAAGAGGAGAGAAAGAGAGAGAGAGAGAGAGAGAGAGAGAGAGAGAGAGAGAGAGAGAGAGAGAGAGAGAGAGAGAGAGAGAGAGAGAGAACATGAAGCACTCAGTTAAGAACAACATTTGAAAGTAAATAAAAATGACCCAAACAAAAAAAGTAAATAAGAAAATCAATTTTTGGCTTGTTATTTGTCTAACTTCATTTTTTTATTCTTGCGTGTTTCTCGTTTATTTTTTCCCCATAATCTATCATTTTTCATGCTGCTAATACAACCAAAACTTTTTGGCAACATATTTTCTTTTTCTACAATATTTTTTTTTTATATCTGCTTTTTACTGTCCGGATATTAGATTTATACTTTAACATTTTAGAGCTTTGTTATTGACCTTTATCGACGGATTAATTATTTATTTACTATTTTATTTTTTCTACTTTTGTTTTTAAGCTTAAGAAAAAGAAAACAGTAGAGTAAAGAATTAATATTTAAACATAATTTCCATAATTTTAAGCAAAACTCCAAAATATTCATAAAAATGCTTAAAATATCACAAGATGAAGAAGAAAAAAAAATACATCTTGCATTTTTA